>JAWWEV010000083.1:106574820-106589213 GCA_035583235.1 Hafferia zeledoni
TCCATATGTCAAAGTCGGTCCTCTTGGCTCTCTCACTTCTCCATTCATCCATATTCATATACAGCCCATCTCCAACAACCCAGTTCCCAGAGAGAGCTTTGGGTCAGCTGTCATGTACTTTTTCCTAAGGTCAGAAAAAGAAGCACGAATGTAATAAAGCATAGCATATGATAGTTTATATTCATTATGGAAATATTTGTATCATGTTCCTCTGCAGAAAGCATTATTTTTCATTTTTTATCACTAAGCTAGCTTCAGACATGAAGAAAGCTGTAGCTACATGGGGTCATCTTTAGTAGACATTTGAAAAATCCTCAAACAAAAATAAACTATGGAAAATAAAGAGTTTTTGATCCTGATCTTAGTAAACCTTATGGGGAAACCTTTTTTACAACACTATAATCAAATGAGAATGCTGTTTTCCCTCTTGAGAACCAAAATCTCATTGTTTATCAGTGGATAAGACTCAGCAGTTGGTTGCATTCCTCACTGCCCTTTTTTTGCTGCACTATCTTTCCCCCTCAAAAACCTCTGCAGTTGCATAATTTGTTAAAAGAATTGTCAACCAAATAAATGAGTTTGAAATGCTCTTTTTTGCCTCTCAAGTATTCTTCCTGTGCATAAGCCCTGTCATTGCCCTGTTCTACTTTCTTTGTTGCAGGCAAAACAGGCTTTGTAACAAATCTTTTCAATTCAAACTAGCTGTTTCCTTGTGATACTGGAAGATCAAATTTTATTTTCTTGAAGTAAAAACTTCAGAGATTAGAAATTTTGATTTTTGAACAGGCATTCATATAAGTCATATCACATAAAAGAAGTTGGTTTTGATTCCTAATATCCAACTGTAGGTAAAATTCAAAAAATTCCAAGTGAGAAGTCACACAGAAATGCTTTGACCCAGCCAAACTAAATAATTAAGCTTAAAATAGGAATTAATCTCAATATGAGTCATAAAGACAAAATTACATATATAGCAATCAATTTGTTATTATTATATTTTTAATGAGAAGTCATAATTTTTCAAGTGGCATTCATGGACTGTATAGAGAAAAATGATCCAAATGCCATGTGGCTGCTTAACTTCCTACTCCCCCACCCTTCCCCACTCCCAATCTATTATGGAAACATTGTTTGATATTTTCTGATGTGGAACAAGAAAAAAAAATCCCAAGCATAAAAAAAAAAAAAAAATTGTATTGCACCTAATTCCACTTTTTTTCCCCTTGCTGAAAGTCAGCGTAATAACTAGTCATTGACTTCCTAGAGCAATGGAAAACTGAAACTGAACCATTTCATGGCTGCAAAAAAATTTCACAATTGTGCTGCTAAATTGCTAGAGAAGATAGAATCACATCAGTCTTGCACAGTAAGAGAAAAAATATTAATGCAACATATATACTAGATAAATGAGATGAGCCATGACAGTAAAGCTTTTCAGTGAGAACTCTAATATGGTTGAGGAAAGTGTTTCATGTTATTTTCAGCCTCTTCTCCGTTTGCACACTGTTGCCTTATGGAGTGAAATTCATCAGTCTGTCCCTGCATTCGAAAGGTAGACTATTTAGTGTAAGGAATGCTTGGCAATATTCTCTTTTATTGCTTGTGAAAAGATAGATATTTCTTCATGGTGTTCACATATTTCAGTCTTTCTCTCCTCATGTGTGTGCTCAGTCTCTCTCTCTCTGTCTCTCTCTCTTTGCCTCTCTCCTCTTTTTCCTTGTTGATAGTTCAGAAATTATTTTGTTTTTAACAGAACAGAAAACATATTGTTTTCCCAGAGCACAAGTCATGCTTGGCTATGTTACATACAAAAAAACACAAATCAAACAAACAAACAAAAAAACAACAGGAAAATGAGGAATTAAGGACATAAATTGCATTATTTTTCAGACTGTTATAAGCAGTTGATCCTGTAGTGACTCTGCATGCAAAATATTCATTAAGAGCAAAGCAATACATAATGCCAATACAAATGTCCACCCTGTTGGAATAAATATAGCTGGCATATAAACCTGAATGGACTGTTGATCTGGCTGTCATTTCTAGATGACCTTGATCTTAAATCTGCTCCCTTCTGTGGCTACTGCTGTGCCTGACATTTTCCATAATGACACTAGGTAAAGATCTATTGTTTCTCCAGAGCAAGTAGGCTTCATCAACAACAAGGAATGGCTCTACTGGAGGTGACTTTCAAGCTCAGGGTGCACACCAGTTTAACAGACTGGGACGTAAATCACCTTGTTTTGCACATCAAGTCCTTGCAAAAGTGGCAGGGAGAATAGAAGGACATTTTTTCTTAACACCTTCTTACCTTCCTTTTTCCAGTCTTTGAGGTGGCTGGTGTGATGGCCCAGCCGTCCTGCTGTGAAACTAGTCTAGGATCTACCATGTTTTCACAGAACTTCCTGGAAGGGCCACTGGAAAGACATAAGTGTACAGGGGAGAATTGTAAAGAAACTTATGAAAGCTCCGGGAAACACCTTGCAGAAAGACAGTGTTTTGGACTATGTCTTGGTTAAAGCAATACTGAGATTTTTTCTGGAGTAAGACTAAGGATAATAAAAGACTTTTAAATAGATTGAGAAATAAGCCACAGTTGCTCAGACAGTAGTTGTATATGGGTAATTCTTCATCTCTCAATGTCTTAAAATCAAAATGAAATACAATTTAAAGAAATACAAAGAAATGTGGTTTGACAAAAATTAAGAAAATTATTCCCTAGGGAGAACCTGACTGACATTCCAGCCTATGTGTATTTTCTCAGACAATAAAGTCTATCTATGGCCAGGTGTATGCAATCCTCAAACCCCAAACTGCATCCCCTTGGGACACGAGTGCACCTCATTCGTGGTCACCTTGCAGTTCACTGGAGGTGGTAGGTGCTGCCTCAATAGGCCAGATCAGTTGATAAAGGCAGTCCTAAAGGGTTTCACTGATTATTCAGTCTTGTTTTCAGATAAGCTGATAGAAAAAGTATGAGTTGTTATGGGTACAAATGGAATACTCAGAAAATTTGGTGACAAATTAAAAAAAAAAAAAAAAAAGACTTAAGCATATTGATCAGTCAGGTTTTCCATGAGCTACCACAATGTCTCTGTTAACTTAGCCTTTCTTAACTGCTCTGTGCTGCCCTAGGGAGTTTCTTTTGTTCCTTTCCTAAGTACAGTTGCTCTCTTTTTTTGTGCTTGCTCTCTGTTGGGACTACAAGGACTCCTTTTTTTTGTTTGTCCATGTTGTAATGCTTTTTTTTTTTTTTTTTTTTTTTTTTTTTTAAATCTGCCCTTCAGGAGAACTTCTTCCCTATTTTTATTTTTTTGCCTAGAAATCTTGTCCATGACTGACATCAATTAGCATAGCTTTTCTCTCTCTTATTAACCTCTGCCAAGGAATTTGAGGTATCGTATGAGAATAGAAATATAACATTCTGCAATTTTTGGAAGCTGAATTTCCCTTCTTTCAAGTTTTCCCTGATTTCCATTACTGTTACAATTCTTAATTAATATGATCATTCTACCTCAGGTTAATTTCTTCCATTTATATAATTTTTCAAAATGGAAGTGTGCTAAAAATTAGGTATTGTACAAATGGGTTATTAGTGCCAGAATGACCAGTCAAGTGCACCATTGTGTATCAACTAAATGCAAAACCAAAACAAAACAAAAACAAAAAAAAACAAACCAACAGAAATAAATACATAAGTATGAGTTGTTAGCTTTCCAAAGTATCTTCCCATTTGCCACACACACTAGCCATTTCAGATTGGGCTTTGTCATGTATTTATTTTATGGAAAGACAAATTAAATCATGAGGTGTTAAAGCAACAGTCAGGATTAGCTAATGAGTTGACCTGATGGGAGAACAGAACTATACTTCACATTCTGCCCATGCCAGGAGGGCATGGGCAAATGTTAGATTCTGCATGCATGTACTATTAGCCATCTACTGTACTTCAATACGGTGTTGACAAATGACTTAATTATTCTACCTCTCCCTTCTACTTTTGTGTGGGTTTCTTTCTTTTTCTCCTATAAAGTTGTATCACAGACCTCCCTCCCAGTCCAAAATGTAGCATTGGCTTTAGATGTTCCCCAAATATGTCCTATCCCATCTTGTAGAACTATGCAGTTATTTTTCTCATGTGACATCTATCTATCTATCTATCTATCTATCTATCTATCTATCTATCTATCTATCTATCTATCTATCTATCTATCTTAATTGGAAGGTGTTTGTGTCCTGTAATACACTTATTTTAGGCCACCTTCATTCTAATATCTTTGTAAATATGTCTCCTTGATTGACAGCAAAGTGTCTCAGGAGACACTGTGAGCTGTAGTCTCTTACTTAAGAGTTCTTCTCCCTTGCCATCTCAAATGTCATTTCTGAAACATTTATCACAAGACACTGTCATTGGACAAATAAAGGGGCTGCATGATAGTAGCTCTGATATACACAGCCTCTGCTTCAATGGCAGGTCCTGCTGTTGGCTACTTGAGATAACGGAAAAGTTCAGATCTGTCAATAGATGCAGAGGGAAGGACATAGGACAGTATACGAAAGGGCACTGCACATGCTCGCTGGGGACAAGGGAGCTGTCCATGAGGAGTAAGTGCAGATTGCAGCAGAGATAAAGCTCCTTGGGAAATGATAACATTTGGTGAAAGGGCAAGAGAGGGATCTGCTTGCAGAACTTGCATACTGTTAGATGTGCACTAGTACAGGTCATGCATGATAACAATTGTGTTCTTGTTTTCAAGAGAAACTACTTGCTTCCTTTACAGATTTCGTAAAAAAATTTATAGTATTTTTCCCAATTGTATCCGTTTTTGTTTGGTTGGGTTTTTTTAGCAGCAAAATTTCCTTGTCAAAGTAACTTTGAACTTTAAAGAAAAAAATATTTTGTGCTTCAGTATAGCTCTTGGTTTTATCCAGTAGAATTTTCCTAAAACAAGCAGTAGCAAAGAGTGAAAGGGGGAGGGAAAGGACTTTCCTTCCCAAACAAATAAGAGAGTAAGTAATTTTCAGGAGGTTTTAAAAGACACTAAAATATGCTGAGAGGCACAAATAATTCTCCCATGCCTCCTTCCCAATGCTAATTAATGGAAGTTACACCTCTACACCTGAAGGACCTGTCTTGATTTTCACTGAAAGTTGAGCTCCAAAGTCATTATTTTTTTGCAGATTTTAGAGAGATTTTAAGCATGCCACATTGAAAATACAGGGATACACTATTTATCCTAAACAAGTATATGGTCTGGATTTTCCCATGATATAATAGAGAGAGAAAACGGGAAAAAGCAGAGATGATGGCATGAGGAAATACCACAGCCCAAGAAGATAACATTTGGCTTACTTTGAGCATATGGTCATCATCATGGAGTCCTAAGGTGTTACTTTCATTTGGTACAAGGTGCATTGTCAGTTGTCTCAAAGAATGGTACTTTTCCTTCCTTACACACAAACACATATGTTAGATACAGGTACTGTTTATTCATAGAAGAAAAGGAAGAGGATAAAAAATGATGAAAAGTAGTAAACCTGAGATGAGTACGGCTGGTAAGTAGGAGTCATTAATTCAGTTTTTTTGTCTAATGCAGTTTTGTGGGTTTGAAGCAAATTCTTTAGCCAAAATACTAATATGTGGAAGCACCCTTAAGCAAAACCCTATAAAATCAGAGGGCTTTTTCCTCCTTAATTTTTACAGAATGCTTATGTGCAGCTACATTAGAAATTATGTCCTATCTCTGACATCACCCTAGAAAAGTCTGTCATTTGGATTAAAAATTTCAGGCTCAGCAGTGCCCTTTTAGAGCTGAAGTTTCAAAGAGTGCTAATGAAATATTTCTCACAGATCGCATAATGTATTTTGGGAATTTTCACCTTCAATTTATAGTTTACAAGTTGTTTTGAGGTTCTTGGATGAAAAAGTGCAATAGAATGTTTTTGTACTAATTATTTCAGTAATAAACCAAATGAGAACAGAAACCCTTTTTTTTTTTTTTTTTTTTTTTTTTTTTTTTTTTTTTTCTGCAGGATATTTTTACCTTTCTGCCTGACAATGTGTCTTTATTTCTTACCTTCTTTGGAATTTTTTTTTCTTCCTCTCCTATATACTCTATTAAATTAAGAGTTGAAGCTGTGGGAATAATAGAGCCCTTGTAAGCTCTGTCTGCACTCACTATTCATTATTTATCCGGTGACCAGGTACAGTGGAAGCAGGCACAAAGCTAAATGCTATTGGACTAACTTTGATGTAGACAGTTCATTGTCTGAGAAAAAAAAAGCATTTAAGCTTCAATGTTCTCAGTTACATGATTTTCAACACTACCTCTTTCCCCTCCTCTTTTCTCTTTTATTAACTGCTTTACTCCAATGTCCTTTAAACTGTAGTAACTGACACTGTCTGCAAAACCCAGTACAATGATATTATTCATCCTGGCTGTGCCATTTATAGATTCCATAGCATGCTCAATCCCTATGGTAAGGATCATTCCGCCTTGTCATTTTCCTTCTTTTGAGGCAGTGATTGCTGAAGCAAAGGCCAATATTTGGAATCCGATTAGATCATGCAAGATCTAAAAAGCTGAAATCAGGAGAGCAAGGCTGGAAACTCCTGTGTGCGCACACACAGAGGGTATAATGAGGCACACAGTGTCTCACAATGCTGACATGGTCATGCTTCAGCAAGGAGAGTGCCAGATTCACTGTTCATCAGTAAGTCCTGCCTGACCAGCCACTGAACAGCATCAGTGTCCTCTGCTACTCTCCTGCCTTCTAGCTAGTAAAGCACCCCAAAGACAACAGGAACAGTAACAAGAGGACTCTAAGGAAAATATTGATACTGACAAAGTGAACTCCAAAATTAATATGTTAATATTAGCTGATCTCTTAACCAAATCTATCTAGTTTCTAGTGTTCCCGTGTCATGTTTCCTGCAAGTTTGAATGTTTTATGAAGTTACTAGAGGCATGAAAAGTCACTCTTGGGTATGGTATTGAATAACTGTTTTCAGATTTCTTTCTGATTTTTGCTTTACTGTGTAAAAATTAGAGTTTGAGATTTATTAAAAGTATGGGGTTAGTTTTGATTTTTATTTGTTTATTTATTTATTTATTAAGAAAAGGGGAGGGCCAGATTATAGATGCTACCCCTAGTGTTGCTCCCATAGATCTACATCTGTAATTGAACTAATTTTACTACAAAAGATTACTGTTTCTTCACTTTCAAGGTCATTAACTGATTCTTGGATCATAGTTTTTGAAAGTAGAAGCTAGATTTTTTTTTAAGTAACCTTATCGTCAGTAAACAAATGAAGGTTTAAAAGCCTTTTTGGGGCCTCCAATCTGTACATTAATTTTAAAATTATCTTCCTGGAGATTTACTTGTTTCCTTTTGTTTTTATATATTTAATAATAACTTGAAGAGTCTTTACAGTTTAACCTATCAAATTAATTAACACAAATCCTCTCAAGAAGGCCAGTCTAAAATATTCATGTGCTAAAAATCTGTCAGACCAGTGATATGAAATGTCTGATAATGTCTGCTTGATAAATGTGGTGAAAGCTCCAGCGTTCTCATGATTTCCAGTTAAAAATACCTTTGTTCTTAGTCCCGAACCCAGCTTGAATTCTTCTACACTGCAAACACAGAAAACAAGAGGAGCATCTGATATTTTTGAGGAGGCTTGTAAGGTATGCTGGTTTTCATTGGGGTAGTGTTAATTTTGTTCACAGTACAAGTGAGTGGCTATTTAGATTTGTGATGCAAATAGGATTGGTAGCACAGGGGTATTTTACATATTTTTGAGCAGTGCCTACACAGAATCAAGGCCTTTTCTTTTTCTCACCCCATGCCATCAGCAAGGAAGCTGTGGGTGCACAAGCAGTTGAGAGGGGACTGCCAGGACAGCTGACCCCAAATGACCCAAGGGATATTCCATACAATATGGTGTCATGCTCAGCACATAGAGCTGGGGGAAGAAGAAGGAAGGGTGTGACATTTGGTGTGATGGAGGTTGTCTTCCCAAGTAACTGTCATGTTTGATGGAGCCTGGCTTTCCTGAAGATGGCTGAACACCTGACAAGTGGTGATCGAATTCCTTGTTTTGCTTTGCTTGTGTGCATGGCTTTTGCTTTACCTATTGAACTGTCTTTATCTAAACACACAAGTTCTCTCACTTTTACTCCTCCAGTCCTCTTCCCCATCTCACCCAGTGGGGAATAACTGTGGGGCTGCATGTGGCTTGGTTGTCAGCTGGTGTTAAACTACAACAGCAGAGTAGCTCCAAGCACAGGATGTTAGAGAGATTCGGTTTAAGTCATCAATGGATGGATGAGCACGACATGAAATGAGGGGACAAGCTTGGTGATTCAGAATAAAAAGTAAAACTCCTTAAAAAAAGAGTGTCAAATATTTTGACTTGATTGTTCTGTGTGAATAAAAAGCCATCTGAGTATCAGACAAGACCCTGTATCTATAGAATGAAGAGAAAAATGATGTTACGACTACCATTGCAAGAGAAAACAAATAAGCAACATTATTTAAACTAAGATTGGAATGGCCTGAAATGACCTGAATCTGTGTTAAAATAAATATATATATTTTTTAATATTTATTTGCTAAAAGGCATTTCAGCCTTACCCTAAGGTAAAAAACCCCTATTATGCAATCATTTTGGCAGCTAGCTGAGTGTACTGCAGTGGTTTGACTTGAAATTTGTGCACATATAACACATTCATGAGCTAGAAGACAGTCTTTATTTTTCATTTTTTCCCCTTAATTAGGAGAGAAATCCTTGAAAGGAAAAGTATTAAGTAGTTTGCCCATGAAGGACTCAGAAGTTTCATAATTCAAAAATTGTTTGCATTTTGGTTTAATAAATATATACCACCTCTTACTTTAAATCTTGCCCCATTTACTCAAAAGTGATATTATTGGATATAATCTCCTTAAAAAAATATAAACTATGCAGTGAAGCTTTATTAGTTCAATTTAACAAAGAATTTGAAATAAGAAAGGACAAGAATCAAATTTACTCTCTTACTGTAACTAGAATATATTTTATGAACTACTTACATCTCATTTAAATGACTGGCAAATATAAGAAGTTTTGGCATCTCTGAAATTATGAACAGGTTGTACGTTTGAAAGCAAAAGAAAATAGCCTGATTAATCCAGAGCTAAATTTATCCATGTTGAGATGGAGTTGAACAGTGTTTGCTTCATAGGATTTTTTATCACGACAGCTTTATTTCTAGCACTTAACTCATTATGTCAACCCATGTCTTCTAATTCTATTTCAGGACCTGAAGAGGTAATAGAACTCTCAATGCTCTACAAAGAAACAATTTTCACCCAAAGTTTGGCATAAGTCTTGATGTTTGGCTCTACAAGTACCCTATTCTAATCCAGTTTCATCACAAAGGAAACTCCCTCTGAAATTACTCCTTTTGAAATGTAGATTGTCAAATTTAAGCTGTAATGGGCTCCTTATTACTCCAAGGGAGGAAAAAAAAGGCTGAATGATTCAGGTTATGTTTTTCTAAACCTATACTAGTCATTTAAATAGCTGTTACTTGACTAATGTAGCAGGAGATGGCCAGCATGTAATACCTTCACTGTTTTCATGCAAAAGCACCTTTACAATAAAGGATGCTGAATAAAAACACTCCGAAGGGCTAACAGTTGCTGCTATTTAAAAGGAAAACATCAGCGTGTCTATTATTTGTACTCAGCAAGCTTTCTATTCCCTTTTACATTTTCTTTAGGTATGAAAGCTATTTTGCAGCAGCGCTGTTCAGCAGACCCAGGGGAGGAAAATGTCAGTTTTCCACATGGCAAACTGCCAGTCTGGTGATGCTGTGCTGAAAGCCACCGAGGGAATTCACTTTGATGCAGAAGCAAAAGAACACAGCTTCCTAACTCAACCTGTGTACATGCTCACTTCACGACAGCTGACGAAGTCGCCAGAAAAGTTTCAGCAGCCCTCCTCAAATGCCTGTTTAGATACTATCAGGTTTCTACAGGTCCCCAGCAGTCCTTTAAAGTTTTACTAACTTACAAAAAGAAACATCCATCTTTTGAGAAGCAGGAATTGAGGTTTCAATTCTACCTTTATACAACTGGCTTATTTTCAGCTTCAACTGAGGTACTTTGTTTCATAAAATGCTACCTAAAGTTGTTAGGTCAGGTGTCTGTCTAATAATATTATGTACTTTATGCCTCTAGAGAAAAAAAACTGCTATACAAACATAAAATCTTGAGTGGAAAATTACTTAGCTATTATTACTACTTTATTCTACTGTATGTTATCTTAATTAAGATTGCACATTTTTAGAGTGCCTGCCATTGGGGAGAGCCTGGGCTGAAAAAGAAACCCTCAACACTTTATTAGATATTCTAATGAAAATTTAAAATGCTGGAGTACATCTCATCTATTATTTCAGGTGTAGAATACAAAATGTCTTGCAATTTAATGCACTATCCTGTTGGATGACTTTCTGATTTAAGAAAACAATTGTTTTTGAAATATATAAGTACTTTATTTTACCTTAAAGAACAATTCAATTTGATTTTAACAAATCAGACAAATTTAAATCAACACTTTCTATGGAAAGTCCTGGTCTGTATTTGCTGGTGTCCTTTGTCACAGGAGGTGAACTTATGGCATTTTTCTGTCTGAGGGTAACACACTTTCAAGGCAAAAAGTTAACAGAGGTGATATAGGTGCTTCTTGCACTAGTTACCTGCCCTTCTAATTCTAAGTGGATGGGCAAGTCATATAAAACACCTTAAAATGCCTTTGCATTTATCTTGCAGTTTAAGAGTGTCTTGTCCAAGAACAACAGGATTAATAGAGGGCAGTCAAGTCTCCCCTTGAATTTTCCTTTACTTCCCTACAAACAATAGATATTAAGCATGAAGCTGATTTCAGCACTGCTAGCTTGAAAGTTATTTTCAATATAGTTAGAGAACTACAATGTATTATGACTTTCAGCAAAAAAAATCTGGATAAAGTACAGAAACAACACATGGAGAGACAGCACGACCCATTGATGGATGCAAGTGGGATACACCATACAAATGACCTCCTGAGTAACTCTCTCCCCATCCAGTTCCTATAACTTAAGTTATTTTCATAGCAGTCAAAAATGTTCTGCCTCATGGTCTCTAAATATATTACTTACTTTTTTATTTTAATCCATATAATATCAGAAAGATATGAAGTTAAGCAATGTTCCTTGCAAGGAGTTATTAATGAAAAGAAAGTAAAATTTAAAAATCTGGTTACAGGAAGTAAAGAAGTTTGAAAAAAATGCATCCATGCATTCAAACTCATAAACTGCTCGACAACTAAGTTATCGGTAATGATAAAGACATTTTTACTTCAGCCTGTTCAATTAATAGAAAATTTTATTACAAATAAAAACTGAAAACAAAACAATTTATTACCTACAAAATGAATTTTGAAGTGGACATAATTCAGGTGCTGTTTTGGTATCAGTACTTTGGCAAAATGCCAAGTATGAACCAAAGTGACAAAGCTCCCTCTTGCCACCCCTTGCTGAGAAAAGGAAGAGAAGAAAAAGTGGAAAGCTCAAACTTGAACTTAACTAGGTTATCTATTTACATGAAAGAGGGAAAATTAAAAGTGTAATATAACACATACCCACAAAATTTAGAAATAAACAATAAGTCCACATTCCCTATCAAACACAAATCCCACCATTTTAGCTACAAATCACCTAAGAGAACTCAATCCCCCAAGGGACAGACTCAAGCAGAGAGAAAACTAAGAGTAAACATTCTACTTTCCCAAGATAACATAGTTTCGAGCTGGCACTGGGATGGGTCCTGGTCCTCCTGGGACAGCACAGCACATCTTCTCAGGACCCAGCTTGAGTCAGCTGATAATTCAAGACCTGCTCTAAAACTAAAGCCTAAATCTAGGCCTAAAACTAAACCCAGGACAGGTGCCAACAAAAAAATCCTATGACCATATTCAGATGCTCGACATGATATTGTGTGAATGTCTATTCACATGTGACTGCATACTAGTTTGTATTCAGGAAAGATCATTTACACATACATTTGTGCATGTTCATTCATGCATAAGGTTCAATGCAGCTGTTACAGCTCTAATTACAAACTCAATTTCCATTTGTCATATAGAGCCTATTCAGAACAGTTTCATTACTATATGACCCAGCAATAGTCATGTGGAACTTCTTTTGACTGGCATCCAACAAACATGTCCAAAAAACAGCACAATGTTTTTATTTAAAATCAACTTTAATAACATTTCTGGTCTAATCAAGACAAAAAATGTTTTGGAAGAATCCATATCAGTGTGGCAGAATAGCACTTTGAGAAGTGGTAACATTTTGAGTAAGGATACTTACAAAATGCAACTTTTTTCTCATCTCGGTTGAGCATATCCTATACAGGTACAATTTCACTTCTGTTGGTTTGTTCTGTTGGCAATCAACTGAAGAGTGAAATATTAAAATGTACTATTCATTGATTTTTGCCATAATGTGATTAATTATTTATTTCTAACAGATATATGACAGGCTGAATAGCCAACTTCTCACCTGACTTCTAGAAGAAAAGTTTTTGTTATTTAATCAAAGAGGGAATGCAATACATGCTTAACTGTTATCTAATGTGTTATTTTACTGCAAGAAAGCTCTGCTGTTTAAAGCTGTTTGTTGAGATGTCAAGGTGCTCTTTTCTTCCATAAACTACAGAAGCATTTATGGGTGATCCTCGTGTGTCCCTTCCAACTCAGCATATTCTGTGATTCTGTGATCTACGCTTTGTAGGTTTTCAGACCAGGCTATTCATGATATCAGAAAGTTTCCAGTATTGCTTTGATCAAGTCGAGCAGTATCACACATTTGTTTCCTTCATCCACTGCAGAAATGTGGGCAGTTGGATGTTTTACTTTGGACTTTACAAATATACACATCCGGGCACATGTGCTTCAATATAATTTTTGAAAATTATTTTGCAGCTTCCTTATTATATAATTTTAATATCAATTGAAGGCAAGATGTCACAGATATGACCTTCCTCTTAAACAGAGTAAGATGACACAGTAAAAGTTGGTAGCCCAGGAAAGGTGACTCAGACTATTTAAAAGTGCAGGAACAGATGACCTGCTAATGTAACATGGGCAGCAGCCCTGCACTGGTACTTGAACCTCTTTGCACCTATTTTCAAATTATTTTACTAGAACTCAAATAAATATGGAAATGTTCTCCATGATTTGTAAAAAAATTTCATTTTATTCAAGAATTTTCAGGTAAATGCAGGTAGAATTAAATCATCACATAAAAGCATTTAGTACTTACTATGCTTTTATCAGTTTTAGATAAAAAGGGCAAAAGGTCAACAAAGTCTAAAACACCAGGAGTTAAGAACTGCTGCCAGTTTATAGTTTCCTTTTCTGTATAGTTTTATAAATATTTTTTCTATAATTTTTTCTTTAATAGTTATTATGCCATTCTTATAAGATCTCTTTTTTTCTGGTCTAACCTGTTTCTTGCTAGAGTTGGACAGGGCCAAGTTCACAGGTGAATGCTGCCTCAGCGGCTCAAAGGATCCTATTCTTTGCAGTAATCACTTAATGGATACTAAAATCCAGGACAGAGTTTGATGGTTCCAAAGAGTATTATGTTCCTTAGCACTTGTAAAATGCCAGAAAACTTAACTTTTGCATATGAATGTAGGTTAAAATGTCAAACACAACTTTCCAAACTATTGCCAGAAATATAAGGTTGTACTGCAGTCTAGGATTGTAAACCTGAATTCAACATGCTGGCAAAGTTAGTTTAAAGTATTCTTCAAGTTTTTAGAAAGGTTTACTGAGTCCAGCACAACTAATGCTTCGTGTTAAATTTGGTTGCAAATTCCCCTGATAACATAGTTTTCCTGGGACCTCTAATAGATATTGTCTCCCAAATGCTGTTATTCCATATTTGAAGGCTTGACTAAGTCTTCATGTACTGCTTGAATGAGGAGTACTGTGGGGTTATGCAATGCTCTGGGCTTTGCCTGGTCTCTTCAACCCTGCCAAAGGAAGGACCAAGGAGGGAAACTCCTTTGCACTGATTTTTCTGCTTCCCTTTTTCTAGTGAGCTTGATACCCTTTCACAAAACCAAAAGTTACCAGTCCTATCTTCCCAAGAGATGCCATCCCAATAAAGTAAACAGGAATTAGGTTCTGGAAAAAAACCAAACCAAGCCAAACCAAACCAAAACAAAAAAACCCAACAAACCTGGATTTTGTCCACTGTCATGGTTTCAGCCAGATGGGGCCTAAATTTAGGTTTTAAAGTTCAAACTAGGCCTGAAAATTGTCAGGTGACTTGAGCTGGGCTGAGCTAGCT
>JAWWEV010000083.1:106591521-106602975 GCA_035583235.1 Hafferia zeledoni
GCCTTTTTAGCCATCAGCACGCTTGCAGCAAGCATGGGTAGTGCCCTTCCCAAATCTTCGTTCGCGAAGCCTAGCCATGATGATGATGATCTCCTCTGGAATCAATTGCACCATAAGTGGGACTCATGCAGAGTCATAAAGCATCCTGGGGAAACCCACAGGAAAAAAATTCAATTGCAGGAAAGAAAAATTCCTTGTTTCCTCATTCACAACTTGAGGAACAGCAACATAAAATCAACAGTACACTGTTTTGTTGTATAGGGAAACACTACTAGTAAGGGATTCAATTATTTTTTTCACCACAGGTTACTAATTATTTATACATTTTCAAGGAAAACTTAGAAGATGATGCCATGTTTGTAGCTGCAGAATTTTTCCACCAGAAAAAGTGGAATTTATGAAGAATCTTTCTATAGATCTGTTCTTTTCCTTCCCTTCAGCAAGCAATGCAAAACATGAAATTCAAGGAGCACAACTGAGATATGAAATTGAGTAAGGGTTTTTTCGCAAATGACTTCAGAAATCAGCTTCTGCAAGACATTCCATGGGCATTCCATGTATTTTCCTTTTATATCTGATGCAGTTGTGGACACTTCATTATCTTTCTAAATGTCTGATTCTTTTGGGGACTTTTACAGGAGTTGTTTGAGTGAATTTGTGATGCAAAAAATTTACTGTGTCAATCTCATACAGGTATGAAACCTGATTTTCAAGGCGGCATAATGTGCTGTAATCAGGTATCTAAATTGTCATTTCAGTCTGTTGAAATGAGGTTGATCAAGTCTTGAGAGGCATTTTATTGAAAACTATAGGCAAACACATATAATACAGGAATTCTACACTGTACTGCAGGAGGACAAATTTCATTTGCCCACACATGACTGGTTAGGGAGATCTAATATGAAAGCAAAGAAGTTTTCCTGGAACATCAGGGAAAACTTTGCTATGGTAGTAAACACCTCAGTTGAACTTGCATTTTAGAAATGGATAAATTCAGTCTGTGTCTTAAACTGAGTTCAATCTTGCCTGCCCTCAACTCATAGAAGTTCATCCCAGTTGAAACTTGTCCAAGTTTCAGATTTCAAAATTAAAGTCTGTCTCCATGTCTATGTGAGATTTATAAAATAAATAAATTATTCACATCACAAATCAACTTGAACAAGTTCAATTTAATTTGAAATTGCCCTTGCTCTTAAATGTACACTGAGAATCACAAGTGGGTGAGGAAAATACCATACATTTTTATAATTAATTTCAAATGGAGGAACATTTACTAATTCTTATCTTTTTAACAGCCTCTTTAAATTTCATATGGCGGTATCTTCAAATCCTCCTGATGAACAAGTGTTTCTGTATTTTTCTTTATCTGCAATGCTTATTTGAAGTCTTCTTTCTGTTTCTTTGTTGTCACAGAACTTCACTAAATAAATAATTTAGCAGAAAATATTGCAATTGATTTTGGAATAAAATTACATTATGTTCCGTTATTATCTGCCTTATCCCTGACACAGCTGTGCACCATTACCAGATGTCCTTTTACAGATCCAGCTGTTTGCTACCTTTGGATATTAATATTTCCAGCTGCTTATCACAGCTCACCAGCTGATGAAGGCATTGTGAGCTAACCCTTCTCAAATTATGTACTTGAAGTAGTACTCTCTCCAGGCCTTCCACAGAACTAGGAAGGAATTAGTATCTAGCAGAATGGTGGTAGGAAGAAAATGAGTGTCAATAATCATCTTAAATGGCACAATTATTCAGAAATAATTCTCAGTTTGTGATGTAAAATTTTAGTCATTTGTGCTTCTTGGGCACACATTTTCATTTAGATGCCTTCAAGAGTGTCCCTGATGAGTAAATATTAATACTAAACTCAGTAATCTAGATAGACAGAAATAAGAGTAACATTGTTTTCTAAGACATTTCCTCTCTACCCCCTTTTATACCTGAATTACAAGATGAACACTTTTTGTTTGAAGGATTTAAAAGGCTTCTTCATCTGTATTATGTACCACTTTCTCTTCTCAGACTTTACTTTCTCTATACTGAATTCCTAATGAGACCCAGGGAAATTAATAAGACCCTTCTGGACTTTTACTGACATTTCTGGTTACACGTATCAAGCCAAGGCCTCTTTTTCAACCTATGAATAATAATTTGTTGTATTTCATTTAACAACATGAATCAAAGACTAAGTTCATTTGTAATTGAAGCAAAATACCTCTACAATTTTTATTAGTATTAAATCATACAAGGCTAATTTCTATAGTCAATTACACTCATAGTAGTAAAAAAAAAAAATGGAAACAGCTTAAAAATCACATCTGCTCACTAGCATGACATAAGAATTCTTCATCCACAGAGAACTTATGGAGTTTATTTTCAGATGCTCCTTACCAGACCCTAGATCTGACCACACTTTAGAACAAATGCAGCATTTCAGGCAGGTTGGTCTTCAAAATGACTAATAATTAAATTCTAGAAGGCATGAGGATGAGTTTGACTTGGAACCAAGTGCTTTTTTTGCTCAACAGAGCACTGTTCTTTTCTGTCTAATTTAATATATTTTACATTTTCAATGTGCTGCAAATATTTTTTCTTAAAGAGTTTTTTTGTGTCTGCATCTCTCAAAACCTAAAATTTCCAAAAGGAAAAAAACTTATTTGAAAGATCCACACTTCAGGAACATTATGTGATACTTTGAAAGTATTGTTCAGTCACATAATGGCTATTCATGTCATATTTAGTAAATCTGTACTTTGAAGAATTGGTAAACAATCTTAATCTGTTTGTTATTTTCAAATTATTTTTCAGGAAAAAATAGTTTGCAACAAATACATTTAGTGCATTTTCAGTTAATGTTTTTAAAACTGATTAATTTTAATCTTGGTAGTTAGTATTAAAAAAATGACACTGCAACAGATGTTAATACCAACAAAACAAGATCATATTAGAAAGGGTTAATGTCCATGGAAGTGAAATTCAGATCAGATCTTGCATTTAAAGTACAAGTAGAATCCTTGAGGAATCAATTTTTACAAAGACTATGAAATCTATCTGATGGAATCAGTACTTTCAGTTTTATGGTTATCTGGCATTTCTATAAAAGTTTTAACCTGTATAATGAACAGAAAATTCAGTGTATTGAAGAAATGAATCTGGCAAAATATAATTGAGACTTTCACAAAGAGTAATATCTTATGGAAATCTACTCAACAGTGATACAACTGTCAAAATGAACTGAAGGAGGCATAGAGTTACTTATTTTAAGCAAGTATTTATCACTTCAAGAATATTTTAGCAAAGACAAAGTCCAATACAAATGTACATTTTATCTTTTACTATACTAAATCATTCCTTTATAGTGTTGCATTTCAGTGTAGTCCTATAAACACAGTGCATCAGTAAAGCATAGCTCTGTTTGGCACACATACTGAGAATGAGGAGGCTGAATATTATAAAACATTTTTGGTTTATGGACATTATACATGACGATGAAAAACTTTGCTGGCTTGGCTTTGTATTTCAATAACTGCAGGCTCAGATGACAGCAAGATGCTTTACTCTTAAACCATATAGGATATTGAGGGGCATTAATCAAAGTGGCAATATACAGGAAACAAAGAACAAAGCCTTCTTGTGTTAAAGAATGAATAAAACCCCAAACAGAAGATAACAAGGAAGATCCCTAGCATAAGCCCTGCTTCCAAATCTAATAATAATAGGATTTAACAGCCAAAAATATCCAGTCTCTCAAGCCATAAAGGCTTTCTACATATGGGTTGACATGTAGGACAACACAATTGTTTAGAAGAAAAAGAGAATTGAGTTGAATGAATTAGTGCCTCCCATGCAACAAATGTTCCTGTGAAATATCTGTCTGTCTGTCCCTGTACATGTGTTCAGAGGACACATGTAGCCTGACCCTTCAGCATCAGTGTTAAACACTATGCTGTGCAAGTTCCTATCAGAAGCTGAAATGTAACTTAGAGGACTATGCAACTTACGTTTGTAAAACAATATTCTATTATTAGATACTTTGAGATGAGGAAGTGTTGTTTTCACAATTTGAGACATAAAGACCTGAAATGTCAAAGTTATATATGAAAAATGCAGGCTTAAATGGCTTAAATGCTAAGCCTTGCCAAGGAACTCAAATTCAAGCCTAGGATAATGTCCGAAGTACAGGACTCTGACTACAGAATCCATTTTATAATTAGCACTGAAAGTAGCTTCTGTCCAGAAAGGTGATGGATGGAGATTGTTATTATGGGGCAATCATAGCACAGTACACCATGCCACTTCATATGGTATTATTTCTTAATTTCTAAGCTTTCCTCACCTCAGTCATTTGTTTCACAATCACTCTGCCATGTTAAGTGAAAGAGTTAAGCAGTTTGGGTTCTTTTTTCACTGTGAGTCATAAGGGGGAGGATATTTTTGTCTCTAGCAAGATAGTAGTAAAAAAAAATCGTAAGATTGGAAAATGGGTACTCTCAGTATATTTATATATATGATGGATTGAAATATATATAAGTATGGATTGACTTTTTTTCCTAAGTTTTGAAAGATTTTTATCTGAAACTTTAATTTTTGTCTGCTAATACTCTCATTAGAATTAACCTTCTTAATTGTCTTAATAGGAGAAGTGCCTCAATCTGATATGGCATGCATAGACTCAAAAGTTTTTAGCAAAGCCCAGTTAAAAAAAGTCAGATATTTTCCCCTGAAATTGCCTGAAAATCTAACAGCAACTCAGAAAAACTCAACAACAGCAACAACGAAAAAATGTAAGTTCATCTTATATAAAATGTCTTCTATCTCAAAAGTGTCAGAATAATATCTCGTGATAGACATTTTCTATGTCAAAGAAATATTAATGAATTAGATTTTTTTAAACTTTTAAACCTATATTAAATAATAAATAATACTTTGGTTTAAAATTCACAATAATAAATTATAAATCTTCTGCAATCCAGGCAAATAAAACAAAAAGGTTATTTTCCTCTCTTTCTTCCTCTATTGATTCCATTTCTGGCCCATTCCACCCCCCTTCCCCATTCAAATACCACAAGATCACATTAGAAGATGGAGAAGTCAAGTCTTCCTCTTGTTTAAGGAAAGGGAGAGCCTTGCATTTAGAGAAATGGAAAGAGGGTCACTTTCTGATAGTAATTCTCCTTTGTCATAATCAGGGAAGCTCTGAAAGAGATGTAATCCACCAAGGGAAGGGTCATAAGATCAAAACAGTATGCAATGGGCAAACATACATTATGTGGTGGTTGGTCTCATGGGACACATGCTACCCAGCTACCAGTTGCATATTTTGCAGCAGAGCACCCCACTGGGATTTGCCAAATCAGTGAGCTGAACTGCTGACACCTGCAAGCCACAGCATGCAGAAAGTCTGTTGTGATTTACAGGATCACCATAAATCTCACTGTCACAGAAAGGTAAAGCTATCTGTGATTTAAAGAGGATGAGGTATACAAGGGAAACCTATTAGATGTAATCCTCCTCTATGGGAGCAGTATGTCCCAAGACATATCTCATTCAGGCAGAAATGCAAGCCTTGATCATCATTTTTTTGGACTCCCAATGCCATTGTTATTGTTTTAATCTTATAGATTTTTTGTTCTTCAAAGATAGCTAAATAACCATGATCTCTGACATACACTATGGCTTTTGAGAAGCATGGACTCTCACATAATCTCCCTACTATAATTTCTCAAGCAGCCAATTACAAATCCAGGTGAGCCATGCATACCCATGATGAATTTCCTAAAATATGATCAGTGTATACACTTCCAAACCTCTGTTTTTTACGAGGGCTCCTATGTACCAAAAGAATCTGGACTGTCTTGATTGACAACATGACACCATAGAATAGGAAAAAAAAAAAAAGGAGATTTTCAGAGATCCATCACTTAAAGGTTTTATAGGTTTGGATATGTTGACACTGAATTACAATGCAGGGTAATGGTTTCAAAATGACAGAACATCTCATTGCCAGGAAAGAGTGGCTCAATGAATATGAGAAGTCTTTGGTGGCAACAGCCTCCTTAAGGACTCCATGTTACCAGGTGGCAAATGTGGCTTTAGAAAAAGGAAGGATCATTGTGTTTACAGAAACATTAGTCCACCCAAATATGGTTTGGACATAAGATTACAGTAAATATCAGTTTGGGGCAAAATGAGGTTAAGACTTAAATAAGGGATGGAAGTCATGATTCTATAGAGAAAAAGAAATATTTCTCACTCAGTCTCTCTGGCATTACACATTGCATGTCAGACATACTCATAAGGGGATGAAGCTGTGAGAGAAAGTTTTTACAAAAGTACTTGGACTGATGCAGGAAGGATTTTTGATTTTTTTTTTTTTTTTAAATTTTCACATTTTGTAGATTTTAGGAACACAAGTAGATGTAGCAAAGTAGATTCTAGTAGGTTAATATTTTAGCAGCTTAAGTTTAGTGTCTTTCTACCCCTGCTCCAAAACAGGGAGCTAAAATTCCTTAGTTGTTTAGTCGGTTGTTCAAGGTACAAGATTGAAGGATATCAGAAGAAGACATAAACACAGGGCAGAGTGACCCAGAGCACTGGGAACCCTCCAAGAGTCCTTTGTGTGCTGAAGAAGAAGAGGAAGATGAAGAGAGGGTCTCATCAACCCCAGCCCCAATTCCCGGGGTGGGTGGGACTGGGGTGGGACAGAGGTGGAACTGGAAATGTGTAAAGTGATGATTGGATGGATCATATTATAAAAGCTATGGAAATTAAAGCTTGCTCACGCACGCATCGATGTATTCCTGGGCGAGCCGAGGTGCTCATTAAAGCAACTACCCTTTATCTTATCTCCTACTAAAAATTTGGCTTGGAGTCTTTTTTTACAGACTTTTAAGGCATCAGACCATTTAAGTGTTTACTATGACTAAAACAAAGATGGAGAAGATGTTGATGGAACAGCTATGTAAAATGTGCTCAACACTTGCTGTAGTTTATAGTCATCTCTCAAATGTGGAGTGATAAGTCCAGGTATTAACCAGATTGCATCCTGTGGTGTGGTAAAGGGGATACAACCACAATTGTGGCATATAATCTTATTAAGGGACAACAAGTAGAAAGTGGGGCAGTTGTTCAAGCCCTATCATGGGTGCGCACCTTGTTTTTCAGATCCTTTCCTACTTCAATGCTGTCAGTTTGAACTCTGCTCCACCTTTGTTTGATGTGCTGAATGTTTAATAAACCCAGTTATTAAGTGGCAGGCTTAAAATACCCTTTTATGCTCTCTCCTGCTTTCTCCAAGCTGGTAAAAAAAACCCCCAGCTGATTGCTCTACACTAACCACCTATTAGTTTATGGACATTTTCGTGAAAGATGTCACCAGAATATAAAATAGGTCTCAATAGTAGAAAATACATAATTTTGTCAACTCACCTCCTCTTTTCCACTTGTTTTTGTCATTTAATTCTATATGACTGTGGGCAGATTAATTTCTTTATCTCTGCTGATCGTAATTATGGAGCTGCTTGTATAAATATCTAGTTATGTCTGTATGCTTTGCAGTTTGCTCCAGAAAAGCTTGATGAAATGTGGCCTGATCTCTCCCAAGTGTTTGTTTTATAGCAGCCAATGATAAGCATGATATAATTATCTAGATTTCAGATATTGAGGATACTGCTTTGTTGCCACCAGATTATGAAGCTTAGGCAAGAAATAGATATTAGATAAATTGTACATTTTTACAGTAGCTCAGAGGAGAATAAAAATCCCATGACATGGTTATTCATAGGTTTAGTTTGGAAAGAAAGGAACCAGTGATGTTTTTAAAGTATTGATCCCTTCTTTACTAATCCCAGATCATAACCATATTGGGGAGAAAAAAAAATTACTCATTTCTAATCTATTTCTGGGAGTGCTTGATGTTAACCACAGGGAAAATTGCATGCAAGACAAAAGAATACAAATAGTTCCTGTAGCATATGAAGTAGTGACCAAGATTTCCTATACATTTATGTCTTTTTAAAGTGCTTAAGAAGATATGAGAGTTGTTTGAAGTTTTGCCATTGTTCTGGCACTTGTAAGTATGCTCTAGGTCTATAGGACAATAATAGATTTTCTCTTTTCATTCTGCCTGTTTTCAAATGTTTTCTAGTACCATTAATTATCTTTACAGCAAATTCTGTCTCTTCCAATCTTATTACAATTGGGAGAACAGACATGTGACACATGAATAGCCAGTAACAATCATATATACGGTTTATCCATAGGAAATTAAGCTAAAAAGCACAAGAATTAAAAATGACGGGGAATATTTGGCAGAGACAATGCATGGAGACTGAATGGAATTACACACCTTTGAGTAGGAGGAAATTTGTACTACCCACACATATTTGCCTTTTCATAGCTATGTGATCAGTTTAGTCTGTACATCTGGATATGTCTTTCAGATGTTCAACCTCATTAAAAGCTTCTCTTCAATAGAAGACTTGCTCTTCCTATGGCATTATCTTTTTAGTAATAGAATTGGAATTAGAGGAGAAGCCTTCATTGTTCCCAGCTGCCTTTTGCAGACTTTATCCTTACAATGTATTCTCCTAATTTTATTTGCAAAGAACTTGAGTGATAGGACTTCCATAATTTTGCTGGAGAGGGCATCACATGGTCTAAATTATTAGATTTAAAACATACTAACAGAGACACGTTTTTGCCCCTGTTCTGATACAAATAAGCCCTTTGGGAATTTAATGAAGCTAAAATTGCCCAGTGTTATTAGGAGTAATTCTGAACTTCTTTTTTCATGAGATGATGAGATCTCTTGTACAGTTTGCAAGACAACAGAAATGAAGAGGCCTGATTTCTACCTCTGTATTAGAATTGGCCACACTCTATCATATTTCCAGAAGAAATAAAAAATAGACTTTTCATGGGTAGTTGTATGTTTTTTTTTTCCTTGCACAAAATGTTTTCTCAGAAAAAGACAAACTCTCAGGAAAATGAATGTTTGTTCTTGAATGTAATGCACTTGGAACAAAACATAATGGTTATTTTAACTATCTGGTGACTGATGAATGGGAAGCCACAAATATTCCCACAATGCTGACTCTCAACTTATGATCCAAGGATTTCCAGGAAGGTAAGAAATCATTAAAACACTTCTTCCAAAACAAAACCCCTAGAAGCCCTGGGAATCTTCTTTCACTGAGTTATCTGGGATTTAAGATATGGATGGGAGTCTCAGTCCACAGACTCCTAGAGCTGTATCACAGATCTATTCACTGATGAAGAACAAAGCACTGGAAAACCTTGTGACCTTTGACTAATGATTAAAATCTCATTTAAATATTTTACAAATGAAGGCTTCATTTAATAAATTAAAGGTTTAGGTTTAAAGTTCCTTTAAAAAACCCAAACAAACAAAGAAAACAACAACAACAACAAAAGCCAAGGAAAAAAATTAATTACTATTTTTAAATGCTTTGAAAAAAAAATCTTTGGAATTAAAAGCTGTATCTTCTGATTGGTTCTTTTAGATTCTATGTGGCAGAATAAGTACAGAAAAAAATAGAAATTGATAAAAAACTTGACTCTAATTTTGAGACTGAAATATTGAACAAAATTGAAACAAATTTACTTCAAATACCTCCATAGTTCTACAATTTGATCCCAGAGCAAAAGCACTCATGTACTCATAATACATACATTGCTTTCAGAAGAAGGAAATATTTGGGAAAGACTTTCCATGCAATATTTCCTGTTCATTTTTGCAAAGTCAAGAAGTTTACAGAACAGCATTTCAGAAAAGGATTTTAACATATTTAACCTTTTGAAATATTCTTCACTATTACAGATTTCATTTACAAAGTTATCATGATCTGCAGAGTCCAGCATTCATTTCCTTAATAGACCCTTTTCCCCTTAGTTCAGCTAAGTATTTAATTTTTCAGTTTGTTCAACTAAGCCTGTGCTTTTAACTATGTCACCCACTCCTCTTTGAATGTGACTGTATCTCCTATTCCTTACCTGCAGCCATTGGTGCCTGGAGGTCCACTCAAAAGAAACCATCCTTCTCAGCAAAATTATAGTCAGACCTTTTTTTTTCTTGTGTTATAGAAAGATTTTAGCTCCAGAAATGTGTCATAGAGGTATTGTAGCCATTAACAGAAAAGCATGCAAGCTTGACAGAAACCCTTTTGCATGTCCTTCGCAAATATTTGCAGAAAATGGTATCACTTTATTTGTACACTAATCAGCTGTGTTATGAGAGAAGTTTTATCTGTCAATTGAACTTAAACAAGCTTATTACAAGCCTTGAAAGGCCCAGTAAAACAAACATAGATTTCCTTATATCACATTAAACACTTAATTAAAAGACAAATATAATGTTTAGCTATGAATCCATATTGATTCTATCAATATTGTTTAAAATACGACTTCATGGTAAGGGTGATGTCTGCAGTTTATCAAGTCCTCTGCAAAATACACCCCATGTATTCTATATGAATGCCAAAAATTGCTGCTTTGGGGAAGGTGGGAATGACATTACCACACTTAGGTGAGAGTTTTAGTGGATTTTTTAATCTAGCTAGAATTACTCTACATTTAAATAAAGATCAAGGCTTTGGCTCTGAGGCAAGCTTACTGCTGACTTTGGGAACATCCTGAACTTCCAGGACGTAATATTCTGCAGGTTTAGAGTGAAATCAGAAATGATTCAGCAACTAGCCAGCAAAGTCAAGAGCAACAGTAACTCCAAATGTTTTGAGCAAAATAAATGCTCTCATATGCTAACCCCCCACTCACAATCCACTCTCAAAGGATGTATTCTTGATTCAATTGAAAGACTGCTAACTTTCAAAAAGTGCTTGGAAGTAATTTGTAACCACATCTCATATTCTCAGCTATCCTTCCTGCGGTGCCAAGCTAATCCTAGCTCTGATCAAGCAACAAATAAAATTATTATTGTGTTTAAATCTGTTCAGTGATGACATAAATCTGAAAAGAATGTGGAGCTTAAATTTCCCGTTTACAGGAACTACTCACTATATTCAGAAACAGTTATGCTGATGGCCAAAGATCTTTTAATGTGTTCCCAAAGCTTGTTGGAAAGAGTTATTTAAAAGACTCCCAACTGTATCAAATTATGCTGAGCTGGTTTCAGCTTGTTGCCATAACTTCCTCTTAAAGACAAAAAAGCATAACTCAGTTATTAACTCAGAGAGTTCCCCGATGTGTTGTAAGACTCAGAAATTTTGAATTGTGCTTCTGCTGGAGGATCCCTATGGCCAAATGCCAAATTCAGACTGGAATTAGAGAATCTTTTCTTCTTTTTGTGAGAGTAGCTGTTGTAGTTTGGAATTATTATGTAAATTCTCTCCCCTGCTACTCTTAACGACCCTAGCCAACCGTTAACAAAGAAGGTCGTTGACTGTGAATTGCCAGGGTGGAGACAGGTTG
>JAWWEV010000083.1:106603252-106626421 GCA_035583235.1 Hafferia zeledoni
TGATTATTTGAGGAGGAGGTCCCCTCCCCCTCTTGTGAGTGAACATCTTGGTTCTTTCCCCTCAAACCAAGACAGTAGCCTGCAGAAAAGCTTAGTGAATGATACTCTGAGAGATAAATTCAGGAGTGCTGAGCCTTGCTGGATCACCTGCTTAGGTAGTTTGGTGGTAATGTCGCTGTGATGCAAGAGCTGCTCCTCACAGATAGCACACGATTTACCATGATACTCTGCTCCCAGCTCTGGAGCAGCTCTGTTCTCACACATTATGTGTCTCATCAGACAGACCTCAGCACACTGAGATCTCACTTACTGCTCTGTCTATGTTAAGTGTAGTGCCTGTTTGTATCCATGAAAAAACTTTCACTGAGGGAAGATTATCTATGTAGCCAAAGAGGTAGCCAGATCTGACCTCCCCTACAAACAGCAGTACTACACAGCTTTGGATTTCAGAGGCAACACGATGTCTCTGCTTCACCTTCCTCCACTTCTTTCTAACTGAGCAGTCCACATCACAGCTGGGGTCAATGATATCCAAACTCAGTACAGCTAGGACAGCATCAAAAACAGTGCTCGTCAGCATATTGTGAGCTTGGTAAAGGTCACAGCCGTCCCTGTAGGAGTTTGTAACCTCATTTTGGGGAAATGTCATCAATTGGCATAGTCAGTGTAGATTCCTCAGAGTATGCTACCTGCTGAAGTATTAAATTGTCTCCAACTCAGTTAAAATGCAATTTCAAAAACTTTATAAATTGTCTAACCTTTGATCATTTTCCATAGGGGTAACAAAATGTGTACACCTGACCGCAAACCACCTTCAAATCTTGTTTTCTAAAACCCATGAGGGAACATGAAAGTACCTATGTTTTAAGATAGAAGACCAAATTAACATCATTAATTCCTCTCTTAGAGAAACTGAAGCATTTAAGCAAAATTTTCACCAAATAGGGAAAAATGCTCTGATTTTATGACAAAGTGAAAGAATTGTTAACCTAAATATGCACAATTTCTAAAGCTACGTGCAATTGAAAATAAGCCCTTCTATTATAAAATACCTGGAAGCTCTAATAATAGGTAGTGTTATATGGAAGTACAAAAGATATATTTACATACCCCCATGAAACCAGGAGGGATTTTCAATATCTCCCATTACCATAGAAAATTGTTTTCTCAAAAGTGTCATTTCATTAGAGAAAGTAGTAAGAAAAAAATTAAAGATTACTGTAATAGTAACCCCCATAATGTTACTTACTGGAACCATACAACGGATTATACATTATTAAAATGTACTCTAACTCTGTTCTCCATCTGGATGTGAGCTGTACATGCTGCAAGCCTTGCATTCATGCAATTCTGGTAGGAAGAGTGTAATACAGTAGAAAGTGACCCAGAAAGGAGAGCAAACCTGTTAATAAGCTCTTTCTTTGTCATCATGTTCTGTACCTTTTCCAGTTACTGTTTTCACTGTGGAAATGTGTCAACAGTGTTACTGAATGAAAGATTCTCTTGGAGAAAACTTCTGGAGTGGTGAGCCCTGCTGTCTGCTTACAGGAATTCATAAAGAGCATTCTGAGTCCTCTCCAAACTGAAAAAGTGTTTTTCATGTGAGCTAGGATAATGAGACATAGAAAGTCTGACTAACTTAGTAGGAATTAGAGAAAAAAGAGGCATGAAGGAGACATCAGTTTCAGACTGTAAAAATAATTCAGAATATTCTGTTGGAGATTTCATCTTTGTGCCAAACTGTGGATGAGGTAGCCATGTCATTGTAAATTATGGGTATTGCATGCAAACAATGGCTTAATTTATTGGTCTGCTCTATGTGTGCTTACAGTGCTTGTAATTGAGAATTATTATGGTTAATGATTCTAGTAATGTGTACTTTCAAACCAGCAGGACAGTGTAGTTTGTATCAAATATATTCAGTATCTCTTTAGGCATTTTGTTTAGCTTAATCTTAACCCTGAACTTGATGTAAAGGAAACCTCTGGAAGATTCACAACTGGCTTGAATAGAAGATTTCATGGTACTTTTACAGTGCACTTAAAGGAAATGAAAGCTTCCACAAACATCATCTCATCTGGACAGCTTATAGTCTGTTATACTTCAATATGACAAGTCTAAGATCTCTGGTACAGGAAACAGTTGTATGTAGGATGCATAACAAAAACAAAACATCTACTTATGAACACCTGACACACTCACAAGCAAAATTAAGTCTTCCTGGAGAATGGATTAACATTTCTAATATTTTTTTGAGTAAAGAACCAAAGCCCATAGTCAGGTATTCAAGAGGCATAACTAACTTTCCAGTGCATTTTATTCAATGCCTTTAATCAAAAATACTTCCTTCACTTATCCATTCAATACAGACACAGTATATGGGTAACTCTAGAAGCTCTTAGCTCTGGGTTACAGGTGAAGAACAGATAAATTAGGGGTATGTATAAGAAGATAAAAACAAGCTGGAAAAGGATTTGAAGTTAATTGAGGATTTAACTGTGTTGCTTTGCAGCACTTTAAGGACAGGACTATATTCTTATCCTTTGTAATGTCAGCAAATAATTATTGTGTCTGTCATTTAGTTTCCTGGCTTTTTGGTTTTTTTTTTTGCTTGGTGATGCCAGTCAATATTTTAATGTACAATTAATACAATTAACACAATTCTATCAGCTTGTCCAGTTTGATCTGATACAGTATCTGTTTTTGTACTGATATGTATTTATTGAAATGCTGGCTTTTATTCTGGAGGGTTGTCTGAGTATTTTCTCAGATTTACCACATTTCTTATTGATTTCATAAAAACCCGATGTCTGTGATTGCTTTGGTGCTCTTGTCTTCTGTATTTTGTTATGCTCAGTTGGTGTCACTTGTGCTCTTTTGTGCTAGGTCTTGCAGATCAGCATGTGGCTCAAATGGTGGGACTTTCAAGAGGCATGAATTTAAGGTATGAAGAAGTAAGCATGAAAATATCTTTTATCTTGTACCACCTTCATAAGCATTCCAGGCTGCTGGGATCACTAGATTGCAGGATAGAACAGTACATATTCACCTAATACTTTCCGTATAGGAATTGCAATTTCTATTCCTTTCTGACTCCCACTGTAAGACTGTAGAGGAAGACTTTAGGGAATGACCCTTCTTCTCATGTGAACTGTGCCTCACTTTTTTCACTGAAACTACAATTCCCTGTCTGCAATTGTCCTGCCATCCCATCCTTAGGGGGAAAAAAAAGGTAAGCTGCTCCCAAAATTCCATACTTTTATTTCAAATTTCAGTGAGTAGAGTAGTCACAGGAACCTTTTCCTTCTACAGAAACTTCTGGATGTAAGTAAAAGGAAAGAAAATCCTAAACCCTTAAATAAAATGAGAAATCTATTACCATGGGAGTGCATAGCATAAACATAAGCATCTGATGTAGGTTTTTCACAAACAACTTGCTGTCTTGTCAAAAGGAGATGAATGAAATCTCACAAAGACTCTAAGCTCCTCATGCATTTTCATAGTTGCAGCTGTAGCTTTCAAGGCTTCCATTTCAAAAAGGAGACAAGTCAGAATAGCTTATATACCAAAATATACAATGATCCTACAACCCAGGAGGAGCTCTGATTTTGAGAAATGTTATTGTATTCATCACTAGATATTAATGTAATTAGCTGCATTTCTTGTCAGGGAAAAAAACCCCTGACATTTCTAGTCCAAATAAAAGGTTATGCTGTTATGGAAAAATATTAGGAGAGTTCGAGGAGAAAGAGGAACATTTGCTTTTACAGGTCAGAGGCCATAAATGGTGGGGACTAGTAGGTGTAAACTATCAGACTGGCACTAGAGATCGAGTAAATTAATAACTCTCCACTGATTTCAGCAAATATAGAAACTTTCAATAAAGTTATGCTAATACATTTTAAGTGTATTTTACATGCTTATATTACGAAAAAGGGTATCTATTCCAATTGTAAACCACCAACATGCTGCAACAAACAAAATGCAGAAGATACATCAAAGCAATTGGACAAATGAACTCAGTATAATTTCAAAACGTAGGGCAAACCTCAGGTTGCATGATTAGAAAATCAACCTGATCATGCTGGCATTTCTTCAAGAACTGAAACACATGAAGATTTCTTCTGAGGAAGAACTTTACTGTGACAGTGGTGAGGCACAGGAACAGGCTGCCCAGAGACGTTGTGGACTCCCCCTCGCTGGAGGTATTCAAGGCTGGGCTGGATGGGGCTCTGAGTAACCTGGCCCAGGGGAAGATTCCTTGCTCATGGCTGGGTGGTTGGAACTACATGATCTTTAGCTCTCTTTCTACCGAAGCTATTCTATGATTCTAAGATGTAATACTGTATAACTACAAATTCTGATCACCACTTAATTTAAGACTGAAAATATCACAAAATCACAGAATATGATGAGTTGAAAGGGAATAGTCCTTGTACCTCTTATTAGTTTCTTTTTCTTGCAAAACTTTGCAACTTGATGAATATAAGCAAACAAATCCACATAAATTTGCTAAACTGAAATCGCCTACTTTTTTTTTTTCTTTTAACACCATTACCAAAGCTCTTTGAGTCAAGACTAGTCACAATGGGTGTACTTTGCCTCCCATGAGGTGTCAAAACTTGTGCTGTAAAAAGAAGCGATGACTCATGAAAATTACTGACTGATTTGCATCACAGAAATTGAAATTAAGCTGTAGATACTGGTTCACAGGTCATTACAAAATTAAACAACAGCTATTTCAGAATTTTTCAAAGTAGAATCAAAATCAACATATTTCTGATCTTAGATGAAACTTAAAATCCTTCATTTCCATCCACTTACACAAGAAAAGCTGAAAAACAAATCCCAACATATTATGTGGGAAACAGACAAAAAGATAAATAAACTGTTGTAAACCTTTCCAATAAATACAATGTGGAGAATGAACACAGTACTGACAAAGAGGAAAATACATGCAAAGCATCCTAAGATGTCCTTTAATGATCCCAGCCAAGATCTTTCACTAAGTTTTGAGGTTACAAGTAATTCCAAACATTCTTTTATGACTGAGTAATTTCATTGAGCAACCATTTCAATCTACCTTCAAGTTACAAAAAGTATCTACTCAGCAACTGTTCAGTTGCGCAGTGTTGGCACCCTGCTGGCAGTAGGAACATTTGTTGACTTTTTTATTTTGTAAATGTGATGTGAGGGTGCATAAATTTCTTTAAGGAAAAAAGATTTTGCTTAATACTTCTTACTATTTCTGGAACTTCAATAAAAAAAAGAAGACTAAAGGTTACATTATTGTTTTTGGAATTTCCCATATATCAGTAGATTATATGTAATAAAAAAAAAAACAAAAACAGGTTACTTGGTACTTTATTCTGATTTTGTGTTCAAACAAACCATCATTTTCTGTTTCAAAATAAACAATCCTTGATTTAACTTCATACAGCAACTTCTATTACCAAAAGCAGTTGCAATAAATTGTGGTTCACACACAAAAAAGTAATTTTGCAAAACACACTTTATGCAACTGTACAGATGAACCATTTACAGCAAGAAAAGGAGATGTTTCATTTTGGTGGGTGGGATATTAAAAACTTTAGGTAATGCCTTTTAGAAGTTATTTTTCGGTAGGGTAGGTATTAAGATAGATATTGTTTGTTATCTAATTTAAGAGCTATTTTCCTTTCTCAGTCATGACATACTAATTTAAAAACAGATTATTGACTAGGTTTTATTCTTGCAAGCTACTGTATACCTTCCTGTGGTGGCCTCCTAGCTTCTCAAATATACTAGCTTGACTCTTGGGATTTAATTGAAATTTACTTCTTCATCAGCTACCCTTTTTCAATTTTGTGCAGTGTTAGCAGAGTTAGAATTATATAACTGCATGAACCAGACTAAGTATATGAAAAGGAATTTCAGGCCATTAGGCAAGACAATGATCTCAGAAAATGGACTAAGAGCAAGCCAAGTCTTTGGGTTTTGCAGCTTTAAAAATGCAAGATCATCCACTTGTGGTTGTTTTGAGTAGCATTTAATTTCTGATTTTACAAGTAGCAGTGTTTGAATTCCAAGGACATTCATCTAATGGGCTTCAGCTGTTAGTCTTTAACTAGGGTTTATCATGGCCATGTGTGCATCACAATTGCATTAGAGATCATTAAATAATTGAAGTAAGTAAGAGAACAGATTGAAGAATGAATAAAACAAAAATGGCATGATTTAGAGAGGTAATCTCTTATTTGCAAGCATTCAAGAAACAAGCAAACAAAATATCAGCATGTTTCACATTTTTAACCATTCCTTTGAAGCTACACAGCTTCAAAGTTTTTTTTACTTGGCTTCTTTCTCTTCTCTCTCATTCCAGGATGGTGGTTTTCCATCTCAATATAAAGGTGGCAATGCACCACTGCAGAACAACAGTTTCTAAAGAATTTTATTAGGATGACTGAAACTGAGGCAGTTATGCCATTATTAAAGATGGTACATGATGTTTCAGGGAAAGTCAGTATTTCCTCCTCTGTGAAGAGTAAAGCTTAAGGGAGGAAGATATTCCTTTGGTAGTCTGTGTTCTTATGAGCCTGAGATAGTAACCACATTACAATAATTTCAATATATATAGAATAAGACTAAACATATTTCCTTATTAGTATATTATTCTGTGTTCTTCCAAAGTCAGCTGGTAACCTTTAATTGCCTGACATCTACTACAGGGCAAAATGTAGAGAATAGCTCTCTAATTGACACCAAGCTCTGTGTATTCTGTATATTCTTTCAACAGACAGGGATCAGAGAGAAGATATTTTCCTGATACCACAAGCTGCTTTATGAACGTGACTGTTAGTAAGGGTTCTGATTTTAATTTGTATTGGAGATGGTCAGGTCATAAATGCAAATTACAATAATTTCTTCTTTTTCCCTTTTCATTTCTGATTCCATAACCATTTTTCTCATCCTGAAAAGCACTCTTTGTGGTTGTTGTGGCAAATCTTTTGTGTGTTAGATGTTCTTTTGTAAGAAATTTACCTGTCTGGAATGGCACATCAAATTTCTATTTTACGTGGGACTTGAAATGTCTAAATGAACATATATGTATGTGAATGTGTGAATGCCTGTATTTAAACATAATACAGTTTCCTGGTTACAAAGTATTTCAGGGGACTAGGTCTCCAACTTCATATAAAGCTTTTTTTCAAACATTTTCAAAACCCACAATAAGAAGAAAGAATAATTAACGACAGGAAGTAACTGATGTGAAAATAATTTGAAGTATTTTTTGCTTCCATGCCTACAGCTTATTTTTTGTCCTTTATGTCTATTCTTTGAGTTAAAAAAATCATCAAAATACTGTGAAAGTTCCTCTTACCTATAAAATATCCTTTCACTTAAGAGAAATGGCATAGAAACTTTTATTGTTTGGTATATATTGATATGGATCTTTGAAGCAGAAAATAACAGCAGGGTGATTGGGAGACATTTGGACTGTAACTATCTTCTACTGATGTAGAGCTCTTGTGATGCCACTTGATCACCAGCTTCTCACAAAATGCAGAAGCAAAGATAGCACAAGACTGGGCATAGCAAGGGTAGATCTACAATCCACCGGCCTTAGCACTATGCAAATTATTCAATAACAGGCCTAAAAGACCTTTACAAAAGGTAGTCTCTATTTTTCCATCTGTAATGTAAGAATCAGGAGATGAAGGTGTAAGGCTAGTTATTACATCTGGAATATCTTACCTGGAAGACAGCTTTGATTTGTTCCATCCTAAGGAGGATGTGACAAGGAAAAAAATAAATCCGTGTTTTCTCTCATCTCTCAATTTCTATGCTGTCAGATGAAGGTCACTTGAAGTTTGGGACTGTGTTACCACCAAATCAAAAGATATACCTGAGTTTAACATGATTAAACACACACAGACACATTGTAGAAGTATCCTATGTAAGTTTCACAACTTATGTTTGCCTCCTGTGCCTCTGAAAGGTGTGTAAAATAGGCATTAACACAATGGTCTAGATGATGTGAATTATGTAATCCATATTGCTGGGCTTAGGGTTTGCATCAGTCATTGTTTTCCACCTCCTTTACACCCATCAACACACTGAGACAATGGAGTTATTTATCTCAAGGCTACTTCCCATGAAGTGAGCAGCACACAAGGTTTTAGGTACATGTTGGTCAGTCTTCTTGAGCTGATTCTTGAAGGTAGTAGGGTAAGCAAGTACAACAATTTGAGTCACTTTGAATATTCTGTGCAGTTCTGGACAGTGCAACATAAGAAAGATATTAAGCTATTACAGAGAGTCCAAAGGAGGGCAATCAAGATGGTGAAGGTCCTTGAGGGGAAGCCATGTGAGGAGCGGCTGAGGGCACTTGGTCTGTTCAGCTTGGAGAAGAGGAGACTGAGGGGAGGCATCATTGCAGTCTACAACTTCCTCCTGAGAGGTAAAGGAGGGGCAGGCACTGATCTCTTTTCTGTGGTAACCAGTGACAGTACCCAAGGGAATGGCCTGAAGTTGCCTCTGGGGAGGTTTAAGCTGGATATCAGAAAAAGGTTCTTTATGCAGAGGGTGGTTGGGAACTGAACAGGCTCCCGGGGCAGTGGTCACAGGACGAAGCCTGGCAGAGTTCAAGAAGCATTTGGATGATACTCTCAGGCACATGATGTGACTCTTAGGGATGGTCCCATGAAGGGTCAGGAGTTATACTTGATGATCCTTGTGGATCCCTTCCAGCACTGCATATTCTGTGATTCTGTGAATTAAGGCAGAATTATTTTTTTTAATACTTAAAATATGTCAGCAAAAAACACAATAAAAGTTTTGAAACTGTTGTCAGTATTTTGGTTAATTTTTTTTTTTTATTTCCAAAAAACAAGGATAATTTTTTGCTTTTTTTTTTCTTATAAAACAGTAGCTTCACTAATTTTTTAAATTTCTTTTTTAAGTACTAGCTCTTGATCAAAAGTTATCAAGCAATCACTGAACATTTTTTTCCTTGTAAAAGCTGTGGCTTTTAATAAATGAGGGGTTTTTTTTCTCCTGAAAAAGTGTGAGTGACACAGGAAGAGCATATTAAAATAATTTATGGGCTGAAAATGCATACATTGTAAGTCAATTGAAAAAAAAGCCTACTATTTTTAGTTACTTCTTAAAGCAGAGTTCTTCCTTTCTTGATCAGTTCTGCTAGTTTGGTTTTCCAGGTAGTTTTGGCAAAGATATGGAGATATAATTCAGAAAAGAAGTCTGTGAGGTTAAAACAAACAAACAAACAAACAATGAAGAAAGTTATAAGCTCTAAAAGAAAAATAAATAAGATGTTAAAGTTATGACTACTTCTCAATTTATGGGAAAAAGCCTAGAGATGAAAGTTCTAGGGTATGTACAGGAATTAATATTGAGCATCACCCATTATGTACCAATCATTCAATTTAACTTACAGTGAAAAAGTCAGATAAAAGTCAATGTTATTGCTCTTCTGAAGGCTTTCAAATACAAGCATAGTAGAATTCCTTTGTAATATATTTTTAATGAGCAATTTAAACATTGGGAAATTTTGTCTATTCATCTTCTATTGTCTCTATGACTCATTGTTACTACTTGAAAGCATAATGACAATGCAATCTATGAAAAATTGCCTGTATGAAAAAAAAAAAACCAACAAACCAGGAATCATACCTACAAAAATGTGATGGTCTGTTTTAATATTTTTTTTATGAATCCCATATATGTCTTCTTTCTGTTTCTAATTTAAGCTTTTACTATTACATGTTATTGATGTTATCTGTTTCTTGGAGTGGAGGCTGTATTTTTTATATCTTTAGACAGTAATTAACACAACATGCTATTTGTCTAAGGCTCCTAGACACAACAGCGGTGGGAAGTAATACTTGTCATTTCCTGCTGTCCTTTTGAAATACAAGAAAATTTATACATACAATTTTATTTTATTAATTTCTTCCTAATAAAATGTTTGATGCCACTGTAAGGCTATACTAAATTCTATATGCCTGATAAACACACTAAATTTAAAATAATCTAATTCATATAATCAAAATTATCAAGAGATTTTATATCAGTGATATTTAAAGATTGTTGTTCTGAAGCAGTAATGTAGAATGAGATGCAACAGCCTGTATGGATTTCAAATGCAACTGAATATAAATGTTTTATATCATGCATAGACATAGCTATTGGATGAGTGAGTGCCTGTCATTAAAACTCAAATATATTTATTGACACTGCTGTCTGCAAGGTTGTCATCTAGATCAGGCATTCTGCTAGCATTTTGTTAATAACTATACTTAATTGCTATTTTTTTTAGGTTTATGGGTTTGGGTTTTTTTGCTTAATATAGTATTGTATGATCAGGTATTCAAAATAAATGAAATTCAAGAGGGTGGTGTTGTTGAATGTCAACAGTTCTTTCCAACATTGAGAACTATATCTCAATAGTTTATGCAGAACTTAAAAACTATATTTTTTGCTCAGTAAAATTTTGTGACTTTTTTAAAAACCTGACACACTCTGTTTTCTATATGACCCTTGTTTACATGTAATCAGACACTTATGCAAGTATTTACAAAATCTGCATTTACATAAGAGCTAAGAATTTGTTTAACTTAGTTTTAAATTTCTAAAGAAATTTCATTAAGAATAATCATTAGTACATTATTGTGAAAACAGAAACAGAGCTGGTGTTTACAGAAAACAAATTTGAATCGAGAAATATTGACTTAAGAAATGAAAAATAAAACATAAAAATGAAGTTTATATAGCTGGATATTGCATCTCACATGAGTTGGCCAATCACAGCAGATTGAGTTTTGATGCATAGTATCACCCAATGTGGCATCAGTTTTGCCTGTCTTTTGAGTTTAATAAGAATTTTCCTTCTTAGGGCTATTTTCTTTAAATTATTTTTCAGCACGTCTATTGTTCTTAGATTTATGTAAAAAAAAAAAAAAATTCCTTTGCATTTCTTTCTCCCCTAAACATTTTTTTGTTTTTGTTTACAAGCATATCTAGATACATATTTCCCACTAGAATTTTCCCTCCAGCCTATTTTCTCTGAAGAGGTATTCCTCAGAAGAGTTGGGTGTTTTTTGTTTTTTTCTTTTTTTCCTTCTGTGATTCACTAGTAAGCTGAATGTCATCACAGGATTCTTTCCCCCCTGCTGCTACAATCCTCCAACAACTCCCTGGTTATAAATCCATTTCAATACTGACTCAGAGCCCTGTGATGCAGATAGTACTTGCTTAACTAATACTAGCAGAATGATTGTGCACATGTTGCAAGTGGACTTAACCTTCAGGAAAATAACCATTCAGTTTTTGCTTCGCAAGAATTTTTTTCCAGAGCTTTCTTTACTTCATCCAAAGGTTAGTGCCATCTACACATGTGAGATACAAACCAAGTGATTCATTGAAGTTGCACCTCATGTGGCATCCTGCTAATTTTTAATGGATTGAACCTTTCTAGAAATATGAAATTATGTAGTTTGCGAGGGCTATTATGTTCTTCCTGCATGCTATGCCATATAGTTCTATAGTTTTTTAACTTTGCAGGAAGATTTTCATATGAATTTCTAGCATCTGCTCATATATTGAAACAATTTCTTCGTTGATAGAGATATTAACCTTCACTGTATGCAGGCACGTTGTTTCTAATGAGAAGTAGAAATACCCACTCAGGTTAAACTTGCTGTCTGTCTTCCAGGTATTTTTTTCTCCAACAAATATCTATGAGCCAGCTAGATCGTGTTGCCTTCTGCTGAACACTTGCTGTTGGCTCAACAGCAAGTGCAGCCACACACCCACCAACTCATTGCAGCCATCTTACCCCTGCGAACACCCTTTGGCACAGGAGTCAAATGCTTACTGGTTCCCATTGTGAAACTGCATGGTGCCCCTCTGTGAACTATCATGCTAGACATCCTTGAAGCAGTTAGGATACCTACACAGAAGATGGCAGCACCAGGTGAAGGCAGTTATTCAGCCCCAAGAGCAGTAGGGCTGCTGGCAGCAAGACATGAAAACTAGGCATGTTGCTGACACAGGTTTGTGCCACACATCTGCTATGTAGTAGCAAAAATAACTCTTCTCTCTTTTATCTTTTTGCTTTTGACATACAACCATAGAATCATAGACTCATTTGGGTAGGAAAAGACCTTTGAGATCATTGAGTCCAACTGTTAACTCATCATTGCCAATTTCACCACTAAACCATGTTCCTAAGTGTACACATATTTTAAATACCTCCAGAGATGGTGACTCCACCACTTCACTGGAAAGCCTGTTGCAAATGCTTGACAATCCTTTGGTAAAGAATTCTTCCCTAATATCACAGAATTCCTTGAGATGGAAAAAACCTCCAAGATCATCAGTTTGACTGATCACCACCTTGTCAACTCGACCATAACACTAAGTGCCACATCCAGTAATTTCTTGAGCACCTCCAGGGATGGTGACTCTACCATCTCCCTGGAAAGTCCATTACAATGCTTATCAGCTCTTTCTGTGAAGAAATTCTTCCTGATTTTTAGACCCTTTGACAGATTCCTTACCTTTCTCTGGACACACTCCAGCACCTCAATGTCTTTCTTGAAGTGAGGGGCCCACACAGTACTTGAGGTGTGACCTTACCAGTGCCAAGTACAGAGGGAAAACCACTTCCCTAGTCCTGCTGGCCATGTTGTATCTGATACAAGCTAGGGTGCCATGGGCATTCAATCTTAACATCCCCTGGTGCAGCTGGAGGCTGTTTGCTTTTGTCCTATTGCTTGCCACTTGGGAGAAGAGACCAACACTCACCTGGCTACAACCTTCTTTCAGGGAGTTGTAGAGAGTAATAAGGTTTACCCTCAGCATCCTTTTCTCCAGGCTAAACAACCCCAGTTCTCTCAGCTGCTTATCATAAGCCCTGTGGTCCAGACTCTTCAACACCTTTGTTTCTCTTGGAGACACAAATTTTTTATCTTCCCTCTTCTCTACTCAAAATTCCCTCTTTCTTCATACCCAAAACTTTGTGGAGATTTGTCCATCTATACAACTACATCAGAACTCTTTATTCAGCCTGTCTTTGTAGCTGGGGTAAAAAGCAGACATTTCTAGAGAGAAATGTGTTTCATCCAAAGGCTGATGTCTAGAATGGGTCAAGTGAACTGTGGTTACAAAAGCTTTTCTCTCTTTTGAGTATAAACACATTTGGATAGTGTGCTCTAAACAAGGATGTCTCCAATGTAGATAAATCTGAATTTTCACAAAAATCCATTTCACTATATAACCCTACATTCCTTACTGAACTAGGATACATGGGTATTACCTAATGTCCTGCTTTTTGTACTTCCGAGTCTCCATAAACACTACCTACAAAGTAACAATATGCTAGCACTCTTACTTTATGGACATTCCTTTCATAAAAGCCTTTAAAGGTCATTTTTGAGGAGATATGGAATACTGATAATAAAGACAGTCCATTCTCACCCTGCAGGTAGATCTTATGTTTAGTAGCAATTATTTATCAACTGTAGGGACAGTAACCTTCTCTTAAAAATTGCTTCTTGGAATGTGTTTTTCTCAGAGTAGTAGAAAAATGTAACATTCAAACAGGTAATTGGAAAATAAAACATTTTTAGTCTGAACCTAGCTAGTACATCAGAAGACACAGAATGATCATTTTTATTCTTCAGAAAAAAACTGTAATTAGGACCATTCTTTAGTAAGAGTCTTAATAGAGAATTAGGTTTTACTAAGTCTCCTAGAAAGACCTTCTCTCCAGCCAATCATACCTCTACCTCTGTTGAGCTGGTGTCAGTGCTTGAACAGCAGGGTTTGTTAGCCTGCCAAAGGGAGGCTGCACTGAACTTTGCCCTGCCACTAAGGCAGTAGTGCCCAGGGTGTAGGTGTGGTAGGATTGTGGGAGGAAAAGTGAGAACACTAAGTAATTCTGCTCAAATAGCCCAGTTGTGTGCCAGGGCCTAACATATGGGGACTACAGCTTGAAACCAAAGAGATGCAAATTGCTGGGTACTCAGGCTGTGGTCTGCTGTCTATATGCATAGAATTCTAAGGCTCTGATTTTCCAAGTGACACAGTGAACTTACATAGCTTTCAAACAAGCTGCTTTCAAAATCCAGCCTAAGCTCAGCTCATTTGGGCTTTTTCACAGAATCACTGAATATACTGAGTCAGAAGAGACTTACAATGATCATCAAGTACAACTCTTACTCCTTCACAGGACCATTCCCAATAGTCACATCTTGTGCCTTGAGAGTATCATCCAAATGCTTCTTGAACTCTGTCAGGCTTGGTGCTGTGACCATTTCCCTGGGGAGTCTGTTCCAGCACCCCTCCACCCTCTGGGTAAAGAACCTTTTTCTGATATCCAGCCTAAGACTCCCCTGACACAACTTTGGGCCATTCCCTCAAATTCTGTCACTGGTCACCACTGAGAAGAGACAAGTACCTGCCCCTCCTCTTCCTCTAAGGAGAAAGTTGTAGACTGCAATGAGGTCTCCCTTCAGTCTCCTTTTCTCCAGGCTGAACAGACCAAGTGCCCTCAGCTGCTCCTCACATGGCTTCCTCTCAAGGCCCTCTACCATCTTTGTTGCACTCCTTTGGACAGTCTCTAATACCTTTCTTATATTGCAGTGCCCAAAACTGCATGCAATATTCCAGGTGAGGCCACACCAGTGCAGAGCAGACCCTTGACTGGCTGGTGATGCTTTGCCTTATGCCTCTCAGAACACGGCTGGCCCTCCTGGCTGCTAGGGCACCAGGGCACTGCTGACTCACATTCAACTTACCATTGACCAGAACGCCCAGCTCACTTTCTGTGGCACTGCTTTCCTGCATCTCATTCCCCAGTCTTTTTCTACATCCAAGGTTGCTCCATCCCAGGTGCAGAATTCAACACGTCTCCTTGTTGATCTTCATAAGGTTGGTGATTGTCCAGTCTTCTGATTTGTTGAAGTCTCTCTGCAGGGCCTCTCTGTGTTCAAGGGAATCAACAGCTCCTCCCAGTTTTGCGTCATCTGCAGACTTGCTTAGTATCCCTTCCAATCGTGCATCCTGGTCATTTATGAAGATGTTGAAGAGCACAGAGCCTGAGATGGAGCCCTGTGGAACTCCACTAGGACAGGTCACCAGTCTGATGTTACCCCATTCACTGTTACCCTCTGTGCTTGACCCGTGAGCCAATTGCTCACCCATCACATGAAGTGTTTATCCAGATGTCTGCTGGACATTTTGTCCAGAAGGATCCTGTGAGAGACAGTATCAAAAGCTTTTCTGAAATCTAAGAGGCTTCTACTGATCAGCTAGGTGGACTATCTTGTCAAAAAGGAAATCATGTTGGATAAGTAGGACTTCCCTCTCATGAAGCTGTGCTAGCTTTGATCAACGACATCATTGCCTTTCAGGAGTTTTTCAATACCTCCCAGAATAATCTTCTCCATAACTTTAGCAGGCACTGAAGTGAGACTGACAGGCCTGTAGTTTCTGGGGTCCTCCTTCTTGCTCTTCTTGAAAATTGCTGCAATAGAGAGAAAGCTCCAACCATTTATATTATTCAGTTTGTCAAGACAAGGGAGAGATTTTCATGCTTTAGTGGTGAATGCCTATACAAAAGAAGCAATGAAAATGTTGTGGGAGTTTGTTGTGCGTGATATAAGCATTTAGCAGAAACCCTGCTTACTCTGGAACTTTAATTGCCTCTACTGAATGCCAGTAGTCCTGTTATACACACAGAATTATTTTAGAAAGTTAAAAACTATACTGTGCTTTTCAAGAGGATACAGTATTTTAATATATTTATTAATATTTTTAATATTAATTTCTATAAGAATTCCTAGACTACTGTGGTACTCTATAATTGGATTTGAATCCCTATGAACTTGATAAATCTCCTGTAAAGCTGCTCTGATAACTATGGTCTTAGATTACATAAGACATGGATGTTCACAAAGTCAGAACATCTACTAAAGTTAGAAAAGAATGGAAAATCTCCCAGCAAAGGAGAGTAAAACTCTCAGTTGCTCTCATCCAGTTGTTCTGAATGGTTTGGAGGAAAGAGAACTTCCTACTTTCACAGTAAAACTGGACTAGACAAGGTATATCCTAAAATAGGTATCTGACAAAGATTGAAGAGTTCCAGTTGCACAACAAAAAGTAGCTGCAATGTGCTACTTTTGCTTGGAATTGTACTCTGGAAGCTGTTTTCCTTGTGTTCAGTTCACCTCTAAAAACTCATCTCCAGCCAGATTTATGTGCTTAGTCTGTCACTTTTCTTGGTATTTATTCATTGTGAATATTAGTGTTAAGGAGCATTATTCTCTGCATTGTCAGTCATTAAGGCCAGAAAAATACTTTCCCTAAAACTATGCTTTGTTTTTCTGCTACTTTGTCGCTGGCTCACAACTACTGTTTGAACTGCTGTATCAAATGCACGATGTTTCAAACACACCAGGATTTGTGAAGTTGCCTCCCTCTCCTTTCAGCCTAGTTAATATTTTACTTCTTCTAGCTCCCCAGAAGAATCAGTGAAGAGCAATGGTTGCAAGTAAAAAGTTTGCTCTTTCATTTTTCAACACAAGCTTCTGCCAATGTTTTTGCTAATTATTTAGGCATAAACTAAAGGCCCTACCTAACCTACGGGTAGGAGTGAAGATGGGTACATAGAGCCCAGCTAATACAGTCACACTTCTGAGGACAGACACTGAGCACAGCAGATCCCCCCCCCCAAGGCTGTGCTGTGAAAACGGCTGGAAAGTTCCTGGGATGTGAGTGTGCTCTGCTCTCCCAGGGGTCACCTGCTTTCAGATTAGGATTACAGGCATGGAGCAACAGACTCCTTAGGGAAGTGGTCACAACACCAAGTCTGCCTAAGAACTGCGCGTGGACAGTGCTTTCAGGCACATAGTGTGATTCTTGTGGCTGTCCTGTGCAGAGCCAGGAGCTGGATTTTGATGATCCTTGTATGTTCCTTCCAACTCAGGATATTCTATGATTCTATGACTCTAAATGGCAGAAAACTGATAGCTTTGGTAAAATATTTGAATTTAAGTGTAAACTCAGGTTTCAGCTTTAGTTGAAGAAAGATTAGATTCCTGGTCTTGGAAGTCTTTTGTTTTTACATAAAATATTTGTGCTGCAAAAGAAATATCCCTTTTACTCAGTAATACACTTAGTAAATCACAGCAAGACTTGATCATAAATACTTACATTTATTATACATTGTGTTTTCTGAGGTTAATGCTTCTTTATATTTATATTTCTGCCTATTTGTAAATGTTCTCAGTGGGTTGCATATATTTTTTAGTTTTCAAAAATAGAACATCAGTGGAAATGGCTATCATTTGTATAATCTGAAAGGAAAATTTTATTTTAACAAAATAAACTATAAATAAGAACCTTTGAATGAGTACATAATTGTTTAGCAGTATCACCCCGTATGATGATCTGTTGCAGTAGTGTTAATGGGGAATTTTCAGCCTTTGGTGGCAGAAATGTCAAAGCCAGGAGCCAGGGAATGAACCAGCTACCAAAATACCAGTTTGACAGCCCTTCAAAACATGAAAAGAAATTACTTCTCTAAGAAAAAAAGAAATCATTACATTTCTATGATCTTTTCTTCCCACCATTTTGTTTTGCATTTACGCACTGAATTCTTTTGTGTTACTTAAGTGAGAAGCTTTACAGCAGCCCCCTAGGTTGAGAGAACAGAAAATATTAATTGCAGTATTGGGGGAATATAATTATTTAGTCTTCTGTAAAAAAAATCACTACTGGAAAACATTTATCCCTTTGTGTAGTCTAGACAAACAGATGACTCAAGGGTAGGATTTTCAAAATATGTAGGTATTGTGAAAACTAGTCTGAATTTTGGGTATTTTGAAGTCCCAGATTATACGTATCCTTCTTGAAAAATGTCAACTGTATTTCAAAACAGCTTGCAGATTCTTAGGCTTATATTCTTAAAAGATAAGTCATGCCTCTGTAGGTAAATTAGGTACCAAGAAATTACCAAAATTTCTTAATAGAGTCCTCTGTCTCCATAAAACACCTACAGCTCTGTGGGCCAGCATAAATAATACCATGACTTGTATAGTTTGAAAGTTTAACAACTGTCATACTCATAAAATTTGACTAAAAATTGATTTTGTTGGTTCTGATGTCTTGTGTTTCCACTTAAACCACTGGCATTGCAGAAGAAATGTCCATTTTACTCTCTAGTTCACATTTCTGACACACCTATATATTCAGTGACATCACACATTTCTGAGGTGCTTTGAGTACAGTTCTGTCATGATTTGAAACATTCTAAAGCAACAGAGTGTGTTTTGGATGTGAGAAATGGTTGAAATCTACATGTAGATTCAGAAGGTCTAATCTACCTCTCACCTAACATCCCCACCATCCGGTTCTTCAGGGTTTTGACAATCCTACTTCTGAAATTTAATCTGTGTTCAAAACCATCCCCCATGACTCTCCCTGAATATGACATTATGTTTCAGCATGATTCACCTTTTATAACTGAAAAAACGACATGAAGTGGAAATAATGTATTAATGGTGTAGGGGGGTTATCTTTTAGGAGGTCCTACCATCCTGCAAAGGTAAATTATTACCGTTTCATCCTTCATTCTTTTTCTTGTAACAGAGTCTGTATCAAAAATCTCATATTATACAAACAGTGATAAAATAAAATTATTGCAATAAAGAATGTATCTGTTGCTTCTAACTAGCTTTTTAAAAATACATTGATTCTATTGATGTAACTTTAGCTAATATAATTGTTAAAATGCATTATCAACCCTACTTTTTGATGTAAAGATAGAAAAATTTTTTTCCCTAAATAGGTTTTTTCCTTTTGGAATAATTTTGCATTAATTTTGCATTATATTCATTTTGTCATGCTGAAACAGTACCTCAGCTATGAGATAGTTCTCACTTGAAATCTCACTTCTTGGATTGCAAAGCTTTCCTCACTGCTTTTAATGCAAAACTTGCAACATTAGTAGAAGATGAGTTCAGCAGAATATCAAGGCCAAGCCATCCATTAGGATTTTTCAGCTACCCATACTTTACCTGAATCTGATGGTTTATGTTTCATAAAATATTCTAAAGAACCAACATAAAGATAGTAATAAAATAACTAAATATGAATGCATTCTAATTTTCTCATTATGTGATCACAGGTATAATATAAACTTGGTGTGGAATTAAAAAAAGCAAAATACAGGAAAACCCTATTAATTTATACTGACAGAATCATCACATTATCAAGTGCATGTGAAAAGAAATCAGTCAGCTAAAGACTTACGAAAAAGTTAAGTGCTACCCAAGTCCTTGTACTGCTGTAGTGTGACCTCATAAGTACATTCTCTGTGAAGTGCAGATAATATGGGTTTCAGATACTTTTCAGCCTATTGATACTGCACATGCTGCCACAGAATATCTTAACAATGGAAAAATATTAAATGTATAAATCATATCAGCCTATTCCTTTCTATCTCTGAGGGTCTCTGGCAGCACTGGATTGAAACATTTCTTTTTGCTTGCTTGTTCTACTTTCTATCCAATTTTCTTACTTCCATCTTTTCTTTTTTTTTTTTTTTTTTTTTACCATTTTTTTCTTCCTTTGTTGTTTTTTTATAGGGTTAGGCCAAATGTCTAGTTTCACACAGCCTCCTGCGGAGAAATATCTGAACTTTGTAATTTTTTTTTAACATCCTGTGTTTATTTTTTACAGGCAGTTTCACTTTTTCAGGAGACTGCAGATGTGATAAGAGCGTGTTGATTTAAAAGCATGAGAGTGTGTGAGTAAAAATGACAGTATTTTTTTTTTACCATTTTCAAGGATAACCAAATATATGTCAGTATTCTATAAGAATTCTGTTCTATGGCACCCAGACATGATGATGAATAGATCATAAAATCATATTGCAGCAACCCCTGTTCTTAATATTCCCCCTCTGGCAGGAGAATAAAATTTGCTACTTTATGTAGGACAAGGTTAACTAAGTCAAGAGCATCTGCCTAATTCACAAGAGCATCCAACATTCTAAGGAGAATACAAGGGCTAAAGTATTCAGTCCATCCATAGAAAGAAATATCTCTATCTGTTATTGCATGGTTATCCATAAGCTAAGTTACTATAGGATTGCAAGGCTACAGAAATCAGTTTCAAATTACTTCCATGCTAACACAATGGTGAAGAAAAAATAGATTAAGACATCCTTACTACATTTTATGTCTCGTATTTAGCTTGAAATTCTTTTCAGTGGTGAAAGAGTTAAGTCAAAGATTTCTGAAAAGCACTTTTTATTTATTTTTTTTTTTGCTAAATTACTAGTTTGAATTAAGTTCTGCCTTCTAGTTTTGTAGTTTATTAAATGGTTGCTGCAGATATTAATATCAAATAGGAACATATTAGTATGTATTCACAGTTATTACCTCACATAATGATTTTTAGCACTACAAAACTTCCCATTCATCACATGAATTAGGAGTTCATGTAGAATAAAAGAATATTATGAAAATTACTGTGTTTGTTCAAGGCTCATTTTTCAAAAGTACTGTTTAGCTCACAGAAAGGATTGTCAGAAATACTTTAAATGAAGATTGCAGACCTAAATAATTAATAGAAGATTAACATAAATTGCTTCTCTTCCTTATGAATTATTGACCTTTATTTATCTTGAAAAATTTAAAATATAGCTACCCAGAAATCTAAGCACATTCAGAGGTTGTTCAGCTAGCAAAATTTATGTACAGGGTATCTTGTGCCATTCCCTGCATCATCCTGAACAGAAACTTTGATGATCTACAGACTAAGTCCCTTTTTCCATTGCCTCCATTTCCATTTCCTTTAATTGGTAATTTATTTCATAAGAAGAAATGAGAAATTTGAATGGAAGGACACTAAAATCTGAACTTTAGAGAGCAGGTTCAAAATGAAAAATCAAAAATTGTTTGCTTCATTTCCTAATTAACACTAACTTTGCAAGAGTCTTAGCCCAGGCTTCAGCTGGTGTATATTAAGCTGAGAAATAAAATGCCAAACTTATGGAAGATATTTTTCTTTTAGAGCTATATGTAGTACTATGTGACATATTACTAAAAGTATTACCTCTGCAGAATATTTCTTTTCTTTCTCATGATGGCATTGGTGACTTTGAGTTTTCTATCCCTTACCCCACTCTGCACTGACTACTATAGAGGTCATTTTTGCTGAATAAAACAGATCTTGTGGGGTCTGCAGAATATACCTCTTATAGGCTACTCTACACACAGGAAATATGACACACTCTCATGGGGTATTATAGGAGTGGACAGACCATGAATCAACAAGAATTGACCTAGCAGGCATTTCTGAGTCGTGAACATGATTTATATGAGCTGCTTGGAAAATACTAAGAGACAAGGCTATGAAAACAAACAAAATTCAACATTTTCTCTTCTCCCAATCTTCTTTAAATTTTATTATGGCCTGGTCAGATAAAGAAGTGACACGTTCAGTGTCCTGGTACTGTCCTGGAACATAGTAAAGCTGGGATTTACTTCTCTCGCCATCAATAACTACCACTCCTTGACCTTCACTTCCCCTTCTGTTGTCTGCATGCTTGTATAGAGACCATATATTGTCGTAGAGATGTACAGTGTTTAATAAAAGAGAAAAATGAACAATGAAGTGTCTATGAGATGATAAATTTCTGACTTTTTTGACCTAGAATTAGTAAACAGGAGGAGACTTTAAAAATCAAACAAAAAACCATGGCAGATTTGATCCATCCAGGACATTAGATTGTAGAATATGTTAGACATTAGAGAAATACAAGCAACCTTATGGTATTTTTGTCCTGTTAAAAGTTTTCTTTCTTGACCTCCTTTACACACACACACACAGAATTGTACATGAACTGAAGATATAAAAATAGCAAGTTTCTGTCTTTGACTGAGAGAGAAAGACACGAGCCAGTTTTACTGGCTGTCTAGAGACCTTATGTTCAGTTTTCTCTTGTAACATTCACACCAATTAAATGTGAGAGTTTATATGTTGTCCTATCTGTAAAGATGACAGCCAGATCCTTGTCTGGCTTATTTAATTGTCTCTGTGGAATAAGTTCCCCTCTCCTTGTATAGCAAAGAATACTTCATATACTTAGTGTAGAACCCCTCCTGCCTGAATGTTTTCAAGAAAAAGTGATGTCTTAGGAGATTATTTTATTCCTTTCTCTACAGTTAGCACAAGTTTTAAAAATGGAGTTGAGAAACACGTTATTAAGTTGAAAGTGAGACACTGTATATAATACCTGCTGTACCTATAAATACACCTATCACAAGTAAGTGTTTGGGCCAGGTGGCAGACACAATTAAGTGCCTGTTGCGAATTGGAATGCATGATCAGAAACTGAAGGTCCAGTGAAGACATCATGCTCCAAAACAGTGTTAAAAAACAACAACAAAAAAGGAGGCGCAATGGTATAGGTGAATCAGCTGATTCTCTCTCCTACATTTTTATTGCCCAGTCTCATTGCAAGACTTGATTCTTCTGTTGCACCTACTTTAAATATCTCCTTTATGCAGTTCTAGGGTATTAGCCAAATACCACGAGTTCAGACAAGACAGATATTTAGTACATTTCAATATACATGAAAGCCTATAGCAGCTTTTCAATCTTTTTTTTACAGGATTTAGTCAATAGTAGGAAATGCAGCTGATAAATCTTAAGTATGGACATGGTTCAATAATTAGCCACATTAGACCAGAAAAACTGATGAAGTTCAAAATCTCTTTTTTGTTGCAAAACTGTTTTCATAGTAATCAAGGGATATGAGAACTAGAATACACACTAGAAGTCAGGGTAAATATACAAATATTTGGAAAAAATATATAAACCATGTGATCTTTGCATGAAATATTTCCTAAACAATCTTGAAATTTTAATCTCTCTCCAAAATATTATATCAGTTTTTAAAAGCTGAAAAATAATCTCTCTTTAAGTCATAAAGTATCCATTATCAATGTTGGACTTCAAGTTGTTGCCGACTGGGGCTAGACGAACCACACACCGATACGATGCTTCAGGCAAACAACCTCTTTATTTAAGATACAATCACATATATGACCTCTGATCTGACTCCGCCTAGGGGCCAGAACCTTTGACCCCATT
>JAWWEV010000083.1:106626521-106658990 GCA_035583235.1 Hafferia zeledoni
ACCATTTTTCAACCAGATCGAGAGATTTTATTGGTGACACAATTCTGTTTGGTTCTCGTTCTGAGATGTCTTTCAACCTTTTGTGAGCCTTTATTAGCATGGAGGTAATAATTTCAAATTTAGGACTGATGGTGTTTTTCAATTGAGCAGAACCAAAAATCCACTTTAAAATTTGTATATCTTTTAATTTTTGAGCCATTAACATGGCTACTTCTACTTGCTTGTTATGAACAAGTAGACAGATGAGCAACAATGGATCATGATAGCTAATTCTCTGTTTAATTTTAGAAATGATTTGTTCTGCTTTTGGTTTTTTTGTTTTTGGCTCGGCAAGGTCTACTGCATTCTGTAACACAGGTTTTATGTCACTCATGAGTGTTTGCTCAGGTTTTTGCATTGTTTGCATGTGTGGTAAGGAAGGCTTTTCTATCCTAGGAGGGTTAGAAAAGATTTGTGTGTGTAGTGTTTGTGTTTGTGGATTTTGGTAATTACCTTTACCCATGGATTGGTCTAAAGGTGTTACCTTTAAGGGATTTTCTACTGCCAAATGTGTGTTTTTCTCTTGTTTTTCAGTTAGCTGTTCTTGCAAATCAAATGTCTCCCATTCTGGGCTCTGGGCAGTGGTGATAAGCAGTGTGGATACCAGAGGCTGAAAGGAATTGCTAAATATTTCTATTAAGTTTCTGTATATCTGTTGGACTGGATCTGGTGTTACCTGAAAAGCAAAAAGCTCAGAAAAAGGTTGATTAATTTCTTTTCCCAATTGGAAGACTATTTCCCCCAAGACTGCATCTCTACATTCCCTTTCCCCCCTGTTTTTCCACGAAATTAGTGTCTTTGCTGTTGTTCTGTCCACTGGATCTGTTGGTACCTGTGAAACAAAGGGCTCAGAAAAGGAGTTAGTTAACTCAGTTTTCAAGATCTTAGATTCTCTTTGCATCACAGTTTGATCTTTCCCACCCCCGGCATTGCCCCACACAGACAAAATGTTCGAAACTTTTCTGAGAATTTTCGGCTACTGTTCCTTTAAGTGGTCGGGCTGGTTCTCTCTGTGCCGAAATGCAGCTGGTGGGTGTGTCCTTCGGTGCTGGAACTGGTGGGGGTGCGGCTGGGGCTGTGTTTGATTGACAGTGGACCTCCTCCCGCGGTGCGCTGTGGAGGGGGGGGGTCGGGAGACTCCTGCGCATGCTCTGTGATCGCTGCCGGTGCCGCGCGGGTGGCTGCGCATGCACTGTCTTTGTCTGTTTTCGCGCGGTTTTCGAATTGCGCAATACCCGACCCTTGGCGCGCTGGGCACGGCATGGTTTTGCTTTTGGCTATGGCGCACGGCTCGGGGCCGGACCACGGCGCGGGGGTTTGCTCCGGCGGTCCCAGTTCACGCGTTTCCCGGGGCCCAGGATACAAACAATAAAGATCGCTTACTTTTTAGCGTTGTGGGATTTCTGTGCATTTATCTGTGGCTTCTGGTCTCGGCGCGGCGCCCCTCGGTCGCGTGGTGGGGACGGGAGCGGGGACAAGCGGCGGTGGTGCTTGCAGGTACAGGAACGGCATAGCGTCGGTCTCTTGGGTTGGCTCCGGGGTCCACGCTGGCGCGCAGGGTGGTGGTGACGTGGAGGGAAGCGGCAGGGCGGCTCCGACGGGCGGCGTGGAGGCGGGGGGCTGCACGGGCCACACGGATGTCGCAGCGGGCTGCTCGAGCGGCGGCGGGACTATGCTCGGTGGTACCGGCGGCGGGATGGTCCCTTGATACTCGCAAGGCGGCGGGACTGCTCGCGCGGGCAGCAGGGGTGCAGAAGGGAGCGGTGGGCGCTCCGTGGGGGAGCCGGCAAAGTACACCCCAGCTCCGTTGGTTGGCTGCGACCCCCTTGGAGGCCCGCAGGGCGATGGCACAGCCGCGATGGGCTGCTTGGGCGGCGGCGCCGTGGCGAGAGAGTCACTCGATGGCTTTTCTCTCCATGCTTGCCCCGGCAAAGAGCTTTCGTCAGCTCGCTCGGTCTCGGTTTTTTCACGGAGCTGGATTATCATAGATCTCACAGCTCCGTATGTAAGGGCCAACTCCAAAGCTTCCAAGGAAGCCATTTGGATGGCTCTCTATAGGTCTGCTCCAATTCTGTTCCATGTTTGAATGCAATATGCACGGCTGGGATCATCTAAATGTCCATGATTTTTGCACTAGAACAATAATTGTTCTAATGCCCATTTATCTATTTTCTGCCCTGTAAGCTGGGCTGTATATTCTAAGCTACTTTGTAACGGATGCCTTTCTACTGATTTGGTAGTCCCCATATTTCTCTTGACTCACCGATCAGGGTCTCTCCTGACTCTTTGGTCGAGCTCCACGTGCGCGCACTCTTCCTCTCCCAGCAGCTCTCAAGGCTACTACATAGGAATCCTCTTCACAGCCACTCTCTCTCCCAGCAGCTCTGAAGGCCACTACATAGGGATTCCATTTCTTGAAAAAATTGCTCCCCAAAACGGGGGCACAGCGGCTCTTTTGGCCTATAATAAAATTCTAGCTCAGTCTGCTTTCGGTATTTTGTCCCAAAAGCACGTCGGGATCACCAAATGTTGTCGACCAGGGCTAGACGAACCACACACCGATACGATGCTTCAGGCAAACTCCCTCTTTATTTAAGATACAATCACATATATGACCTCTGATCTGACTCCGCCTAGGGGCCAGAACCTTTGACCCCATTGGCTTAGGCTGCTTGTTTGGACATATATGGTAAAGTCCGAGACCCCTTAGAGGGGGCGGCACCAGTGCGTGCCACTCTGCAGGTAATCTTCCAGCCTCTCTCAGAGATTGGGCCACAACATCAAGTATTGTGTGTTCCAATTTTTTTCAGTGATTCCATCTTTGTTGCTGATTTTCTCCTTCATAATTGTGAATTCAGTCTTTTGTTATTCTGTGACTCCTACTGTGAAGAAAACTGACCTAACAGCCAGTTACTTGGTTACAAAATGCAATAAAATGAAAAGATCTGGGTTTGATAATATTTTAAATAGAGATTTTTAAGAAACATTGAAACTAGGAGCTAATGGTGTCCATGAAGTTAATTGGAATATATTTGGAGTCATATGCAGTAGCTGTTGAAAGAGATATATTTTCACTAGGATGGATGTTTTATGGGATTTATGATGATGTATTTACATACATTATCTAGTATTATATTCAATGACTGTTTCCAACAGCTTCATAAGTACTGTTCAAAATAAGTAAAGGTGTCAGAATCTATTCTAGAATACAAGCATAATGTGATTATTTCATTATTGTTCTGTTAATGAGAAAATGTCTGCTTTTCATTTTTGTTGTTTTTTCAGTGGAAGGTCAATGAAATTGTGCACTTTAAATTTACGATGTCTGTGTTTGAAAATGTATAGTTTTCTGAGTATAAACCAGGAAAGTTTTACTGTAAGTCATTCTGTCTTGGGTTGAGCTGGCAAAATGCCAACTGCCCAACACAGAGTGTCAGCCTCCCTTCCCCACCAAGAAAAGGGAGAAAAGGAAAAAAAAACCCTTTAAAATAGGTTAAACTTAAACTAACTATATATATTTATACAGAAAAGAGAAAATGAAAACTACAATATTACACACACTTACACAAGTTAGATATAACAATTTTCTACTTCTCACTAAAACCAGATTTTATTACTCTAGATTCATAAAGCATCTCAAACGACACCTAGCAAGGCAAAAGAGAGGAAAATAACAATAAAATGTTTCCACATTCTTGAACTAAAACAAAATGCGAAGTAGACGTGGTAGGAGCAAGGCCTAGCACAGTGGAGCAGCTGCAGTGTGTCCTGTCTTCACTGCAGACATGATGGAACTGACCAAGCCACTCCCACACTGGCTCTTACACTTTGGGATGATGCCGGAATATAGTATAGAATATCATTGGCCAGTAGTCAGCTGTCAGCTAGCCCAGCTTAGCTCAAGTCAGCTGATAGTCTAAGGCCTAGCCTGAAATTTAAAGCTTAAATTTAGGCTTACCTAGCTAAACCTATAACACATTCTTTTTAACATTTCTTCTAGTTTAAAATTTTCCCCATCATTTCTACTTACATATCTGATATATACAAAAAAGTCTACTTTTATTTTACAAATCCTTTCTGCTTTACTGATGCAGAGAAGGAGGATGTCATCTCCAACTGCTAAGAATCCTTTTGCCAGTTGCAGCCATTGAGATCTGCTTGAAGTTAAAAAGATCTGTTCATTTTCTGACTACAACTCAGTACAGTTCATTGAACCGCCAAACTGAAAATTATGGAGCTCCTGAAGCAATGAATTACATTTGCATTTTAGATTACTTTGAACATTTTAGCTCATTCTTTGAAACATTTTTCCACTAAATCAAGAGTACTCCTGCAGATAACTTGTACCTTTCTGACACTTTCCACTTGTGTTTAAAAACAAGATTTTATTCAGATCATGGACTATTTTAGGAGGTAGGCATTACCTTACAGTTTTATCCCTGGCAGATGTGATATAGCATAATGATACAATAAATATTATTTATAAGTGTAGGCATCCTGTTACCAGTAACTTTCTCCTTTTATGTGTGGGAAGAGTTAAGAAAAGACATTATTCATTTTCTTGCTTTTGCAGTGGCTTCCCTAGATTATTGATACTCATCTTTAGGTTCTCTGAAGAATAGTGGTTCCATGTTAGACTTCTGTGATTTCACTGATGAAAACTAATTTAAAGAATAGTGCCTGTCATAAGGTAGTACACCTTTTAATCTGGTAATACATGCTTATCTGAAAAAAATGAAAAAATGTCAAGTGACCTACCCCCTATGATGACTTTGTCTATAGGTCCTGAAAAAAAAATCTTCTGAATTTTTTTGGAATTATTTATTTTCTGCACTAGAAATATACAGGACTCTATCAGCAAGACAAAATGTATTGCAGTAAGTCTCTGTGGTAGTGACTGTATCGTCATAGTTAATGATGTGTTCCTAATTTTTGCCCTTACTGCAGTGAACAATCATCTCTTTTTTGAAATTGGTGACTACAGATGTAAAAAACTCATTTATAAAACATAAAATACAGCAGTAATTGACTAATTTTCAGTTTCAAGGACTGAAGAAAAAGCTATGTCTTATTGAGAGTAAAATACTTTGAAAATGAAGAGCTTGTCCTAATTTCAGCTGTCTTAGGTACATATTGCTCAAGGTAAAAAATTCAAATTCAGTCTTTCTCATCTTGTGGTTCTTGGAAGACAGAAATTTGTTGTTGTCCCTTAAACATTGAATTGATCTAATAGCATGCAGTTCTATGGATAGTTTATACTGGCCAATATTAGTAAATAAAGTGGACAAAACCAGATAGTCTAGAGTTTAGACTTTATCAATAAACAAAGTAATGTAGGAGACTGGGCTATCCTGTAAAATCTTTGAAAACACATAATTTGACTACTTTGGAAATAATTAATGTACAGGGAGAGGTGGGTTGTGCTACTGCGCCAGCTACATGCCAGTAACATCTTGCCATCCCCTCCTGACATGGCAACAGTTCTCCCCAAACATCATAAGCCTCCATTCCTTGATATTTAGAAATGAAATGAAAGGGAACCAAAGGATTATGAAACCTCTACTTGCCTTAGTTATAGTCTCAGTGTTATCCTGAACATTGTAATTGGAATTATGACTTCACTCTTTTGTATTATTTTTCTAATTTACACCCATTCTAAATTTTTTTTCCCTTCTCCATTTAGTTGTTCCTTTCCTATCTGAATCCTTCCTTCTGTTTGAAAACAGCCTGACTTTGCCAGACAAAACAGATTTTTGGCAGTACTGCTGTGAGCCTGTGACCAGAAAAGAAGTTGAAAGTGGTGCCTTAAATGCTTTGACATTGACAAAATTTTGCCAAATCCTGAAGCAGACAATAAAACCACATGCTATGACTCTTTTTTTTTTTTTTTTTTTTCCTCCCCAGCAGCAACCATGCAGGTAAGAATCCAGATCCCAAGTTGTTTCTCCTTTCCTTCCTCACCTATTTTTTTCCCCTTTTCTAATTGGTTTGTTTGTTTCAAGAAACAGGAGTGAATTCCATTAAGAACAACTGCTCAAGTCCTTCTCAATAACTTCTTTTTTTCCAAGAAAGGGGAGTAATTACAGACGCTCATACCATCTATAAGGCTGTCAAACAGGATAAGGTTTTTCTAAAAAAGTAAGAGAGTGAAATATCTGCTTAATTCTTTACATATCAGTGTAAACATCTTTAACCATTTTTGCTGTGTTCCTTACAAGTGGTTTAAAACTTCCTGTGTCCTTTGCTTTTTATGGAGTGAAGGAGACTGAGGTCTTTGTATATCAGAGTTATTGCTTAGTATTGCCCAGGGACATTATCATGTTAAGAACCCTGCCTTTGTCAGACTCCTTAGTCCATGAGATTTCACATATTACATTCCCATTTTGGATTTTCTTATTATGTTTTGAGTCTTAGATTTTTGAGTTTCAGGCTGTGATGTGAAATTTAGCTTAAGTGAACACCTGAGAAATGAAATAGCAGAGATGTCTCATTTGAATCTCTCTAAACAAAAAGTGTTAGCTTTCATTTTTCTGTACTAATATTTACCAAGAGAGTGAAAAAAAAAACCCTGGAAAAAAATCAAATTAAATAATTTTTAAATATGAATTTGAAGCTAGCTGGATATTAACTCAAAATAAATTAAACAGTAACAAAATAAAACCAAAAGACTGGACTTCTATTCAGTATCCATAGTAACATATGGAAGCATTTAGAGTCAGGACCAGGTTCAGTCTGCTATGAAAGGCAGGACAAGACTTCATTGCATCTGACTAATGTGCTTTGCAAACATACATTATTAAGCTGAGGTGCCATGCAATGTATAGGTGTGACTTCAATAATAAACATAAAGAAAAAAAAATAATCCTGTGTCAGAAAATATTCTCAATACAGATTCATTTTTTCCCAGACATATATTAAGTAGTAATTTTCATAAAAAAAGAGTGTCTCTAAATATATTTTTAGACATTAAACAGAAGCAGAAACCAAACATTAATTTGAAATAGTATCTGTCTTAGGATATGAGAAAATCAGTAGAATAGATATTCAAAGATGATATAAGGTTATTATTAAAATCCAGAAGAGGCTGAAGAAAAATGTGAGGATGACTGGTAGAGAGCTTTGTCCTGAACAGGCTTTCTGTAGAAGTTTCAGCATCCTGAAGGATATTAAAAATCACTCTCTCTCTCTCTCTCTCTCTTTTTTTTTTTTTTTTTTTTTTTTTTTCCCAAGCATCAACTAGAATTAGAACAGAAAATTACGCCATCTGTAATTCTTTACTCATGACTTTTGGGCAAAGACCAAGGAGGTGGTAAATATTGTTGTCACTAGAGAAGGTTATTAGCCAGAATGGCATTATTTAATAAACTGCATAAGCTACTTCCAGTTCATACCTGAGCACTGTGTTTGAGTAAACCGGCTGACATAGACCAAAACTTTCTCAATGAATTTTTCTAATGTTTTGCTTGTATGATGATCACTTGCCACTGCTTGTACCTATGGCCTGGCCCTGTCTATTCTACTAGTATGAGTCTATCCAGAATAACAACAAAACTAAGGAGCTTGTCAAATGTCCAAACAACAAAGAAACATAACAGTTATGTATCTTCAAACAGAAGATAAATAATTATTTTAATCAGATATTGCAAAATAATTTTTATATTTATTAACAAAAGTTAGAAAAGGATTAAAAATTATATTTTAAGAGGGAAAACGTGATCATTGAGGGCAGAGGCAACAATCTCACATCCTGAAGACTGCAGCTGCTAAACAAGGCAGTTCTCAGATAAGGATGTTGGCATAGATAACAACTAGCACAGTTAATACTTATTATCTCTTTTGTCTTTGTCTGTAAAAATGTCACTAGGACTATACAGAGCATATAACCTGGACAAATGGATTTGTTCTGTCCTGCAGACATTTTTCTGTTAATAGTCCTATGATGTTACCAGCCAATCCGCTACATCATTTAACTTATCTCAAGGAAGATGGGCAAACATTTACTGTATATGACATTTCCTCACCTATATGGCAAATTTTAATCTGGGGTTAAGTGAATATGACATTCTGTACCAAAAATGAGAAAACAAACCAACCAAACAAACAACCTAGATTTTTAAAGTAATGGCCATAATCGTTATGTAAAATGCTGAAGCAATTGTATGAATAAAATTCTTAATCTCTCAGAAGCCTAGAATAGGAAACAAAAAGTAAACATCTTGGATATAAAATGACATGGAATTCATGTAAATTATTAGCCCGGATTTGCTAGCTTGTAAAAGGCCTTAAAGTAGGACTTTGTAAAGTTTTTAATAGGGCTTTCATGCCTAGTTTAACTTCTTTTTTAGCAGAAGCTGAATAAGTTCATGTATTTTTAGCAATGTTATTTTATAATGTTCTTCCATAAAAGGATTATTTTTATAGACATATATGCTTTAGTTGCCCATGTAATGCTCACACTATTCCTAATTCTCAAATAAAGGTTCTAATCTGTTTTTCTGGGGACAATTATTGTGTTACCAGTAGAATTTTCTGGTGACAACAATAAGGGGGCTGATTAAGAAACTCACTGAAAAGGTGGTTTTTCTAGAAAAAGATTTTTTCATGATGTCTTATGTTTGATTTAAGCCTCTGATGGCCTAATTAAAAAAAAAAAAAAAAAGGTTTAATAAACTTGATTATATGTTTATTGTCAGATCCCTAGTACATGTAAGCAATCAATGACTTTTACGAACTCTAATGGGACTATTATTGCTGTAATTTTGATTTGTATAATAGTAGTACTTTTTCCTAACAAATATTAATAACTAATAATATATATTTTAAAACAAGAAATCCTGTTTTATTTCTCTTCGTAGATAAAATAAACAATAAATGTACAGATGTCACATAATCAAACCACAAAAGACATACAGAAAAAACAGGAAAATAATCCTTTTCCTAGAACCAGGGTATTGAGGGCAAAAAAAGTTCTCAGTTGCACAAAACAGGGCAAATTCCATGTCTATGGACATAAAAAGAATTATTTCTTCAGACTGAGTAGCATAATTTAGCTACAGGTTGATAAGAATTCTCTCAAAGTTTTGAGTGAGAGTTTGCACTGTAAAACAGAAAAGAATCCCAGATACTTCTCACATTTCACTTTTAAAGGCAAAGGAAACAAAACACTCAAAAGAGAAACACTTGGCATTGATATCAGAGCAGTGTCAGAATCAAAGCAGACAGCAGTCTTGCATCTTTTACACTTCAGGTATTTCCTGGGGACAAACATTTGTTGAAATGTAGAAGTTGTGGTTAGAATTCAGAAATGCTCCTTAGATGATAGGTGAGAGGCCAATCCTTGGTACAAATTTGAATACCATCAAAGAATTTTAGAATCTAGCAGCTCACTCCAGCACAAGGGAAGGAACAGATGAGAAATTTTACCCTTAACTCCCTTTGGCCATTTATGCTTTCTTTGCTCATGTTGGCTGAGTGTTGTAAAAGTCATTTTAGCATCAAAATGTCTCTGAAGGAATTGACAGATGAATCATGCAGGATCAAAAGGGCAAGTCCTTTGGAAATCCTCGGAATAAAGAAATATTAATTTGAATTTCCCTATCTTTACCAAACCTTCCTTAAGCTTTAAAGGAAGTTTAAAAGGGAAAGTGTACTCTTCAAGTGAATAGATGGACAGACTGTAGCCATAGTGAAAGAGTTTGTATCTCCAATCACTTTTAGTCTCCCCTCACCTACTCCTTGAAAACTCATTCTCAAATTAGCAATATATCTCGTATAAACTTTGTGAGAACACAAGGAATAAAATGCAGCAAAAAGCAAAAATCTCTTACGAGCTTCTCCCCAAATGACTGAGACTATTCTCTGTGAGGCTTGCACAAGATAACCATGACACTAATGACCACTTCCAAAAGACACAAGGAAGACAAATGCAATATTGTTTCTTCACCTTTAGAGAGATTTACAGCCAGAATTTACATTGGAGTCACCATCCCAACATGACATAGGTAACTGCATTGTCTACTTGCACCACAGGCAGTACAAAGAAAACAGTTTACCCTGCTGAAGGTGTCATGGAGGTGCTCTTGTTTTGGGCAGCTTGTACCATGGCCACCCCAGTTTGAGAGAATTTCCTGTGACAAACTTATGTTTCTCTCAAGGTTATGGACATCTCAGAGACACACTGAGGGTAAAGTCATCTTGATACACTTAAAATTACTCCAAAGCTGTCAAAGATCAGTTCATATAATGTACACAGAGATCATAAAATGTGTCAAATTCACACATCCAGCAGACGTACATATAATGAATCTATCACAAAAACTTTACATCAGAAAATCTCAGAGAAAGGATGTAGGAGAGCTCCCTGGAAGCATTTTATCATCCATAATTCTAAACTGGCAGTAAGCAGCATGTGTTAGAGGGGATGTTTTAGTTTTGAGGTTTAATTGAATTTAAGTGAATCTAGTAATTTAACACCTGTAGAAGAAAATCATACATAATTTAAATTATTTTGTATGGCTGTGCACAGTGCTTACCTGAGTTAATCCCTGAAAGCGAGTGCAAAGAGGAGCAAAATAGCCAGTCAGACAATAGCATGGTAAGGAAAGGATTTGTGATATGTGGTTGAAATATATATTGCTATAGATGTTAAAAGCAAACTCACACTGGTTCCTCAGACCAAATACTAATGTAGCCTTGAAAAACCCCCAAAAGTTCTTACTACTCTTTCAAATGGAATATCTGTAATCAGTTTTGAGACTTTCAGATACAATACTTTGCACTTCAGAGGGAGCCTAGGTTCACAAAATTTGCTTCTGAAGCATCTGAAATTAGACTGATTTTTTTTTAACTGTTTATTTTCTTTTGATTATTATGATTAAAATTCTCTTCCTGTTCCTGGCATAAATTCTGACCTTATACATACAGAGGAATCTTTTCTATAGAATCCCAGTCTCCAGTCATTATTTTTAACTGGAAAATAGCACTCTAACTTATGCTGCTCAGATATTAATGATTGTAGGGATGTTTGTTTTTTTTTTCCAGCAAAGAATATTTCTATTCCAAATTTAAATGTGTTGGTTTGATTCATCCTAAAATGGAAAGATAAGATGTTCCGTATTGGTCTTAGCTCCCAAAGCTGTTCACAAAACAAGTGTCAAGAGATAAATGTCACTACTAGGATTTTGACTTTTGCCCACCTCCTGTTCCTCAAACATTTGGTCAGAAAAAGTAGAATTCAGATTTTCATAATCCTTCAGGGACTTATTGGGCTTATGGAAAGGGCAAAATATTTTAAGCCACTTAGAAATGTGTTGACTCTGAAATCAGATCGCACAAAGAAAATGCCTGCTATAAAAATTCATGCTCTCAAGAAGCTATTTAAACACATCCATTTCAGTTTCTTTCTTTATATATGTGGCATCCTCCTAATTCTCTTTATTCATTTTCAGAAACTCTCTATTGAACGATAGATTTGGACAGTCTTGTCTCAGTATTTGCTCTCCAGCAGCTTGTAAATTTGATATACACCAGAGGAGGATGATCATATTTCACTCTCTGCAGAAGAATAACTTTCAATACTCTTCTCCAGGTTTTTTTATATCCTAACAGAACAGTACAAGTAATTGAACCTATATTGTTTCTATTTTTCCTTTTCCTTTCTTTTTTTCCTCACAACTGCAGGGTAGTTTGAGATTAGAAAGTTGTATGTGAACTCTTTTCGTTCTAAAGAATCCTTTCATTCAGCTTCTTCTCCAAGTGTGGCATACATCTTTCGGGGGGGAAGGGGGGCAGATCTTTTACAACAGAATCTGCATTTTTCTTTTTAGGCTACCTCATTTTCATAACAACAGAACTGATAATGAACTGCAACCACTCCTAATTTAGGGTAGTGCAAATAAATAGCCACCATATACCCACCAGAATATATATATGGTACATATTCACAAGTGCTGGTATCAGTGATAAACATGCTCTCAAGCAACTTTTTGTCACCATGGAGTTTTATGCACAATACTCAAAAAAAAAAAAAAAAAAAAAAAAAAAAAAAAAAAAAAAGTGTGGTTAGATATTCTCGTGTTTGGGTTTTTGTTTTTTTTTTTTTTCATATGAGGGCTTTATTGAAACAAATTTTTAGATAATACCTAGTGCTAGATCATCATCTGTCTTCCATAAACCAATATATCTTCTGGAGTTCTGATCGCACATATATTTCTACATAAACAATACATACAGCTGTACTGTGGCTGGAAAGGAAAGAAGGGGAAGGTACTTAAGCTTATAAAAACAGCTAGAAACTTCCTTTCTCAACGTCAGTAAATTCCACACAGAAACACATGTGATTATTTAGTCCAGGAAGCTCTAATGCAGGCAACTGGTAAACGAGCGGGATGTACCCAGGAGAGGATCACTACATACTCACTTTGTTCCTTCTATCACTTCCTCAAGTCCCTGCTAGTGTTCATGAATTCAAATCAGATGCTTTGGAAGACAGAATATATGGCTTGCCTTAGTAAGAGTTCATACTATTTTAATGTTTTCAGTTTGGTCACAGATTTATTTCTGAAATATGAGTATTTACATGCATGAACAATATCAATATTCTTAGTATTTTTCATATTTCTTCCATTTATGTAAGGTAAATTCAGCAGTAAATTATATCAAACTATTTTGTATTTTTCTTGTCTGTCTCCTATTCATGGACATATGATTCAGAAATGTGTGATAATTAAGTCTTAAATGTATCCTAAAGGTAGTTAAGTATGAATTTCATACTTGGAATTCAAAATATCATAAGTAATACAAATTTCCATATGATCGAATGTATGATAGATGACCCATTAGAAAAGCTCCACAAAGTTTCAGTAGCATGCTCTCTCTCTAAAATAAAAAAGGATTTTATCACCTATTTCATGACAGGTGTTTGTCAAAGCAGCTATGATTTTTTTGGTCTCATTTTAATATAATTTTATATAATCCATATAAACAAATGAGTTTATAGACTCTTGTAATAACAATAATGATTTCCCTTAGCAAAATATAACCTCTTCCATGAGGACATGGGCAGTAGTATGGCCCGACATTGCAGCTCTAGGAGGCACTTCTCAACCTCAGCTCAACTATACCGTTAGAACTTTTTCTCTGCAGCCTAACTAAAAATTTAAATCTTGAGATATTATCTATATAACATTTTTCCCATGTTCATATCATGCCTGCATTACCTTTGAAGCATAAGAATTCATATGGTGAAGAGTCTGGAGGGGAAGTCATATGAGGAGCAGCTGAGGTCACTTGGTTTGCTCAGCCTGGAGAAGAAGAGACAGAGAAGAGATTCATTGCAGTCTTCAACATCTTCATGAGGGGAAGAAGAGAGGCAGGTACAGATCTCTTCACTCTTGTGACCAGTGACAGGTCTTGAGGAAATGGCATGAAACTGAGTAGAGGGAGGTTCAGTTTAGTTATCAGGGTAAAGTTTTTCACTGAGAGGGCGGTTGAACACTGGAACAGGCTTCCCAAGGGGAGTGGTCACAGCACAAAACCTGTCTGAATTCAAGAAGTGTTTGGACAACGCTCTCAGGTAGATGCTGTGACTCATAGGGATGGTCCTGTCCAGGGCGAGGAGTTGAACTCAATGATCCTGATGGGTCCCTTCCAACTCAGCATATTCTGTGATTCCGTGATTCAGAGATGAGGACTCCAGTACAACTATAACAAAGAAAGAAAAAATTAGAAAAGAAGTTTAAGGAAACAAGTTACACAGTCAGATGAATAAAACAAGTTCAGAGTATCCTACTTTATTTTATTCTATTGTTCTTGTCTTTATGGGTGGGATTATTGCATGCATATAATTTTGATGGTTTATTTTTTTACTTTTCTCAAAAAGTACATTTCATTTCCCATAACTGTAATAAAAATACATTTCAGTTTGCCTTCAGATATTCTGAGTGAATGCATTAAATACTTGTTGATGTAACATTTCACCATTTTACATTTCCTTGCCAAATGGGGATTTGATTTATAACTGTATCAGTGCATCTATTCCTTGAACTGTAAAAGGCATTGTACCATTTTTAAATTTTCTTATCAACAAATATTGGTACTTTATCTGTGACATTACAAGCTTTGTCAAATGCTTACTTTGTGATGAAGGATAAAAAACGCATGCAGAAAACAAGGTATGATCTAATGTGACTGTGACCTTGAGCACTAAGCACCTGGCATGAACTGATGGGAAGGTGAAAAGGAAAAAAAATCACTTGCGGTCTTACAGCTTAGGTGCTTTTAACTAATTTGCACCATTTATGACTACATCCACTGAAGTTATCCTGAAGTCAGTGAACTTGAAGTATAAGCTCTTTTAGGAAATGTTTGAGTTCTCTTTTTTTGTTTGCAGGTGTTCCTGGGGCTTCAGTAACAACCACGGTGAAAGTCTCATAATCTACCATAATTAGCAACAAATGTGGGCACATTTTCTTCAGTGTTATTGCCAGGCTTTCTTTTCATACCACTTTCACACTTACAAGGACATATAGCTGACAACCAACTTTGGAAACTATCTGCTAATTTAGAGAAAAAAAAATCCCTACAACACAAATTATACAAATGGAAGGTGTGACCTGGTTTACCTACACCAGGCATCAGGGATATTGCTAAGGGGATACTTATGGATATATATTTGTTTGATCTATTTTGTGTTCTTTTTTTCCTATGTGGTGGTTAGAATTTGTATTGTGTTTCTGGGAAGCAATAGCATACCCTAACTATAGCTACTCAAATCTTAATCCAGTTTACTTTATATCTTGGATGTGTGCCTATAGTGGATGGTAATTAAAGTTTCCTGCCAAAAGGTGCTGAAAGTAACTTTTGGTCCAGATAAAAGAGCTTTAATTAGAAAATAAGCACCAAGTTTATGTTTCCATATCACAGATAGCTGTTCCCTGAAATTGTGTGAACACACAAACTGGGACACGTTCTGACACAAAAAGCTGGTCATGGGGGGATGACAAATGCACTGTTTTCAGTTTGGTTAATAGGAGAAAATTTTAACCATTATTCCTCTGTTCTGCAGTTGAGAGTCACCTTTTCTCATAGATTTCATTCTCTAGGCACAAGACAGTGATGGTCTGTAACAGCTACAGTGCACCTGAAGTGGTTAGAGCTTGGTCCCAACAGAAAGAAAATTTCTGTTGAAAAACCATGGCTCTTCTGGACTGCAGAGAAAAGGAGAATTGTGGGGTTTAATGCTCTGACTTCTATGCAGTGTGCAATATTAAACTATAAATTCTGCAAAATGAACCTATTCTACAGTGATCATCTTTTACCAGTCTTTATACATAATGCTGAAAGCAATCTCACAGACAGCTAGACTTTCCAAGTTCTGTGAAAATCCAAAGAGTAGGACAATAATTAAGACTGTGACAGATTTCAAGATAAAATTGACAAGGACTTTACAGATAAAAATACTATGACTAAAGGAGACTAAAGATACTCTTCCTTTTTAGTGTCAAAAAGTGGCACGTTTCAGTGTGGTGAATCTCAGCAATTTAACATTCTAAGATCATATACTCTCTAAAACTGTAAATCAATTTTCTATGTCATTCCATTAGATAGGAGTTTGTTTGTCCTCTTCAATAGACTGGGTAATAATCTGTTCTAGGTCCTACCACTAGTTGTAGTTCAATCTCGCAGCCTTGCTACCTGTTGGGATAGGGCAACGAAGACCCATCCACTGGGAAAAGACAAATAGAAGCATTCACTCTTGGAGATATCAAAAGATACAGAGCAACAACCACACTGTCAGTGAGAAGAAAGTTTGACATGGACTGAGGTACCATTCTGGTTATGATGGTTAAATGTTGGATTTCTGGGTTTCTATCCCAGTTCAATAATGGTTCTTTCACTTATCCTTCCGATTTTTCCCCCAGTTGCTAGAATGTGTTCCACCCCCCTAATCTGTGTTATAGTTGCTCCCATCCACCCCTTCTTGTAACTTTCAATGAATCCTTCTATCCATGTTCCCTTATATGACTTGATCCATCCCATGTTCTGATCCCACGTCTTCGTTTCTATGCTCCACCATCGGACCCCTTATAAGCTGATGCTCACCCCTTGCTAGAGGACTTGGCTATGTATCTCAGTTGAATAAACATCATGAGCTGCACACTTCTGGTGGGGTTCATGCCGTCCCTCAACCACCACAGCCACCCACTTGACTCTTGGTAAAAAAAAATGTAGTACTTGCTGCATTTGTGTTTTGTTTTGGGTTTTTTTGTTTAATCTCTAGATAGCCTTCCAGTAACTAATTTCATCTTCTGTTTCACTATTACCTACTTGAGTGTACCTTTTCCATTATCTTATACAAACAACCAACTCTACTTCTTAGTTATACTACTTCCTGAATGGACAGATTTAAATCTGAGCCTGTTAGTCTTGACAAAAAGTAATTGGAAATATGGTGTAAACCTGTGAGTTTTCTACTAAAATTAAAAATACCCACAACTGAACAACAAACTAGATGATCAATATTTTCTTATTTGACTGTCACAAACATCTCCAGTTCCATTTACACGGAAAGGTGTAGTAATCCTGGACATCACTGAAAGACGATGGTATGGCAAATATTATCTTTCAAGACCTGTTGCTGTGTCTGTTATTTTCTTTTAGGTTAGAATGAAAATATAGAAGAAAACAACTCCGTACAAGGCTCAAAGATGCAATGGCTGTCTACTGTGTAAAACAAAAATGGAAGAGTCAGCCTATCAAGGACCAATGCAAAAAAGTTTCATTTCCCTTCAAAGAACTACACTCAAGTAGTGTTACCTTGCTTACCTTGAAGCATGTTTCCAGTTCAAAATCTTTTAAAAAGTGGGTGATTTTTAATTGAGCTGTAACTCCTCTTTCACGGAAACTGGAGGTTTTGTGGATCTGATAATGTGCTTGGTGCTGCTTAGGAGCTCCATGTCCATGAGTAGGGCTTCCAGCAGCTCAAAGCACTAGCTGCCCACAGTTCTAGCAGACTGTGAAATCCAATTAATTACACTCTGCAACTCCTACTGCAGGAGCACTTAGAGAACGGCTGTTTTGGTGTGAGGAACAGTCTGTGTCCTAAATAAGACTATTTCTGGATTTCATAGTTTCTCAGGGTCTATAAGACAAGTATGTCTCCCATGTCTTGCCTAACAAATGGCAATGTTTTACTTATACATCTTTCTTTTCAAAGTACTTTCTTTTCAAAGATGCTACTTTTTGAGGCTATTACCTCTAAAAGGTTAGAAATACATTAAGCTTTATGTGCCTTAAAGCTACATATGACAGTAACTAAACATTCATTGTGGGAACTGCACAGAGATCAGAGAACCTCTTGCTGTAATGAGACCCCAGGCTTTCCCTGCTTCAGATGTGTCAGTGTTTCAGAGAGGAATGGAAAGTTCCTTTGTTTTGCTGACACTCAGACTGTATTTGTTATTGATTTTTCTGCTTTGCTGATAACACAAATGCTACTCCTGCTTCATCTGCTTCTCTGTTTCCAAGGGACCCTGCAAATCACATGGTTGATGTGTTCCAACAGAGATTAGATCACTTGCTTGCTCATTTGTTCTCACTTTTGGCTTCTAAGTTATTTTTGCAATTTACACATTCAGCAGCTAATGTGCTTACCTCAGACAGCCAGACACACTGCAATTTTTCCCTTGCTCCAATGTCACAGCTCTGTAAGCTACTGGTAATTTCATACTCTTTTCCATTTTTCTTCCATTAATCAGACAAAGAATCTCTAAAAATAAAAATTAAAAAAACCCTAGGTTTTTGGCTTTTTTTTTTTTTTTCTGAAAGGCCATTTCAGTAACTAAACCCCATAATGCTAACATACATAAAAATTTATTTAAAAAATCATAGTATTATTTTCTATTCTATTTTTGTTCTCTTAAACTGCCATTCCCTCACCACTTTTCAAATACAGCTTATTGTAATAATACAATAGAGGCAATCCAAATTTCAGGCCATTTAGCTTTGTTGTTATCCCTTTGATAAGCCCATTGATGGTTTTGTCAAGAATATATCTATGTATGAAGTTTACACAATAAACCAGAAGCCATGCAGGTGGCTGGCATTTCAAAGCTGCCAGAAATTAACATGTACTTTGATATCACTGAGCTTTCTAGGAAGAACTGGTCAAGTTCTCTCCTGCAGAATGGGCAGCCACCTATTTTTGATGAAAACATGTGGATAACAGATGAAAAAACACACTCTGGAAATCACACCTCTAATTTAGTTCCTGCAGTGCACTGAAGACTGCCATTTCTCTCAATGGTTGTGAGGACCCCAGAAGAATGATGCCATGTTTCTATAGATGGTGGTCATCCCCACAATCCTCCTTTTCCTATCCATGCTGACAAAGGGCTTTCATGTGTAAAAAAGAATCAGAGGACATGAAATGAAATCATAGCTTAAGAGGTCTGTTGTGCAAAGACACTTTTCTACTTAAAATTTAAGCTTCTAATTCCAATTAATTTTATTAAAATAAGATTGTAAATCTGGCCTGGTGCCTTCTTATGAGAGCACCTACCTCTGCTGCTATATTTGCCACAGTCACTCATATATGTCTGTATCCTGAGTGGGCCTGTCAGCTGATCCAATCCATTGGCATGGACCAAGAGAATGAAGCCAAATTTGTCTTATGGATTTGCCATGTCTAAACAGAAATCACATGAGTAAGTATGAAGAGTTAATAGGCCACATTGCATATTTCTGAGACACAGGAAGAGTTGTAGTGCAGTGATTAATTCCATCATCAACACAAGGCTTGCAAAACCTGGCTTACAGCCTCTGCTGTCAGTATAATTGAAGAAAATGGATAAAAAAGAAAGTATGTGTTATTGCTCCTATCTGAGACTTCCTAAAACAAAGAAAATAATCTCAAGCAGAGCTGTGGCAGGCAACCAGTCTAATAAAATGCCCTATTATTCACATATACAATTACTCAGTGAAATTAGGGCAAAATATTTTTTTATACAGCTTCTAATACCATGATCTAAAACAGTGTAATTTCTTCTGTGAGACAGGTTTCCTGAAAGCTTCAGAGAAGGAATATATAAGCTATTCAAAAAAGTGTCTTGTTTTTCAGTTACGCTTCTTTTAACTCTGCAAGCTACCTAGGAAGATCAAATTAATGTGTTTCTGCATACTTTTTATCCTTGTTATGGTCACAGTTAGCCAGATATCAGAGAAAGAATTTGCATCTCCAGTACCCTATGTTTATACTGCCTTGTTTCAGGGTGACTCCAGAGGTTTGAGGAAGATTCACAGCAACATAACCCCAAAAAGACTCACTCATAGGGTAGCTGCACAACAATTTCAGAAGAGGGCTGTTTAGACATGCATAGACTGAAATGGAGAAATGGTTAGGAATTGAAATGGTAGTGTCATTCTATGTAGTTTCTAATAATAAAAAGTCAGAATTCAATGCAATGCTAATTTTTGCACAGAAAAAGCTCTTCTGAGAATAGTCCCAGAGGATTAAACTGGAGTGTGTCAGATGGTGGCAGTGCTACAGGGTATGCATTTTGACTTTGCATTACTTCCCAAACTCTGCATGCTCCAGGCCCCACAGCTACTCCTCTCCATTCCACTCACAGTCTCTCCTAGACCAGAAAGTCATCCTGTTTCTTACCTATATTCTCTCCTTTCTTTTGTCTATTTGATCTAACATTGGTATTTTATTTTTGTTTATCTGTAATGTGAGAAAACATTTTTCACCCTCAGTTTAAGTAACTCCTGCAATCTACATTGCTATTATAAATACTTTTTGACCTACAATTTTCTGTATGATCTTATCGAGTCCGAATGCACAGAGTTAAATCAAAGGCTTTTAAAAAGGAAACACTAGGAGCTAAAATACTGACAAGAGATAATGTACTTTTGTATGGATCACTAGGGATCCTTGGGACACAAAGGGAAGCTTTTAAGTGGAAAATACAACAGGCTTTGCTCTCACTAGGATATTGAACTTTATTCTTTCCAAACAGATCTTGGCTCAAAGGCTGTACTGAGGATTTAGAGATGCCAGTTTAAATAGGAAGGAAAGAAATTAGGGCAGCTCACTGGATGTGAAAAACTAACAAATGAGTTACAGTAAACAGTGTGCATCTCCCATATCAGAGATGGAGAGAACTACATTGAATGACATCTATTAAGGCATTAAGTAAGTTAAAGTGTGCGTTAAGCTGATTTTCCTTTTTCTTTTTCTTTTTTTTTTTTTTTTTGCAAGTGAAGGAACAAAAGAGTCATGGAATTATGTTTTGTTCAGTTTTGTGGCGTGAGAGATAGGAAAAAGAGTTTAATTCTGGCAGTGGTGAATGTCATGATTCCTTCATGTTCCTGATGCTGTATAATATCACAAGAATACTACAGGCCATTTTGATTCTTTTAAGCATCACTGTCTAGTCCAGTTTCAGATACTGTAATGTGCAGTCTACACCTGCAGACTTGTAGAAGCTTGTGCAGCCAAATACTGATAAGTAGCTATTTTAGCATTTCAGTCTTGCTGAAAAATTTTAAAACTTGCTTTTCCTTTAAGGAGAATTATTTTAGGAGAAGGTAGAACTGTTTCTACTGTTCCAGTTAGGTGTGCACAGACCAACTTTTCTTGGCTCTTGCCTTAACATTCCTCTCCAATCTGTGTTACTCTGTTCAAAGTTGATTGCTTTTAATAGTTTCTGCTAATGTGGATTAATGGGTATGAACATTTACTAACACACTACTTGGTATGTACAGAGCTTTCTAGAATTCAGTTTACCATGCATATATGGCCTTTAATGCCATTGGAATGGCCAAGTTAACATCCAAATTCTTCAAAGGGTTGATCTTCAGCTTCCACCTAGTGCTGCATCCTCTCTTCAGTCTGAATTCTAGTTCCAGTTTTTGCTTTCATGACTATTTTATGCTCTGCTGTTGTTTCTTCTCAATTTTCTTTATGAAAAGAAGCAATAACTTAGACTTTTTTCAAATATCCCTTGTTCCTTTTATTTTGCAGACTTGAGTTTCTTGCATTTGGACATCTCATTTCTGTAACTGAATGTAATTGAATATTTGAAGTAACTTCGAAATTGTTTGTCACAAAAATTCTGATTTCCCCCCCCCCCCTCTAGAATTCAGCTAAATCTGGGTTCTCCAACATATTCAACCCTCTACTGAATGTTCTCTAAACCCTGGGAACATCCAGCCTTAGGTATTAAAATTTTGCATGTGGTTTGTTAACATGGGCCATTCTTTTCAGCTTCTCTTACTTGTCAATGATGAATTTACTGGCTTTAGAGTATTTCCTCAATGACTGATATTTTTATTATTTTATTATTTGAAGTTGACTTTTTTTCTTTTAATTTGGTGTCATGTACTGGCAATATTTCCTATTTTGTCATATTGAAGCTCTGTTAATGCTGTATATTCCCTTTTAAAACTCTAGAAGTATTAAATATTTTATTTTTCTTAATTCAATTTGCAAAACAATGTGTTGATAAATCACAATGATAACGTACTATTTATGTTTTCATAAGCTAGCACATGTAAGCAGTCAAATGGCTTATTGGGCATTTATCTCAAAAGTCAAGACAACTGATGATGAATTTCAAGCTGGTATACCTAGGTCATTTTCCAATTAGATAATTTTATAATAAAGGGCGTGAAATCTCTCATCAGAGTGTTTTGTCTGTTGCTGTGCTAGATGCTGTACAGATGACACTAAGAGAATGGCTAAACTATATATGATGCCTGTTTTAGGATATTGTGAAACATAGTAGTTGGATGAAAACTTTTTTTGGTGGGGGGAGATGCTGGAAGTTGTGCAGTTTTCAATGAACCCATGTCATTAAATCACTGCAGGTTACAGGCTGAAACTTAGATCAAAGTAAACGAAGATTTAAACCAGTCTAAACTCTTGTCTCTGATTCTGCTTCCTTGACAAGCACAAGGAAGGGAAGGTGGAGCATCAAGTTCAGATTCCCAATGGATGTGTTCAGGCTAGTCAGTTGAAGATCCTTCCTTCAGCAGAGGCCTCTTACACTCCACTCCAACCCACTCCACACCACTATAATCACTGCAGGACCATTTATACATTTACATGCAGGACCATTTATACCATTTACACCTAATTTATATACCACAGTAAGTTGCCACAACTTTCAGAGTACAGAAAGAGCAAAGATGCCAATTCTCAAGAGTTACTGAAGGCATGTATTTTACTTCTTTCTAGGCAGCTTTCTTTTGATTGCAAGAAAATACAATATTAAGGTAAGATTCCATATTTGCAACAGAGTTCAGTGTGCTCAGTAGTGTTATTTTTTTTCAGATCATTTTAAAAAACCTTTTCAGCTTGTTGAAAGTGTAACTTGTGCAATGTAATTGTCTCAACCATGCTATTGAGGTTGTTCAAAACAATCAAGTCCTGATATTTTTTTGAGCATCATTTTCAATTTAATGGTAAGAATTATTGCACATTGTTTGATATAATTGGACAAATGTCTTTTTGTTTTAATTTTAATGGCTATCTTCAAGGAAGTGAAAATATTATTATGCTTTTTTTGCTAGTTACATGAATCTATGAATTCCAACTCAATCATTAGGATTTTCCTCATTTTTAAAGGTATAAGTGACACTACTTGAATGGAAAAAGATTACTGGCTTTTGCTTTGTTATTAAGCTATTGTATTCATATCTTGCAAAATGTATTGAAAAGAACGTAAAAAAAAAAATAACCTGAAGAAGTAGCTTGCTATTTTTGTCAAAGCAGATCACACTGTTTCAAGTTTCTCAAGGCTCAGAAAAGCATATTTAAAGTGAGAATAAAGAGAAGCCTTTCTAAAGTAGTTTCGAATCATAGAATAAGTTAGAATGCATTAGAATCTCACCACATGCTGCTTTCCTTTGGTATGAAACTCACTCTTGCAGTATAGGTGAACTTTTCAGTCCACTTGGACATTGGTCCTCTTATGTGGAATTTCCTACTTTTCCTAATTTATTTTACTTTCCCTTATTTTCCTTAAAAAAAAAAATGCTGCTTTCATAACCTTTTTGAAAATCACATTCTTCTCTTTTTTCACTTTGTTTTGCATCACTCTAGTTATTTATTGTGTGAGTATATACATAAGCATAAAGGCAAGAACCCAACATATGGAATGATGGGATCTTCATTTCGCCTAGTTTCTTTGCAGTATTTTACTGGAGTTATATTACAAGGAAGGAGGGGGTATGACTACGACCTTGTCCTCATGCAAATAAAAATTACTTTCTGACTACTGGTAAGTTGCTCTAATTCTGAATGTCAACTGTCTTTTTCTGGAAAGTGTGCTGTTTCCTACTACTTTAAAAAAAAATGTATTTTCAAGCTGCTGGCCATGAAGTTAAGTAAGCAAAGTTTTTATTCTGCTGTCTGTTTACTGCTTTGTATATGCAATTGTACCAATCGTGCTCAATGAGACTTTATTAACATGACAATATATACATAAGTGTTGCTAAAGTGTAAAAGGGATGGACTGCTCAGGAATCTCTTGCAGAAGATAGCATCTCCTCTGTGGTTGGTTCATTTTGGTTGAATGCCAGGTGCCCACCCAGCTTCTCTGTCACTCCCCCTCCCACTAGACAAGGGAGACAATAAGATGGAAGAAAGAAAACAACACAAACCGTGGGTTGTGATAAGGCAGTTTATATTTATGCAAAAAGAAAAACAAGTGAAAGCAGCGTGTACACACACAAAGCAAGAGCTGGCAATTAATCTCTACTTCCCATAAGCAGTGATAGTCAGCCACTCCCCTGAGAAGCAGAGCTCCAGCACTCGTAACAATTGTCAGCAGGCAGCCATTGGAGACAATGGATGCCTCCTTCTGGCTCCTTGTCTCAATTATATCTGAATTGATGTCATATGGTATGGAATAGCCCCTTGGTCAGTATGTGTCAGCTGGCCAACTTGTGTCCCCTCCCAGGATCTCACCCTTGGTTGAAGAAGGAAAGTTACAGGGATGTTCTCAGCAGTAGCCAAAACATGGGTTCAGTGTGTTATCAACACTCCTCTAGCTACCAATGCAAAGCACAGCACTGTGTCTACTGTGGGCTACTATGGGGAAATAAATTCCAGCTCAGCCAGACCCCCCACACCTCACCTACTTTATGAGGCTTTATCTTCCAAATATGTCTGTCATAACTATCCATTGCTGTTCCAGTGACCAGTTTTGGAAAATGAAAAGCAAACCTACTAACTGTAAATTACATGTGCAACCTATAAGGACACTTGCTTAGAAGGATGATGCATCCAGCTCTAAAGCAAACACTGAAACCCTTGTTATATTGCATATCAAGTGTAGAATTTCTGAGGCAAAACACAGTATAGATAGATAAGGAGCAGGTATAGTGCAAAAAGTCTGGTAAAAGAAGGCTGCAAAGACTCTGAATGGAAGTTTTGAAATGAGATATAACTGTTATTTTTTTTTAGGTCACAGTTGCATCAATTTACAAAAGTATTTTTGTACAGTTTAGATATATTGAAACATTGGGTATCTAGAGAGTCACAGAAGGAGATGGTAAATTGGACCTTTTTATGTCACACTGTCGCGGTTTAACCCCAACCAGCCTCCAAGCCCCACACAGCTGCTGGCTTACCCTCCCCACCATCAGGACTGGAGAGAGGACAGGAAGGGCAAAGGCCAGAAAACTTGTGGGTTGAGAAAAAGTTTAATAGAGAAAGCAGAATACACACAAACAAAGGAAAAAGAGGAATTAATTCACTGTTCAGCCTTGCCCAGGAGAGCAGGACGCCATCATGTGTAATGGTTACTTGGCAAGAAAAACACTATCACTCCAAGCCTTCCCTTCCTTCTTCTCCCCATCTTTTTATACTGAGCATGATGAACACATGTCCTGGAATATCACTTTAGTCGGGTTGTGTCACCAGTCCTGGCTTTGTCTCCTTACAAACTTCCATGCATGCCCAACTTTGTTGCCAATATGGTTGTAGGAAAAGCAGAAAAGGCCTTGGCTCTGTGTGAGCACTGCTGAGCAATAACAAAAGTATCTCTGTATTATCCAGCCTGTGTTCAGCACAAATCCAAAATATAGCTCCCTACTAGCCACTGTGAAGAAAATTAACTACCAACCAACACATATATATGATACAATGTATTTATTTGTTTGTTTGTTTGTTTGTTTGTTTGTTTGTTTCAAGGAATGGATTTCCCTCCTGGTTTTAATGAAACTTCTCTTTTTGACAATGTGACTATTACAGGCACTTTTTACAATTCTTATGGAGGTTCTCAAGCCAGTTACAGATTGCACGAATAAGAACAAGAGCAAAATTGGGTCTTCTACTTGTATGATCTAAAATTAAAAATGTGAATGAAATTTATTGTTGTAAATTATAGCAAACATATATAAGGTGTAATCTCTCTTAATGGATAGAAAACATAGCAATTTAAGTTTAAATATTGTCTTTCTCTATCCTGCTAGTCAATGATCTTTTCAAATGGTTAATCCCAAAATCAAAAAAGGAGATTTACGTTTTCTTTCAGTCTGCCACTTCAGCTTTTCCCAATTTTATTACTTTAAAAGGGAAAAAAAAAAATCCTTCTAAATTTTACATTTGAAATTTTTGGATCTACTGCTTTATTCTTATGCATCTTCATTAGCTGGTTTGTCCTGACTGTGACAGCTCTGTAGCACAGTGCTGAAATATTACAGTAATAATTCTGTGTCATTATGTGTAATCTTACAGCAATATCTTGCTGTTTTGCACTCTGAATATGGGAGGAATTCAGTTTTATTTATTTTAATTACTAGATAATGAGTCTGAGCCACACAGAGCAATGTGAATTACTGAAAGAGCGGTCGTTATGAACCAAAACTAGTAACAGGCTCCAGTTTGAGAAATGTGTTCCGTGCACTTTAGCACAGTGATAGAGGACATGAGTGTTGGTAAGAAAAAAACAGATGTGTCCTAATAGTGTTTAAAATAATGTAGACCAAAATAATGTAGACCAAACACTACACCTTTGCCTTTCCAGTGTTTGATAGCCCTTTGGACTTTGCAAGAAAATCCTCCTCTTCTTTATTAAAGCAGTTAGAATCTCACCCTTCACACTGATTTTATGGAGTTGGATCATTGTTTGGAGTCTTAGATAGGCCCAAATTATGTCTCTGCTAAATAAAGAACTTCCTATTGGAACAGCTATATAGTGATAAAATAGGCATATTTTATAGTCATGAAGGCTCTGGAGATTGATTCCCTTCTATTAATGGATGAAAGACTGATATCAAATACTATATGGGATCTTTCAAGGCAAACATGTCCTTTTGGATAGCATAAAAAGGAGCCCGAGAAAATAATATTTCATATTAAGAGGTTATTTTTCCTCTAACTAAAAGGTTATTATTGGTTATTATTGTTTATCTAGATATTGTTATCCATATCTTCCTACAGCCATCCTTTGCTGTGTGGGACCACAGCTTTCAGCTGTTTGACCTTCTTCCCAATGAATTCAAATAGCATCACTGAATCAAGTGACTCTGGAGAAGTAAAGGAAGTATAAAATTTGCATGGTTTGCTCTCATCTTTCTGTCTTGATATTTCCAGTGTAGGTGGAAAAGAAGGCAAATAAATACAAACCCCTCCTCTCAGTTCCCATCAGACTGTGCTGCTTATGTATCTAGTTGAAGATATTTTATGTTTGAGATTGCATACTGCTTAGAACTTGAATGTGATAAACAGCTCCAGAATGGGCTTACATTAAAGTTCCTGTAGAGTTCCATGTTGCCAATGCATCAAGTAGTAGAGTGAAGTTTTAAAGTAATCATTTTTGTTTGTGTTTCAAACTAATTTGGAGCAAAGGGAAAGTTACAATGAGGTGTATATTAGTGCTTTTACAGTCATACTTTTATGTTATATTTTACATGGAGAGTTCCCAGGTCATATTCAGAAGTCCATCACTTATTCTTATTTTAACCTTTCCTTTTTGTGTGTACATTACATAATCCAGGGAATAATGAACAGCTAAGTGACATGTTAAGTTACAATTATCCAGAAACATTAAATTCACATAGATTAATAAATGCACAAACAATTTGCGATTTAAAAACATTTATACATACAAAGCAAAGTCTGGGAACAATATTAAAAGCAGGTAGATGGAGAAAGTTATGAAAATATTCTTCTTGCATGTAATTTTAGGTAATTATCAATATATCAAAACATAAAACACAGCTTAACAGAAATGGCAAAAAGTACAGGCCACTGAAATTTTATATGTATTTGGAAATCAAAATTCTATTGCAGTCCCAATTCTCACGATGAAAGTTGTAGTAAGAACAGGAAATGGCATAAAATATATTCTGCATGGTACAGATTGTCATGGAAATAATAAAATTGTGAAAACTTAATTTTTGGCCCTCTCTGCTGATAGGAATCTCAGAGTCATTTCTGGATGAAATAAAATTAAGGGGCTCCTTAGCTTTTATTTGCAGCACTGATCTGCAACTATCTCTTTTTTTCAAACAGTTTTAAGGTAGGCACTTCTATTATTTACAGAAAATCCACAAGGAATATATTTATAGTACCAGAATAGAAATAATACTGTAACAATAAAGATCAAAGATTGATGCAATTGTGAGTACAAGTAATAGCTACCCTGTGTGGCTGTTATCTCCTCAAGGGAATTCTTTAGAATGGCTTTCATTTTCTAAAATGTGTTTGTTTCAGTGCAATAGAATGGGTGGGGAACTGTACTCTAGTTCCATTTTTTTCCTTTTTCATGTGTGTGTGTTTTTTTTTTTTTTTTTTGTTGTTGTTTTTGTTGTTTGGGGCTTTTTAGTTTTTTGTTTGTTTGTTTCTTTCTTTTTTCTGCCCTAGGGAAAAAACCAAACAAAAACTAAAATAAAATTGGTGTGACTGGTTTCATGAACTTTGAGACTGCTCTGAACATCAAAGAAATCAAAAATCACACAGAAACCAATGGTATCTGTATGTAGTTTAAATGTATTTTGCCTGTCTAACCCGTTTTTAAACAAGCAAATGCCAGTATCTCTGATGTTGGTCATGGAGTTTAATTCTTTTAATGTAGAACAGTCAGGAAATACATCAGTGTAAAGCATTACCTGCTGGCCAGTGTTGTTTAGTCACTTTGATTCTCTTCTGGAGGCATCAGTTCAGAGATGAAGTCACAGTAATTTATATTAATTGAATATCTTGCCCAAAGACACATAATGGCAAAAAATGATTTTCCTCAAGATGGGGAATATTTTAGTTCGTACATGATGTAAATATGTGTGTGTGTGTGTATGTGTACATGTATACATTCTTCCTATTATCATAGAATCATAGAATCGTAGAATCAATTGGGTTGGAAAAGACCTCCAAGATCATCAAGTCCAACCTTTGGTCCAACTCCAGTCCATTTACCAGATCATGGCACTCAGTGCCACAGCCAATCTCAGTTTAAAAACTTCAGGGATGGTGAATCCACCACGTCTCTGGGCAGGCCATTTCAATGCCTGATTACTCTCTCTGTAAAGAATATTTTTCTGATATCCAACTTAAATTTCCCCTGGCAAAGCTTAAGCCTGTGCCCCCTTGTCCTATTACTTCCTGCCTATTATGCAGTATATATAACTCCATCTATCTTTCTATATATAGATTAATATGTTACATATATTTGTAAATGGTGAAAGCAAGATACCTTAAGGAGTGCTGGAACACTCTTTTGTTTTCCTGTGCATGACTTGACTTGAGTTCAATTAATTGCTATTGCCTTAATATTCATGAAAGCAGCATTCGTGTCTTATTTGTCAGCAGAGATACAAAAAATGCATCAAAAAGGTGATCAAGATCTAAATAAGCATCCCAAACTCAAGAAGAATCTGACACACCAGATTTTTCTCCTTTCCCATCCCATTATAAACCCTGATTTCAGTACTACCAAAATAAACTAAAACTAAAAAGGTTGTACTTTTTCCTAATTCAGTATTGTTAAAAGAAAAAAAAAAAAGAAAAAAGAGGTGAGGGGGTGTTTTGAATTTATACTAGTAGATGTAAAAATAAATGTTGGTTTAGAATCACAGAAGGGAGAGCAGAAGTGATTAGTGATTCTCAGGTGAGACTGGAAAATAGAATTTCTTATGGTGACACCGATTTTTCAGGTTGGTGGTGATAAAGACACACTCATAACAGTAACAAAAGAAAAAAAGGGAAATAAGTTCTGATATTGCCACAGCAGGTACTGACATCTAGTAACTCAGAAATCTAGCAGGAATTACACTGCATGGACATCCAGGTTTCTCCATGCTGCCAAGTAATGCTTAATGCTTTGTAGCCCTATTTTGACACTGCTGCTAGGCTACCAAGAAACCACTATAAATATTTCACATTTGCACCGCTCATTACTTTCATTACTTCAGCCCACATTTCTGTGAGATAAAAGAAGTGATAGTGTATGACATTGCTCTATATCTGATTTATATTGCCAATAGGTCTTGCATTTTGTTTGTTTGAATTTCGGCAATGTGTATGTAAAGGAACAAAGGCTCACAGCCTCCCATGGCAAGCCACTCAGTTTACTTTTCTCAGCTAAAATGTATTCCTGCTATGTAGTCACTTTAACAAGCTTCACTCTTTCACATCAGTATTGAAATACTTTTGCCCTTTGTCAAGAATAGTCTTAATAAGTTAACCATAATTTTTGATTACTGAATTGCATGAAGCAGCAAGTAGCACATTAATTAAAATCTTCAGGCCTTATTTAATATAAGGTGTTACAAATGACTGGGAGGCCGAAGAGGTAAATCAAAAAGGGTCAGCGGCAGGAAGTTCAGTCTGAAAAAGATGAATTCATACATTACAGGGGGGGGGAAAAATCAGAATACAGACTTCTAATCAAGAGGGAAATATTTGGGAGGAGTTAATCCCTGAATTTAAAGAAGACTGGAGATGATGGTACAATGTAATATAATGGGGCTGAGAAAAAAACCCAAACTAAACCCTAAAACAATCAAACAGCATGATATCAATAGTGGGAGGGTAAACATTTCTCTTCTTTGCAAGTAAAACTGCATCCAGCTCTGAGAGGAATTTGGAATATAAGCAATAAGAATTGTTAAGGCAATGGAAAGGCCAACTTATGAGGAAATATCAAAAGAGCTAAAAAACTCAGTCAAATGACAGCAGGAGGACACAGCTTCTGTAATTAAAAAGGTGTATACAATAGGCCTAAAGGATTTTTTTCCTACCTTCCACCAGGGAGTACATAAAAAAGAGACATGAATTAAATCACAATATTACCAAAAGAAATATTGGAATTTATTTATTGAAAGGCCCAAGAAAATTGTTTTGACAGGATTAAACCACCAAGACAATAGTAGAAAGAAATTTCAGAAAGTAGCAATGCAAATGAGCAGCAACATAGTAGACAATATCAGACACCCAATGGAAATAAGCATATGTCAACTACAATGTAAATTTGTATTTCTTGAGTGTAAAGAGGACACAGGTATATCAACTGCAGAGTAATGCAGACAAGCAGTAAGAAACAACAGAAATAAATAAATACATAAAATTATATCACAGGAACCCCTTGAAACAGAAAAACAAATCCAGTCTTAGTAGCTAGTTGTCACAGCTTCTTTTAGCAATGTGAACCTACCTACCTAAAATCAGATCTCTTCATTTATAAAAATTAAGTACATGAGACCACAACTAGAATGTAATATTGGCAGCATCCTCTGTTCATTTTTATGTTGCCTAGGCTCTACAAGATACTAGACCAGTGGCACCAAAGGGCAGTGTTGCAGAATCATTGTTATTGTATGAGACATAACCAAAAGAAAAAGCTCCTCAAATTAGGAATGAGATTTCTGCCAAATCTTTATTCATTTTTTTGTGGCAGATTAATTGCTAAATTAATGAAACCTCTTTCTGTTTGATATGTCACTCATAGTCAGAGAAATTTTAATGAGAATGACTAATCAGTTCATGGAGTCTGAACAGTAACTGAGCACTTAACTTCGAGTAGCATAGAGTGGTTGATTCTGAAAGTCCTGAGAATGGAGTTGGCATGATGCCCTGGATTATTAATGCTACATCCTTTCTCAGGAGCCAGCCACAATCCACTCACTTTAGCATTCCATATAGCTGGTGTCCATATAAAAGAAAAATATATCTATGAGAATTTGTTTCCATTTTTTACTAATTTATGACTCAGAGTTGACAACTACCTCAGAAGCAACTGGAAATTGACATTTCCCAAAACTATTTTTAAATGCATTTACATTTTAGTTATCATATTCTCTAAAGTGTATTCAAGGGAAACTAATTTCTCACTGAGTCATGTGACATTTGACATGTCATCAATATGAGTCAGTCTTATGGTGTCAGAGACATGTCTCCTTTGCTTTCAATATAGACATGCCCATTTACAACATTTAACGATGTAGTTCAATGTGCATTAAGTTCACCCTCTAGATGTGTGGGAAAAAAAAAAAAAGGTGTCTGCACAAAAGGCCAAGACTATTGGAAGTGTTTGTCTTAAAAGTATAGTTATATTGTGATTATAACTTATAAATAGAAAGCTGTTCTAGAGAAAGAATATTAAGATAGTGTTCTCACTGTTCTGTCCCATCCTAACTAGAGGATGTCCAGAAACATTGTACCTCTAACATTAACAAAGCTTTTTTAGAAAATATATAAAATAACTGTGAATATTTAAAATGGGTTTTGCTGAAACATCATTGGACACACACATTTATACAATATCATCTTTGAGTAAGGTTCAAGTCAGGTTCTCATTTGAGAGGTTCAGGTGGCATGAACAAGTGCTGCACTTATTGCTACCAACACTTCAGAGCACTGAGAACTGGAAATCATTGTCAACTATTTTGTTACACTGAACAGAATATCTGGGTGAAAAAAAAATCACTAATGAAGTTCAGTTCCACTAAATATAAAAGCCTGCCCATGAAGAAAAAGAATTCTAACCTTACATATACAGTAAGGGAATTTGACAAGGTTGTTAATAATCAACAAGAAATTTCAGGTTTTATAACAAACAGCTCCATGAAAGCATTGGCTGAGTGAGTAGTTGCAGTCAAAGGAGAATATTGAATGTTAGGAATTCCCACAGTACTACCAAAAGACAAGCTAGAAAGCATAAATCTTCTTGCACAGTCACTGCTAAGGGTAGATCCAATCTCTCTAATTCAAGAAGGATACAGAGAAATAAAAAGCATTTAGAGAAGGATGTCAAAGGTAAGTCACTGTTACAGGCTGGCTTTTGTACAAGAAGAGACTAGTGAATACACCGAGATCTTTTAGTTTGAAAGGTAGCTAAGAGGGAATCTGTTGGAGATGGGACATACATGAATATGGAGGATTGGAAGAACGAGAGGGACAAAGCCACCGATTTCCACGTGTGG
>JAWWEV010000083.1:106662873-106683280 GCA_035583235.1 Hafferia zeledoni
GAGGAGAGGAGAGGAGAGGAGAGGAGAGGAGAGGAGAGGAGAGGAGAGGAGAGGAGAGGAGAGGAGAGGAGAGAAAAAAGAAGAATAAAGAACTCTTGAGTGCCTGTCTAACTGCTGTCTTCAGAGAATGGCTGCATAGTTAACTTGGGGTCCAGGTTATCTGTCTTTTCTAAGTTAGAGATAGTAAAGTAGAATATTCTGAAATTCAGTACTTTGAAAACAGGAAAGAGTTATATTCTACACACAGACACACGCAAACTGTTCAGCAAGGAAGATACACAATCCTGTGGTGTGTTTCCTGTAACTGCTAAAACCGAACACGGGAGACACAAAAAGCTATGTATAGTTCAGAAAGTCTTCACAAATCCTGGAGACCCTTGCTATACATTTATGTCCAATCTTGCACCTCTAGTCTGCAAGGCTAAAGCAGATGATGTGAAAGATGTAATGAGCTAAAGACAGATTCTGGCTCACAGTTAGCTTCACCCTAAGAAATGAGCACTCTTATAACCCTCAGCACTTCAGAGTATCCCGCTTCCACCTGATTACATGAGAAACACTGATTTTAGAACTGATGGCCACAGCTTGTCCTTTGTGAAGTCATTCCAAGGTTTAACAAGTTGTTTCCAATGTACTTTGTTGGAAAGCACTAAATTGTATCTTATAGCAGCCCAGACAGTGTAAGGAAGAATGTTATCAAACTATTAAATAAAAATACAGTTTTACTTTTGAAAGCAAATCATTAAAATTACTGTTGGTACAAAATATTCTTTAAGTACTAATATTTTAAATCTCAGATGTTTCCTGTTCTTTTTGTTTAATAAAGCATATTTATGCTTTTGCCATTTTTGAGAAAGATTGCTAGGGAATATTATAGAACAAATTTATTTAGTCTAGAAACTGTGATACATTGAAGTTTTGTTAATAGCTGTGTTTTTATCTCCCAAAAGACAATTGGAAAGGTAATTATAACATGTAAATTAGGATGCAAATTAAAAATAATATGTTCATGTACAATATCTAGTATTGCAACCTAGGCCTGGTATTTCTTCAGGTAGACTGAATTCAGACAGACTTTACTCTGATTTTTATATGATTTAGGCCAATTTCTCCAAAGTATAGCTTTTATGTTCTGCCTTTCACATTTATGTAGTTTTCCTTCTTCAGACCCACAGTTTCAAAATTTTTTTAGTTCACATATTGAAGATGTTTTAATTAAGAAGGAATATCTCAGTCTTTGGCTGTTCTTTAAGCTTTTGTCTTGGATGAAATGGTTGTCAGAGCCTTTATAGTCCCTCTAATTAATGTAAAAGCCCCAAATCAAAACACAAGTCAGTCAGATTAAAACATTTACAGTACATTTTAATTATAGTCTTTGTAGGCCTTTTCCTTATGACTTTTTTCTATCCTTCTTTTATGAAAGATTAAGAAACAAGGACACAAGACACTGCCAGAGAGACAAAAGGACACCTGACCCAATAAACCATTTCCTTTAAGTTTATCTCACACTCATTTTCTTGCTTAGTAACTATATGCTTTGATTTCCTCCCTGCTTAGACATGCAAAGTTCTCTCTTAAACTCATTTGAGCTATTTCCTTTGATGGCTTTACTTGGCAACTGCGCTAAGTGAAATTCTCTGCTTGAACTCTTTGTGTGCTATATTTCTCTGCATTTAAATTGTTGCCCCTAATGTCTAAATCATCCATACTGAGAATATTTTGTCCTACCTTTGCTATTATTTCCCTCTCATAATTCTAGATGCTATTTAGGTTGTCTCAAGAGTTTCCCATTTGTCTTAAAAAAAAAAAAAAAAATTAAAATAGTCTGAAAATCTCATTTAATTCCAGTTGCTTATAACAAGTGCTCTAGGCTGAGGAAAACCACTTAACCAAAACCTCAAAACCTTTTGTTAGAAAGAATTAACTAATGGTGGTTACTGAAGAACATAATTATCTTTCAATTTCATAGGAGAATCGAATTCTTTTCTTTGACTTCTAAGTACATGGCATCTTCCATTTATATAGGTCTTCTTTTGCTGTTTAGTCAAAAATACTTATCAGCCCATTATTTTCAACCTCTTTAATGCTTTTGGATCCATTTGCATATACAGTTAAGCAGTTGTTAAACTGAACCGTAGTGCTGAGTTACATCATGTATGGTAGGAGAAAGGAGAGGATCAGATTAAGGAAAGGAACAGAACCAACCAAGCAACCAACTGGAATCCAATTAAAAAATACCACAAAATCTGATGACACTTTAAAAATAACTTTTACAACATATAAAGTTGTAGTTCAGATAAATTTTGAGTTTAAAACTCTCAGATTCTTAGCCTTCATATTATTTTTGTATCTGTCAGTTTTGTCTTAGTTATACAATGCAGGTATAGCAAGGGCTTAAGCCTAAAAGGGCTGTGTCTGTATTACAACATCAGTGCATTCTGCAGCATGTCCCACAGTCTCCAAGCTGCATGCCTGGGCTTTCTTCCAAGGGAGAGCAAAGTGAAGGTTTCATCATCCCAATGCAGCGCCACACTGCAGCTGCAAGGAGCACTGTGGGTTTCATTACTGTGGGTGTGCACAGAAACCCCAAAAGCATTCTTTTTTTATCTAGTAAGTAATATACGCACAGCTCGGTTCTCAGTAAGAGGTCAAACATAAGGGAAAGACAGACAGAGTTTTTAAAGGAAAAACCAAATTTCTGCTCATCTTATCTAAACTGCTGCTGTTTGTAAATTAACTAGAGAGAGCAAACAGCAGTCTAACCCTCAAGATATTCAGTGACTTGTAACTGAGGTCTCTGTTGTGATTCTGGTTTTCAGGACAGTACTGATAGTTTATCCAAGGTATTTTTCAAATAAAATGGACATGTTACGAGACAGTTAGGGAAGGAATTGAACTGGTTTATCTCATGCTGTAGCAGAACACTGCAGTAGATAGGCTATTAAGTAGAAAAAGACCAGTCATATTTTATGAGAAAGAAATTATTCTTACTCTGCTCACTTAAAGAAAGCTCATGCTACTACCTGTCTTCGCTTCAGGATTTCTGGATTGAGGATTCCCAAGTGGACTTCCTAACAACTGCAATAAACACAGTATGAGTTGGATTATTAGACTGATAACATTCTTGTTGTTTCCCTGTAGGTCAGCTCTTCCTCATGACCTGCTTATGCCTAAGCTTAAGCAAGATAGCAGAGTGATCATTCCAGGTATCCTACATATTCAGTGGAAATAAATAGACAGCTTCTGTGGCAGACTGAAATTTTCAAACGCAGAACTTAACCCCATTCACTGCAAAGGCCTCTGTAACTCCAAACAAGCTTCAGAACCCATGAATTCCTTTCCCACATTTGCATCCATAACCAGAAAAAAGGCTGAAGCCCCTAATTCTTGACACCCAGGAGGTAAGTTGAATTTGCCCCTCAGAGGTCCAGGAGTGGACTGTGCCAAACCCGTATTTTACAGTTTCAAATGAAAAATTATACCCTAAAAGCAAAATTTGTAGAACCTTTTAAAGCCAATTACAGTCACATTTGCTGAACACATTAGGCTGAAATATTTGCTTCAGTTTGACTTTTTGTGTTTTCTTTCTCCTACAATCATGATTTTAATTTGCCTGTGTTTTGTTGCTTCAGATAATTTTAAAGTATTACTTAAATAGTAACCTTGGCATTGTTATTCTACCACACTGACCTCTAATACAATTACCTCTGTTTAGGATTGACCATAACTGGAAAAATATGCAAATATCCTTTAATCTCTTTGCTCAGTGTTAAGGTTTGTTTTGTCCTTTCTTTTTTTCTTTCTTGTGATCAACTTTCTGATCACCAAACATTCTTTTAGTCAACATTTCTATAACATTCAATATTACTTAATGATGAGAGTTTTTCTTATTAATTTAGAACATTTAGTGGCTAGCAGAGATGTTTTATATTCATAGCTGCTGGCACAAAGAAAATAATACATTCAGAGATGCAGAAAAGATGTATAGTTTTGCTGCACCTCCCATGCTTCTCTCATCTTTTTTCCCCCCAACCACATTTATTGTCTAATAAAAGTAGTTTGTAATTCTTCTCTGTAAGGGAATCAAAGAGCAGTACTCAATGACAGTGGTAGAGAATCATGGCAAAATATTTACCTGTCATAAGAGACTACATAATTACCTACCAGCACTTTCCCAAAACCAGGCATTAAACTGTTGAGGGAAAAGATTAATCCTTTCAAGACCCAGCTTCATTATTCAACACACTCTGTGGCTGGGAACAAAGCAAGGCATAAGCACAGCTGATTTCTCTGTGTGGGAAGAAGCTGTTTATTCCAGTAGTTTGGGTGCTAGGCACAATCGGAGGAGGCCAATGTTCCCCTCATCTCTCATCCCAGTGCCTGCTCATATTCATGCAGAGTATATGTCATGATCATAATGAATAGCAGGGTTTTACCTCTTGATTTTTTTTCTTGCCTGGCTGCCACCTCTCAGCAAGAAAATTTCTCTTTTCACCATATTACTGATGGAGTTAACTTGCTTTTCTACAGTTTGGGCAAATTGCATTTACTCAGCAGTCCCCAAACTGTGGTAAAAGAATCATCATTGTAAGAATTTGCAAGGACTCCAGCAAGGCAATGAAATATTGAAGTATTTTACCCATATCTTTTAGAGGTCAGTATAAAGATTAATATAAGAAATAAATACCAAAATCATAATGATATCTAAGGAAAATCCTGGATGACTGTGCCTGTCAGAGTCCTCAGTTCAGTTCCCTGACTTGTCTGCAACCTTCACTGTCAATAGTGAGCATCTGCATAGGCTTGGACCAGGCAAATTGTGGGAAAATGCTGTGAGGAGTTTATATGGGACCTCTGCCCATGGATCTTCTGCTCTTTGGCTCAGGTGCCACATTTAAACTCTTGTGCTAAATCTGCCACATATTGTAGGTTACTGGTTACTGTCATGATGTCTGCTTCACTCCTTTTGTTTGGGCACTGAGGGGCTGCACTCCTTGTCATGGAGGACACTGCTTCACTGAGCTGGATGGCTCCTAGCTTGCTTTCTGATATACAGTAGTCAGCTCGTGCTACAGCTCTCCTCTGCACACAAACTGACTTCAATAACACGTGACCCTGAAATAAATTGGCTGTGTTGTTTCATTGGTCTTTTTTCTAGAAAAATAATTAAATGAAAACTTTATTTTTTATTCATAATGAGAGGGTTTTTTGTCTTTATTATTTAAAAAAAATCCCAAAGAAATGGGCTCTTGGCACTTTCAATGGTATTTAAGTGACAGGCAGATGTGGGATTCCAACCAAGTACATTGCTTCCCATTTCTTTTTCTTTTTTTATTCAGCCCCTACTGTGTTGTGCAGTTGAGCTGGAGGGTCCAGATGTCACTGCTGCTCTAAATACCTCTGTAAAATGCAAGTCTGAGTGAAATGATACAGCTGTGTCACCCCCTCTCATTGTTTCAGGGACATTGCTGTCCCCAGGACCACTGACTTTTGGGTTGTGTTGTGCTGTTCTGTGCGCTGCTTGTTACTGCTCATGGAGTAGGTAGCATGGCAAAGAAGAGTAATTTGGTTTTGTTACTATGTGATTTTTACCTTCCCTGCCCCCAATAATTTTGGGCTCCTTCACTTTACTTCTTTTTGTAAAATGTTTCTTACTTTTAAAACAAGTGTCTTCTTTTTCAAAGTGAGCCAAGAGGAGAAATAAGTCTGCTCTTGCAAACACAATTATGTCCCTGAAAATCTCAAGCCTTACTCAAATTACCCTATATTTTTTGCCTACAGTTTTCACATACCTCAGTACAAGAACTACTTTATTTCTTCTATGAAAATAGAGCTTGCAATACCTCAGTCTATTTTGTTTGTAATTTATTCCGTTCAGTAATTTACCTACATTCCAACACATAAATGTTTATTTTTGACATTTCTAAACATAAAAATCAACAACAAAAGCACCATCAATTTTACTGGAATTGTGAGGATCAGCAGAGCAATTTGCAGGTTGTTCTTATTGTTTGGATGATAAATTCGAATGACTAGTAAAGTTCAGTCTATCTGATAAAGGAAAATACAATTCAGTTTATTTATAAAGGTATTTATAAATCTCCTATTCAGTGAATATGAATAATGCCATGTAATTTATAGGACAAATTATTTGGCATAAAATAATGAATAATCTCAATGATCAGCTCATGAATGAATAATGAGTTAAAATTTATTGACACAAGCTATTTACTGAAGAACTGTAAATGGAAAAAATATATAAAATTCATAATCTGTACTCAGATAATTTGCAAAGCGAAGGATGTTAAATTGCACAGATTCTATTATTCTGAACATATGAATAATGTACTTGTATGGCCATACAACTGGTTGACTCTAACTCTTCCATTCAGTCTCCTAAAAATTATGAAAGAAATAGTAAAACATCTCTGAGTTAACTCAGGTAATTGATGCATCTTGGATACTTCAAATCAGTTCAGTATTCTTTGTTTGCTGAATATTCTCAGTTGTCTCAAACAGATGTTTTGCTAATATCCAAATGCAAGGAGCTGCTTGAAAAGTGTCCCAAGAAACAAGACTCCATGTGTTTTGGATTTATTTTGTAAAACCAAAATGAATCAGAGTGTTTCAAATGTTTACACTGCCATGTAATACTTGTTTCTGAGTATTTAAGGGTTGATGGAAGAAGCAGGGTCTGTACTGCACCAGGCGATTTATGAACATCACACAAAAGAGCATCCCAGCCAATTACAAATTATAATCTAAAAATTTAAATAAAGTGATGCATAATTCTAATTTCCATAATGACAGAATTAATGTCATGTAAAACAAGTTGTCTGAGATCTCAAATTTTTTCCTCATGTTTATTTTTAAAAGACACCCTACCTTTGTGTCAGTAACATTTCCAGAGCAGCTGAGGTTTTTTTCAGAAATACACAAAGAAATGCAAGGCAAATCTTGTTCCAGGCAACACCATATTTCTTAATTATGGGGCTGACCAAAAAAAAGGGTGAAGTTGAGGTGCACAACAGGCTTTTGGTTTGCAAAGTTCACACAAATACTTCCTCAAAACAAGTTTTTACAGCTGAGAAGGTACAGAGCCGAGTCACATTGAAATTTCAAACAAATATTTACAAAATCTGCATGGCACATAGCTATTAAGCAAATATTTGCATAATCCCCCTGACATGATACACTAGGTTCTGCATAACTCAGCTTTCAAGTTCCTGCAGCATAGGAAGATAATTCAAGACTATGGTATGAAGAGGTCTTTTGTTTCATTACTTTCATCTGTCTTAAGTCACAATGAAAATCTCCTCATGAAATGTGTCTCGAGAGCACCATTAACTAAAGAAAGAACTAAATGACTTCAGTTAAATGCTGCATTATGGAGATAGATCACCACCACTATCCTGATCTGAACTGCTGCATCACACATTTTGAGGACGAATGATTGTGCCCTTTTTGTTCATTTGTTTTCAGCCCAATCAATTAGAGCAAAATATTAAAAACAAGGCAATTTTTAGATCACAGGTGTCATTTCTTATGCAGTGTATAGACTTTCATCTCCAGTATGAAGTGGTTACACTGAATTTCTTTTTCTAGACTCCTTTTCCAATCTGAGGTTTGGCAAATTCCAGACTTCTACAGCTAGTGGACTTTATCCTTTGCCTTTCAACACAGATTTTATTTTATTACAGTCAAGAAATGTTTTTTTCTTATCAAGCACAAAGCTGCATTCCTAGCCAAAAGAGAAAAAAAAAATTAGAGGAGAGAGGAATGAGAATATGTGAGAGAAACAACTCTGCAGACACCAAGGTTGCTGAAGAATGAGGAGGAGGAGGAGGAAGTGCCCCAGGCAGCAGAGAAGAAATTCCCCTGCAACCCATTACAAAGACCATGGTGAAGTTCATAGAGGTCCATGGCAGTGCAGAGATCCACCTGCAGCCTGTGGAGGAGACCCATGCCAGTGCAGGTGTATGACTGAAAAAAGACTGACCTTGTGGGAAGCCTGTGCTGGAGCAGACTCCTGGCAGGGACCTGCAGACCCGCGGAAAGTGGAGCCCAGCCTGGAGCAGGTTTGCTGGCAGGACTTGTGACCCCATGGAGGATCCGCACTGGAGCAACCTGTTTCTGAAGGACTGCACCCCATGGAAAAAGACCCACATTGGAGCAGTTTGTGAAGAACTGTAATTTGTGGGAAGGACTCATGTTGGAGAAGTCCCTGGGGCACTGTGTCCCATAGGAGGGACCCAACACTAGAGCAGGGGAAGGACTATTCTCTCTGAGGAGGAAGGAGCAGCAGAAACAACACATGATGAACTGACCATAAACCCCATTTCCATCTTCCTGGACTGCTGTGGGGGAAAAGTTAGAGCCTGGGAAGGAGGGAAGGCATTTTTAAGATTTCTTTTCCTTCTCATTATCCTGCTCTGATTCTGATGGTAATAAGTTCAATTAATTTCCCCAAGCTGCGTCTTTTGCACATGGCAGTATTCATTGAATGATCTCTGTCCTTATCTCGGCCCATAACTCCTTCATTATATTTTCTCTCCCCTGTCCAGTTGCTGAGGAAAGTGATAGAGCGGCTTTGGTGGGCACCTGGCATCCGGCCCGGGTAACCCAGCACAGAGCACTAAAGTTAAGTCTTTATATGAACTCACTTGAGCGCAACCCCATAGGAATTAACAAGAAGTAGCCATGACATCAGCATACTACAGAAATATCACTTGACCTGCTCCAGCTGAGAATTTTGAATCCAATGTAGGTATATATCAGAAAGATCTATGTCAAGCTGTAGCTGTAGTATATTATTTTCTGAAAGTCCAATATACTGATAAAATAAAAGTGATGAGAAAAGTAAAAAATGGCTTTTAATATCCAGTTTTTCTTAGGCCATTGTCAAACTTTTTCCAGTTTAATGATGTAGACAGAGTAACTACAGCACATGGGTGCGCAGTGACTTGACGGTTTTTTATTACTGCAAAACTAACAGGCCTTTCTGCAATAGCTTTTAAAGGTAGAAAGAAACAGTGTGTGTTTTATTCAAAATCTTTGCCTATTCAGAGATCTAATCTGATGACAATGTGGAAATGAAGCATAAGCAGATACATTTTGGAGTTTTGAAATCAGGCACTTCTAATCCCCCTGACTCTCAGAACAGTATCATGCTGTTGAAAATTGTGACAGGTAGTTAATCACACTTAATGAATACAGCATCATTTGCTTTTCAAGTTCCAAATATATAAATACAGTGTCAGATAAGATAAATTCTGTCTCACTTTATGCACCTAAAGTCTACTTTACCCTAGACTTTAACTTAGAAATATTTTCTATTTAATTTCCCCTTCTTTTGATTATTGGGAAAGAATATGTTGCAATTGTTTGGACACTGCAGTTGTCACAATCCATTTTTCTCTAAGTTACTTATTTTCCTCAAATAAGTTCTTCACTTATCCTCTCCTGTTACCTAAAAGCTTCAAACAATAAATGCTAAATAAAATTATATCCTAATTTAGGTGATCTTTATTCTTAATTATTTGCTTATACTAAGGAAGAGTTGCCCTGATTTTCATAAAGAATTATTTTCATTTTTAGCATTTTCTGTGGACATAGAAGTTTGTTTTGTCATTTCACAATTATTATTAAATGGCTTCTTTCTCAAATTTACACCAAGTGTAGTGAATAGTAGTGCTATTATGCCAAGACAAGAGTTTGAAAATTGTGCTTTGATTTATGATATCACGTAAAAGAAGGCTAATCTTGGTTCTGGAAATTTAGAAACTAAATAAAAATTCTAGTGAAGAGTATTTGATTTGATCTTCAGTCTCTTTTTATTTTTTAAAATAATCTAATCTTTTCAGTACTGCAAATTTTTTATATTGGTTATTCAGAAGATATGATTAAAATTTTTATGAAAAAACCCCTCAATTTCCCTTTAGAAAAATGAAGTTTAAATGCCTCAAAATCTTTTAAAGAACAAGATAAATTGAACAAAATAAGCTTTAACCAAAAGCAAAGAAATGCATTCCAGTAACATAAAATTTTACTTTTTCTGAACCTCAAAAATAAAATTATTTGATTTTTATTTCTTTTAGAACAACTTTTCATATGCTTTTATTCACATATATAAAAGAAAATTAAAATTGTTTTGAGCAAAAAAATTACAGGCAGAGATGAATGGATGCACTTTTTTCAGACTTTTTGATTTCCATCCTACACCAGAATAGAAAAACAAACAAACAAACAAACAAACAAAGCTCTCTAAATTCTGCATAGTCTGAGATTCCTGTGTCTTTCTAGGAAAAAATGTGTTCACTTTCATATATTAGCATACATCAAATCTAAAAGCCAATATTGAAAACTTTGCTTTATTTTATAAAAGCTGAAATCTGTCCTGATTTTAATAAAAAAAAAAAAAAATGATTGTAGTGACTCTTTCCTGAGAAGAAAATGAAATACTAGAACATCATTAACATTAACCCACATGCTTAAGGAGTAACAATTCAAAACCATTGGATTTTTTCTCCTGTTACAAAAAAACAAAAAAAACAAAACAAAAAAACCCCACAACATTCCAGAAGGCTGGAAAAAAAGAAAACATGCAGTCTGCATGACTAAACATGCAAATATCTGTATCTCATGTTTTGTTTTTAAGGATCTAGTGCTTAAAATACATTCACTTAGTATGGAGGACTGATAGCAGGAATTGGTGTATAATGCGGGTTGTCCGAATTAGGCACATGCAGCTCTTTAAATGAGCTTAAGTAACCATGACTTTGAAGAACAGTCTGCCTGCCCTTAATTTCTGCATAAATAAAACAAAGGAAAACAAACAAACAAACAAAAAAAGGAAACAAACCTCATTCTTTAAAAATTTTGACTGGGTTAAGACTTTGTAAACAGCTAGAATATAACAACAAGAGGAGTAAAAGACAACATACATTTATAAAGAACAAAACACTTCAAACCACCCTAATTTCTTTTAATCACAGGTTAAGAGACCCTTTTGGAGTAAGAAACAACAGATGCATCTTCTTTTATTTGACTTTAAAAAGTTGCACACTGTTTTTCTGACAGTACTATAAAACAAGGAGGTGTGATTTAGATAGAATTTCTATAACATGGATACAGAAGAGGCTGTAAAATTCTATTCAGATGAAATGAACACTAAGTGTTCATTGCAGTCATAGAATTCAAAGTCATTTAGTTAGTGGTACTGTATGGGCAACGAATGTCCTGTCCAAGTCATGGTCTAAATGCAGTGGAATGATACTTAAAAGATTTACTGTTGATGCCAAGGTGATCGAGCTATAAAACAATCCAGAAGAAAAGAACAGATTTATACATGACTCTAATGATCTCCAAGTAGTAAAATCATGAGTTGCAGGAGTAGATTTTGGTGAATGGTGAGGTCTATGCATAGGTGTCCAGAGGAGGACTTGTGCATAACAGAAGACCCCAGACTGAATGGGAATTAACAATGACATTCAGCAGTGGATATGTTAGCCCTGAGTGCACAAACATGATTGTCATTTTTAACACTTGTAAAATTATTTTTTCACTCGGTTTTTAGTGGCTTGTGCTATAACAATATAAGCTTTTTACCAGCCTGCATTTCAGGAAGAAAATAACGATCGGATGTCTAGAAAATTACTTGTAATGAGAGAGTGAAAGAAATTTGATTATTTACAGGAAAGAGTATAGGAAAAAGGTTGTCAGACATGTAAAGATGACAAGAATAAATTATTCTCTAGGTCTACTTTGTGTAGGATAATAAGATCCAGTCTTACAGCACAACAAGATAGATTCCAGTTGCAGATTATTAAAAAAAAAAAAAAAAAACAACCAAACAAACAACAAATTCAACAACCCTAAAAAAACCCCAAAGCAAAACCTAGGATAAAAGTAACAAAATAATCAGAGAGAAAGCCTAAGAGTAATGCAAAATATCCAATATACAGTTTAGTCAAATATCACTCTGGAATAGCTTCAGCTGACCCTGCCATGAGGCAGAGAAATAGTCTATATGGCATCACTCTGTGCTTTCACAGTACATTATAAGTCTCACTGTGGATGGATACTTTAAAAAACAGATTCCACCTCCTGCCATGCTTATCAGACATCCCTGATCACTCCAGGGACATGTTTCTATGGTCTCTTTCTTTCTGATCCTTCTTTCAGTAAATCATCTAAATACTGTTCACCTATCATCAAACATTGGTTCTGTTTCTTTTGTAAACAAATATCGTAGCAAAACACACCCCAAGTTTACCTTGCCATTTCAATACATGATGCATATAGAAGTCAGAATATTCACTTTCACAAGATACTGTTACTAGCAATATTAGTTTTGGATTAGTTTTTTTTTTTTTTTTTTTTTTTTTTTTTTTTTTTTTTTTTTTTTTTTTTTTTAAATGAAGACAGTCAAAATGAGCACTCACTGCTGTTTGGAACCGCAAAACTCCATAAGTTATTATATCTATTGATAATGCATCTTTCAAGTCTGCACTCAATCATTTTCTTTTAACTACCTCACTCTTTTTCTAAATGCATCAGAAACAGGTCATTAGCTGATGTGAAATTGTGATAATCTATTTAGAGACTTACTTTATGATAGACAATATATATTACAAGTGGATATGCAGAGTAGCATCTTCCTGCTGTCTTTTGGCATAACTGAAAAATTATCATCTTTTGTACTGATATGACATTTGACATCTTATACTGAAATCAGTAGACTTACTAGAGGTCATCCTGGGTGCCAACTGAGGACAAAATTTGGTTATGTAGTTTGCTGAGCAAGGTCGTTTCAAAAAGCACTGAAGGTGTCTGCAGGGATCCCTTCCTAAGGAGATGCTGCAAATGCATTGAAGTTTGACTCACATCTACCTGGTACAGAACGAACAGCAGCGGGAGGTACCTTAAGATCAGCCTTTCATTGTAGCTTAGATATTTTTTCATTTTAGGGAAATTACTCCTTTTTCCAGAAAATTTCTCCTTTTAGCAGACAAGAATAGCTCTAAAGCGGATCACAATTCACACAAGGTGATGCTTCCATTTTGTACTGGAAACAGGATTTTGATCAAAACATTCTAAACATTGAGGATATATTTAATCTAATAATGATGTTAATTGGCTACTTTCTCCCTTTATTGCAATCTAGATTTACTTTAATTTCTTGGTGAAATTTTAACTCTTAGTATAAGATGATTTTTACATTTTCTTCCTTTTGTTGGTGCTATGGATGGCAACTCTAGACAAGCTAGTGACCAATGTAAACCAGGCAAGTTTTTCTGCCATACCCTAAAGTAACTTTCTGGATCCATCATAATATTTGTGGCATTCTTATTGCCTGTATCCTATTTTGCATCATATTAATTACTAAGATATTACACTACAATGCTTTAACACAGCTATTTGAAATAGCTGAGTTCGTTTGCTTGTAGTAATTAGAGGTAGACACAAATAAAAATTGTCATTTTAAGATAAAAGGCAATTACATATTTCTTTTTTTCCCCTCTACTTGCAGTCATTCCATGATTGCATATTTTATTGCAAATTACTTATCTTAATTTCTTCTTAGCCAAAAATAAATAAAACATTGACATTCTGTCACTGCACTGTAAAAAAGATGCTATGCTATTTGGCCTAGAAATATAAGCAAAATTCAAAATGTACTATTAGCCTTTAAGATACTTTTTTTCAAATGTCATTCTTTGAGGATAAAAACGTGTTTGCTTTGTAAAGCTCTTAACATTTCAAGCTGAAAGGCTTGAACAAGCTTTGAACCCTGGAGTTTGAGATGCCTATAAATTAAAGGGAAAAATAACATTAAATGGTGCTGTAGCTTGTGAAGCTGCCTTCTTTAAGTCTCTGAATATCACAAAGTCCTCAAATGTACAATTTGCTTGGAGCAGCCTGTGAGCCAAAGAATCCAGCGTATCCCATGGAACATTGCTGCTTTTTTTAGAAATATCCTTTTAGGAGGCATAAAAAGAAAATGAATTCTCTGTAATGTTTCAATAAACAGCTGGCTATCTGAACAATCTGCTGTCCATAGATCCTTTAACATGGCAGTGGAAATAGAATGCATGTCTAACTCAAAACATTTTTGCCTCTGACCTACATATCTGCACCTTTGCCTAGGACATTATGGTCAAGATTTAGCTGCTTGTAATAAAAAACTGTGTGCTTGATTTCATGCCTTTTTAAAAGGTTTTGTTTTGTTTTGTTTTTATTTCTGGTCTTGGCATTTGGTCATAAGAAGAATCATAGAATCATCAAGGTTGGAAGAGACCTTTAAGATCATCAAGTCAAACCATCAACCCAATGCTATCACTTTAATCCCCAAACCACTTAACCACATTACTCAGTGCCGGATCCAGACACTTAAACATCTCTAAGAATGGTGGCTCCACTAACTCCCTGGTAAATCTATTCCAATTCCTGACAACCCTAACAGTGAAATTGTTTTATAATATCTAATCTGAATCTCCCCTGTCTCAGCTTAAGGCCATTTCCTCTGGTGCTCTCACTATAGGCACAGAAACAGAGACTGGCCCCCATCTCACTACAATCTCCTTTAAGGTACTTGTAGGGAGAGATGAGGTCCCCCATAAGTCTCCTATTCTTCAGACTAAACAGTCCTCTCACCCCGTTCCTCTTCCTCTCATGAATTCCATTCTTTTCCCTGACTGAGAAAATAGTTTTTTTCTTCTGCACCTGACACAAAATGAACATAGTAAAATGACTTCTAATTAATCATATATACTCATTCTCATATATAATATGAGAATATTATATATATTATATATTCTCATATATAATCATTCTCAACAAAGCTGAAAGGACACCTTTGAGTACAATTTCTAAAGGAACAATTTCAACACAGATTCCTGAATTATAAAGTTGTTTACTACTGAAAAAACAAAGGAGACAAGGAAACACTGTTTTCCTCATGGAATATTTTTTCCAAGGAAGGTATTGCTTCACATGCACAGCATAGATAATTAATAAGTTTGTGTGGATTTTCATATCCAGTCTTTCAAAAAAACAAATTAAAACAAACAAACAAACAAAACAACAAGAACAAACCAACAAAAAACCCCCAACCCTGAAAAACTGTCTTTTGTCTTATGTGTCCTTCCATCACAAGGCAAAGTAATAAAATACTAATAATGGCTCGCAAAGGCTATAAAGAGACACTAAATCCTTTAAACAAATGGTTACAGCCTAATTGTCTCAGGTGCTCATTTGTATTATAGCCTTCCATCAACAGTGTGTTGTTGAACTTGTAGACTCTCCAAGTCACAGATAGGCTTTAAAGAGGGAAGATAACTTTATTTGTTACGGGCAATAAAGCCAGTGTCTCTGCTGACTGTCTGACAAGGAGGCGTCTGATACCATGGATCCAGTCAGGCAGAACACAAATTGAAATAGTGTCTAAAGGGCAAGGTAGTGAAGGAATGAGAAGTATAAAATCTACACAATAAAATTTTATTGCAATGAGAGAACATTAGAAAATTAGTAATGTCGCCTAAAAATAGAACAAACCTGTTCCTTGAATGCATATACAGTAGGCATGGTTGCTACTGAAACAATACCATGCTGGTTTGCCTTTAGTTTAGACTCAGAGGTGGTGATACATCAAGGCTGGGTTGAAAGAATTTGTGAGTGGGGCTGAAAGACCTTCTGCTGCAGGTACACAAATACACATTCAAGTACCAAATGTTCACTGTGTTGCCCTAGTCCATGCTCTGTCAATAGGATGTTCCTATCTACCACAGGTGGTATCTGTGAACAGGCAATGGTATTGTCTTAATTCTCCATCTTCCAGCATGAACTTACAGAACCACACAGATCTCAGAAATAAGCCTCAAGTTATTTCTTGATTGGAAGAAGATGTTACATAGAAAGAAATGTTAGTTCTTAAATCAGATTGTGCAGACAACAAAGACGTTACTCGCACATGGACACACATGGACACATGAATACATCCTTTCCATTATGAAGATTATGCAGTTTTTATTCCAATTTGTCTCCAGTTTATTTGGTACCACTATCTCACAATGACACCTGCTAGAAAAGCTTAGTGGAGCCACTGACAGCTCCCCTGCAGTTGAGCCTGTCAGTGCCTAATTCTCAGTCAGCAGTATACACCAGCTCTAACATACGTCATATTCTAATTTCCCTTTCTTTCTCCTTGGGCAGCCTATGCTTATTATCACTGTGGATAATACTCCTAGGCTGGTTTCCCTGCCAGCCATCCTCATGCAGTGAAAGTGCAAATGAGATCTGGAAAACACCACTGTCTAGTTGTATGTTTAAATTTTAAATCCCTGGCAAGAAAACAACTCATTGGTCCAATTCCTTTCATGTCCACAGTTCATCCACTCAGTATTTCAACAGAACTGTTTTCCCTTTGTTTCAGTTTAGCTTTTAAAATTAATTTTTTGCTAGTTTTAATATATGGATGCTCAACTTGTGATGGTTATTTTATTTTAGTCTTTCTGAGGAAAATGGATAAATATCTCGGGTTTTTTCCTTCTGCTTACTTCAAGTTCTTCTTACCCCTCTGAGGTAAATGGGAACATCTATTTGCACGTGTGTCAACTTAAAGCTTGTACTGACAAAACAGATGGAGTTCTCGATTGATTTTCATCCATTAAATCAATGGTGGTATATCAGTATGAAAATGGTAAGAGTAGATTCGGATTAATTTCTTATTTTTTTCATTTCCATAGCTTTTGGATAAGTATCTTAAGAGTGTGTATGAACAGTTCCACAGAGATTGCAGAGGGAAATTTGGGATCAGAGTTATGCCAAGTGCTCTAGATGCATTCAGAAAAAAATCATACAGGTTTCTTATAGATAAAACCCTAATTTAAAGGCATATTATAAATAATGTATATATAATTGCAATTTACTATGAATACTGTTATTTGCTTTAGATTAATGAAAATTTATTATCAATAAAGTTGATAGAAAGAAAAAGGCTCAGCAGACATTAGGGATTCCATCTATTTGCAATGACCTAAGAGATTATTTGAATTGGCTTCCCTTAGCATTTGCTTGAACCATGCTCAGAAGAAGTTTTGCATCTAGATGGAAATCCTTACCTTTATTTTTAATCCCCAAGCTTGCACATCTGATACTTAGAATTCACTGGCTACCAGGTTATTTGCATAGGTAATTTTACAGAGCTTTGCAACAACAAAGACTCTGAGCTCATAATGAAAAATAATAGCATTCAGATTTTTATGTAAGAGGGTTTCCGATCCTCTTACCTATAGTAAATTAAGATGTAATTGGCTTTCAGAAAAAAATCACTAAAGACAAAAAAACCCCAACCACTTTAAATTTATGACCATATGCTTTCACAGCAAATTTCTGCTTATATCCTGGAGGACTTATTTTGAATGCATGGAGCAGCGTCCTTAACTTCGGATGGAGCACTGTCCATACCAAGAGACTTGTCCTGCATAGAGTGAGTAGTTTGACAAGCAAGGGAAAAAAAAAAAAAAAAGAAAGCTGCCTCATTTAGATAACCAGTCACAAATTGATAGGTAAGTTATAATTTCAGAATATGCATTGTAACCTAATGAGTAAGTAAATTCACACACACAAAAAAGACCTGTCAAGTAATTTAGAATAACAAATATATGCAAGAAAGTTGTGATAAGCTTGTAGACTCTGTACAGACAGAAAAAGAGGCTAAATTCATTTAATAAATGATTCATAGTGAATCATTCTCTCAGTATGGTAGCAAAATAAAACATATTTTTTACATGACTTCTATGGAACTTTTAAACCTGGGAAAAATTTTCAGGTAGAAAGTTTAGCTTTCTTGCAAAGCTACCTATAAGGCCATCCAACAAGTTGGACTTCATCTTTCACAACATAATTTTGTGACGCATTCTCCTCTTCAAAAGTGAGGCCATTGCAGGAATAATAAAAGTTTTTTTCCTGCTAATTGTTAACCTTGCTTAGCAATAGTACAGTAGGAAAACACATCTACAAAGTGTTGTGTAAACTGCTGTCAATATACCTGATGAAATCAAACACTTTGCTTCAATTCACTGGGAAGACCCATCAAAGACTTGTTTTTCCCTCAGTCCACTTTCATGAACTGTCCTTTTGACAGACCTGGTTTAGTAGAAGCAAATTCTGTGTCTCTGAAGAAAGTGAGCATGAAAGTTTTTCACCTTGACTCTTTGCCTTTGACACTCTGTGAGTTAGATCCTTGCAGCTTGTTGGGATACTTTTTTTTTTCTCTTTTTCTTCTGATAGGGTGATATGCATGCAGTTCAGAAAGTATTCCCACAGAAAACCCCCAAAGGACAGACAGCCTATATATCTGATTGCAAATCAACCAACTACCTGATTCCTAGAACAATGGTGTAATTGTAAGGGGATTTTATCTGTTTCTCTGGCTGATGCCAATAAGTAAACATGTTTTTTAAGAATTCATTTACAGAACACAGATTGATTTCAGGAAAGAAACATCACCAGTCTTTGCAAAGTGCGAGCAAATTATTTCTTCTGGTCTCTCACATGATCTATTTTTGTCTGTTTGCATTGGTCTTTATCTTTTAGACTGAAACACTGAACATGCACAGGAGATACAACATAGGTGAAAAGGCTCTTCTTGTTTCTTAAAAAAAAAAAACAAAAAACAACCTGCAGGACAAGTGCTTCATAAATAACACAATTATCTGAATAAAAACACTCCATATCTGCCTCAGGCTTCCTGGACAATACTAGGCAACTCCATGTTATTCATTATTTCACACAGCTGCTCGCTCACAGGTGATGAGAAAGAAGATGCATATAACCAATAATATATTAAGATGACATTTATGCTAGGAATTATTCTTTGTTTTAGTCTCAAAAACCTCCAAATTATGATAATGAACAAGGAAACACAACTGTTTATGATTCAGCCTTTCTAGAAAAAACACTTTTCATTTTTGTTGTTCCCTTCACTAGAAATTAAGGGGTTTCTCTCTTCATGTCTTAAAACAAAATTAAGTCAAAGACTTAATGTATTCTGTTTAGAAGTTAAACTGATTTTCCCAATAAGATTACCTTAGCAAAGAATATTTTCTTTCATAATGATGAGAGTAATTATACTAATATTATATGGTTATGCTCAGTATCTGATTTAGGAATAGTCCACTTTATGAAGTAATACTGGTAAATGTCACTTGTGAAATTTTTTTATGGTTCTGTTGAAGGCCATACAAACAATTTGCACATATACTGTCATGGATAGCTTGTCATCATTCATATGTAACTTGTTAGCTGTTTAAAACAGTTTAAGAATAAAAAGCACTAGACAAATGATGATGATAAATTAATTGTAAGGCAAATATCTTTTTTTTTTTTTTTAAATGTATAATAACAATAATAATATAACAAGTAATTGCTATGGGAAGTGGCATTGCTTTTCCTGTAATAGTCTATCTCAGTCCATGTGATTATCACAGATGCAGTATTAAATTACAATGCAGAGCACAATTTACTTTAAGAGAATAGTTAAAAAAACACAACAACAACAACAACAACAACAACATAAATATCTGGGTAGGGTTTCCTTGAAATAAAATAAAATCCTGTGTACATTTGTTTCCATAAATAAATTATATCTAATAAGTTCCTAATTACCTTATTGTGATAAAAATTGAATAATTGAATAAATTATTTTGTATATAATTTTTGATAAACCACAAAATAGCAGTATGGTATCAACATTCAGTACATAGTCTTACAGCTCCAGTGTTATGCCTAATGCCAATCAAAATTCAAGTTTAGTTGCTTACCGAGGTACTAATTTCTTGGAAAAGAAAGAAATGCCATATGCATTTAGGCTTTTTGGTTTTTTTACTTATAGTACCTTTTGCTGCAAAGTTTCTTTCTGAGTAAGAGTCTAATTGAGAAACACAATCTGATGCAAGACACGTCCTTTTCTTTATAGGCCAAGAAACTCCATTGTTTAGCATATTGAAAGAGTAAAAGTTATTCCACTGAGATGACAGAATTTTACTTTACCAATACAAATGTATAGAGGTTTTCATACTTCTCTACTGGTGGCAGATGCAGAAGCTGCTCACTGCAAACAGAACTGGCATCTTATCCTCCCTAATATATGTGTATTCTCATATCCTCAGGGAAATGTAAATGTAGTTTCAGCCCATTCTTATGCAGACCAGCCACCTCATTAGCTGGTCACAATTCCACTGAGTCTCCTTGCTAGTAATGTATTCCTTTTTTCTTTCTTGGTTTCATATATATATATATATATATATACACACACACACACGTATATAAAATTTTATTTTATTTTATTTTATTTTATTTTATTTTATTTTATTTTATTTTATTTTATTTTATTTTATTTTATTTT
>JAWWEV010000083.1:106683380-106698972 GCA_035583235.1 Hafferia zeledoni
TTTTATTTTATTTTATTTTATTTTATTTTATTTTATTTTATTTTATTTTATTTTATTTTATTTTATTTTATTTTCCTGAAGGCTTGTTTTCAGATACGTGGAGAATTCTTCACAAGATAGACTTTTTCTCTGCTGCAAAAAATCTTCTTTCTGATACTACTGAGTCATAAAGTCCTCACAACTTGCATCTCCAAAGAGGGTAATTTTTGACAAGTGAAACCTAATTATGAGGTAAGAATTAATAAGATAAATATGGCACTGTAGAACTCCAAAATTATGAAGTAAAAAATTCCCGTCTGTAAGTAGACAGCCTGAGTGTGCCCATGTTTATATTGCACCATGACTTTGAGACTGTACCTGTTTGGTGCCAAAAAACCTCACTCAGAATCATTTGCAATATTATCCAGAGGTAAATGTATGTGGAAAAGGTATTTTTAAAACACTGGATGACAAGAAACTGGAAGAAGACAAGGAAGAGAAGGAAACATTTGCAAGAAGAAAGTGGCATACAGACAACCCAAACAAAGCAATAAGGAAAGTAGTTACATTTGCCATCCTTATGTAGGGATATGTATACATACAGAATGAAAACACATATCTGTATCTTTTATAGTACTTTCATATTTTTCTTTCAAGACATGAGTTTTTCATTACTTTTATTGAAAATGAAGAAGTGTACCCAGTAAATTGAATGGAATGTGGATATAGATGCAAAGAACATCTGCAACTTAGTGCCAACAGAAAAAAAAAAAAAAATCACTTATATTAGAAAAATGATTCTTATTAGAAAAAAATAATTTGTCACTGCACTGCCAATGAGGAAATGCATCTGAAGTCTAAGTAAAGAAGAGCTTTTGTCTCTAATAGCTTATTTGTGTGCTATAAACTCTTTCAGAGTCCAGTGAAAACACCTCACTGTGCTGGGTGGCACTCGCAGTGAGGCAAATTTATTTACTGTTTCATCAATAAGTGCTTTTCACAGTCCTCAGATTTTCCCTTTCTCTTATTTTAATTTATCATATTTAATTGAATTATTTTCTTTCAAGCATACTCTTATCTTCCCATTTTTTTTTCTTCTAGGTTCTTAAACATTTTCATTCTCTCATTTTTTGTGTTCCTCTTCTTGCTCACGTTTGCCTTCCAGCTTAACTGTTCATCATACACTAAACTGATACCAGAGGAACAAAAATCCAAAGAGAATGGAAATGCATTTCAGAAAGAAAAATATATATCATCCCCAAGCCCATTATGAAAACCAGCGGTAGGATCACATTTAACACAAGTGTCTGAGAAAACATCAAAAAAGATTGTGCAATCATAGTTTGGCCACTACTTCTTATGCTATGTCAATATGTCTGCATTTTTATGTTGCATCTGTCAAAAGGCAAATCAATAGCAGAAATCACTAGACATTGTTTAATATGTTTTAATCCTTGTTGGAGTCATGTAGAGTTTTTGGCTGTGGGAGTACTTAGAGAATAATTAGACATGATATTGTAGGATAGTAAGAGAGTCAATTGGCCTAGGGGGAAAAAAAAGTCATCTTATTTTCTAGTATCCAAAGAACAGAAAAATTACAGTTATTAAACCTTGATTTTAACACAAAAATGTTTTAATTCTGTGCAACAATCAGGATAGTCAAGCAAAGATTCTGCAAAAACTGATGATAGAAGAGATGCTGTTTTGTTACCATTGATACACTGATTTAATACTTGATTAATCTAAGCTGGGGTTTGAAACATTCATAGAAGTGACTACCAGGGCTAAAATTTGGATAAGGTCATGAATGCATCACTACTCGGTATTTTCACAAATCATCCATTTCAAAGATTCATTCTCTGGCTGACTCTCATGAAATGAGGCTGCAATGTCTCATGTTTGTTTGCTCAATAACTTACAGTTTCATGTTCATCATTCTAGGGCTTTTCTCTTCTCCTATCTCTGCCTTAGTAAGAAGAGCTGGAAATCTCTCTTTAATAACACTTGGGAAAAGTAATTGAAAATATCCCCCTAAAAAAAAAAAGAAATTTTTATTTATTCTGCAAGATAAAAACAAGTCTCTCATCTCAGGTATTCTTGACAGTGAGAATGATAGCAGAAGGACGATATTTTATTGGACACCCTCTTCCTTGTGCTCTGCATCTCATCCCAACACAATGACTACAATCAAGAAAGGGAAATTGTATGTGTCAGTGTTCTAAATAGAAAAAAAACCCAACAGATTTTATAATAGCAGTGTTTTGAAATTCAGTTATTACAGGGAGGTTATAGGCAACTCTTTGAGCTCAGAGGAACTGTTTGGGGGTGAGGGATGGGAAGCAGAATGAGTTATTTATTGATACAGTAGTGTCTGAAACACCTAGCAGTGTGAACAAGAAATACATTTCTTACAGAATGGTACAAAGGAAATGGACTTAATAAATGCACTAGTCTGAATCACTTAGACACTTCTGTCACTTATGAAGTAGAAAAAGTAATGGTCTTTAGTCTTGTTCAGACAATGGTGGATTAAAAATTAATCATAATGGTAAAATTGAAAAAATCATGAAGAAACCAAGATAATGATCTGACAAGGCAATTAAGACAGAAAACAGAACAATATTTGGTCCACATAAGGAAGGAAACGTCCCTTCAAGGGCCTCATCTGCTGAAATAAATGATGATGCAGAGAGACCTGACAATAGAAAACTAAGATTTTAATTTGATAATCCTAGATTAAACATGAAGTATGTTGAACTTTCATGTGTTATTGTACATGCCTGAAACCTTGCTTCTCATTTTCTGAAAGTAATGATGGAAATCAAAGGGTCTCTTTCCTGGTCACAGACTTCAATGAAAAATATTGATGGCAAACGTAGCTGCAAAATTCTTCACTTACTATGATGTAGGAGCTGTTTTCTGTGGATCTTCAAAACTAAACCTTTGCCATAGTGAGAGTTATAACCTTTACTGGATAAAACTCCCAGACCTGGTCAAAGAAGGTCCAATTTCTTTGGATTTAACTTAAGAAAAAAAAAAAAAATCTAGTACATCTAGTTTATTTTTCTTTGCAATTGAAATATTTGGCTAGGCAATTCTGGAGATAAGCAAAATGCAAGGCTTAATACTCTCTGCCTACTTTATTGTAAAATAATTTGGTAATACAACATCAAATACTAATGGTAGGACTAAACTGGTCCCATAAAATGACACATTTTAAAAGGAGTTTGGAAATGTAATAGCAGGAAATTGGAATAGTAAAATCTGAGCTTTTAAAGTAGCCTGTTTCAGCTTGTATATTATACCACAGGATACAGTTTCCTCTTTATGGGATTTTTTTTCCTTTTTGTCATACCAGGAGTATCCAGAATATATACAGCTTTCATCCTTAATATTATTGATCTCCTATTTTCTTTCCTTTTTTTTTTTTTTTTAAATCTTTTTGACCACTGCTTGCATTCACTTCTAATTTCCTCTCAAAGCTTCTTGCTTTTTGTCATTTTGAGAATTATCTCCATAATTTCTCATCAATCAGCGTTCTACTTCCCAGATTCTGTTTTTCGCCTTGCATAAATTTTTATTAAAAAAAAAAAAAATAGGGCAAACACAGTGACATGTAAGGCTTGTAGTGAGCATCAGTTTCACGTGATAGCCTAAGTGCAAAATGAGGGAAGGTGGTCATGATATGTCACAGAACAAACCTTCTAACATGTATGTCTTGCAAGCATCATCAGAATAGTACAAGGCATGCAGTGGGATATAACTGTAGGATACAGGAACTCAGCAGCAGTCATGCTGTGTTCTTGGCTGCAAGGTAGGTTAAGAAATACAGAATGGTGAATTGATATGTTACCATCATAGAATGGGTCGAAACGAAAACCTTAGAATTTTCAAAACATCAGAGTAATTTCATTCATGAAACTGAATTATGAATAAAGATAGATCACAATGCACCACTGCTAGCATCTGTATTCATATTATTTGGCACATTCATTGAATATTCAGTCCACATAGAACTTTAATAGTAGTGTGTTCAAGGAAAATGTCAATAACTAGATATCTATGTAATAACTAGCAAAAACAACCCTGAAAACGCTGAAATCAGTATGTGCAAACAGATCTGTTCATGGAGTCTATGGAGGTTATCCATAAATACAAGAAAATGAAAATTAAAAGAAAAAAAGTAATATCTTGACAACACAATAGGTTGTATGTGATATCTACCAGAACAATGGCAACTCAACTGTCTACACCTCTGGTGCCAGTTTTGCCTGAAATGATGAATTGCCACAAATACCTAGGGCCAAAGAGGACAAAGAATTCTGACATTAAACGTATTTGGGTATTTTTTACTAGGAATATGGAAAATTCATCTAGACAGGTAAGTTTGATGACTTCAGAAGATAAGTACTAAATAGGGTGGATCTTTGAAACAAAATAATAATCAGAAAGCTTGACAGCTTTCCTTTGCTATATTGCAACACTCCCAAATGAACAAGTTAATCAGACCCAAAGCGTAAAGATGAATCAGGAAGAAAAACGTAGCAAAGTAACCACTTTCAGCACTCTAAAGACGGCACTTCAAAAGACTATTCAGCATAAACTACTCAACTGCATAAGAGATCTTCCAGAAGAATGACATGATAGAAGGTCTGATGGAAGTCAAAGTTAACTTTTATGACATATTATTACATTTCAGCAAAAGAAAAGTGCACAATAAAAACTTAATCACAGTGTTTACAAATGCAGGAAATGTCACCTAAAACTGAATCACAACAAAATGCAAATCAGAGTAGCACATATGAATTACTTTGATCATGCTTAGAATAAGGAAGGATTAGATTTGATCTAAAATAGTGAAAACAATAAAGCATTTAATAGGCCTCACACCATCCAAAAGAGCTAGAATTTTCATTTGAGATTATGACCAGCTAAAATCCACACTGAGGCTCAAAGAACATCTCTGAAACATGGAAAAACAGATGTTGAAAGAGTGAAGGGAAAACAGAACATAAGTTGTTTCAGTATCACAATCTGTACCAAGTCTGAAGGACTATTTTGCTTCTGAAAAAAATCCCAATATTAAGTTCAGTGAAAATAGAATATGATAATAACAACCAAAATACTGATAGATGCTTCCTATCCATCTGTAGGACAAGCAAAGCAGCAGAAATAGTTTAAACTATGTCAATGCAGCAGCACAGAAAGACACTTTTTCACTTCTACTAGTAAGCACTGTAAACTACTAGTAGTAAGCATTTGTACAAGTCCAGCTACATGCAAACGACAGAAAATGTTGCAGATTTCCTGACAAAATATCTGTGTTTGGAACTCAAAGCCCTCATATTCTCATCTTCAAACCTCAGAAATATATGACTGGGGTGAAAGATTAATCTTGATTGCAGATCTTCATTTGCACACATTTGCAGATGAAGGTGATACAAAAAAGGTGGAGTAAATATGTGTAAAGTGCTATTGTGTTTATCAGTGTTTTCCAATAAGTCAGGACCTAAGATAAGGGTAAAAGAGGAGTGACAAAGTAGCAAAGATATACCCTTCAAAGGTCAAGTGATTTTTGAAATGAAAAAAAATCAGATTTGTGTAAAAAATGTTAGTGTCCAATTTTTAACAGCGTTTTCAGTAAGATGAGTCTGAAAACTACTTATGAATGTATGGGAAATGCTAAAGACAGTCAAGAGACATATTTTGTTTATGTAATATGGACATGCAAGTGGAAGGGTTGGATTTGTACAAACTATACGAGGCAGGATTGCAAAGAACCCATGTCAGTCAATGCTGCACTTCAGGGAGTTCTGATAAGAACTGGCAGCTGCTTTGCTTGAGCACGAGGGAAACTGCTATTTACTGATAGCTTGTTACAGTCACGCTTTTAAATACCTGAACAAAGCAGTATGTTTGTCAGTGCTGCAGTGAGTCAAATCATGACAATTTCCACAGACATGATATTTGCATTTTGGATCATGGACTACACCATGTTTTGAAATACATTTTGAAAAATTTGGGAGTGACTGGATTTGCACATCTGCCACCTGCAGTCTGTGCTCCAACTGTGCTATTAATGGCCTAGCTGAATATTAAATTGAAATAGTTAAGCCTTAATCTCTCTTTGCTAAACTCTTTAAACACAACCAGAGACTTATCTTTGCAGATGTGAGTGAAAGGGCTCTGATCAGTGATTTTCTTTTGTAAGTCTTTTAAGAACCAAGAATTGTAAACCATGGAATAATACAATGGATCTGGGTGATTGATAGAATGACAAAGAAAGATCAGACACTTTTTAGAGGAGTAGTGGCTGTAGCAGTTTTAGCAAAGGACTAGAAAGAACGTCCTGTGGGCAGTGGCTGAGCACTTTGGGTTTGTCTAGTTTGGAGAAAATGAGGCTGAGGGGCTATCTCATTGCTATCTACTGCTGCCTGAGGAGGGTAAGTAGACAGGGAGGTGCTAATCTCTTCTGCCTGGTATTCGGTGACAGAATGTGTGGAACAGTTCAAAGTTGCACCAGAGGAGGTTCAGACTGGAAATCAGGAAACATTTCTTTACTGAGAGGATGGTCAAACACTGGAACAGGCTTCCTAGAGAGGTGGTCAATGTCCCAAGCCTATCAGTGTTTAAGAGGCATTTGGACAATGCCCTTAACATGTTTTGGCTTGGTCAGCCCTGAAGGGATCAGGCAGGTGGGCTAAATGACCATGGTAGGTCCCTTCCAACTGAAACTTCTTTCTATTCTAGTCTAGTCTAAAGCACAAATGATTGGTGATGACCTTTATGCTGGTAAAACTCAACATATCTTTTGAAAACTATTAGATAATGAACTTTTCTAGCAGTTGTTACCCTCTGGACAACACTCTTACTCATTCAGTTACGTGTATTCTATGTAAGTAGAATCTGTGGTCTGAAATATCATGCAAAGAGAGGACAGACCCCATAAAGACTACAGCATTGCTGTAAGAAGCACAAGAAGAACTATCACAGACACTGGTGTCTCCACTACAAGGGTGAATACCAAAATTCATTTCAGCTACAACAGAATTTTAGAAGAGGAAGACAGGATGTGATATGTTCTGATGCAGTTTATAACTCGTGCATTAGTAATGTCATCTCCAAAGCTCTTGTACTTAAAGAGAACGTGCCTAATACACAGCTGGATGGCAACCTCCCTTATTACTTTATGAGAAGCACAGAAAGACATTCCACTTTTGTCTCCCAGTGGGAGTGTCCTAAGCTACGTTTGTACGAATATATATCTGTGAATTCATAAATATCCTGTCATTTTATTTCGTCTTGCAGGCAGTCCAAGCAGGTAAGTCAGTGGCAGGCCACTAAAGCATAAGGCAAAGGTCTGGATGTGATTTTCTTGGTCATCAAGTGATCTCAAATTGGTCATCAGTCTCTACTGCTGGACCAACTACATCATGTAATCCCACCAACAAATTTATATAGCTTCATTATGAATGGAGTTTAGTTTTCTTTTCCCAGCATTCTTTAAATACTTGTCCTCCACTGGAAAGCACTGGTAGTGAGCACAGCTCTGGCTTGCTACAGAAATGTCAGTGCTGCTCAAATCACAAAGCCAGGGACCAGAGAGCCAGAATTGCAGCAGTGAAAAGAAATTACCATCACCTGCTTGGTAAAAGTTGCTCTACTTTAAAACTTCCTTGGGCTTAATCCAAAACGTAATTCCAGAAGTGGCAGAAGAAACACAGACAAGTTAGAACAAGTTTTAAAAGCACAGCAAAATATAGCTGGTTTGAATTTGTTTTGAATTTAGTGTATATATCAGCATAGCTCAGCTGTTCTTTATGGTTTTCATTCTCTGATTTGTACTTTGAAATTTTAGCTGGCCCCTGTATCACAGAGGTTTGTATGGTAAAAGAACCACTTTAGAATTTTGTTTCACCTGACAGACAAGCTACCTTAAAAAAAAGTTCAGAAATGCTGAGGAAAATGTAGCAAGAGGTGATGGCAGTTCTTTAATTTGGTTTTCTGTTATTTCAAATCTATTCAGTATTCTTTGTAATATCACCACTCATAATGACTGTATTTGGAATTAACATAGGTTTCATGTGTAATTCAATGGGTATTCAGCGTAACTTAGCAACGGCTAGAGCATTTTTTCTTCTGAAAACTGGAGCATGGCTGTTGATGATTTCACTTGGTAGACTGGTAGGCACACATTATTCTGAATTTTCAATTTTGCTAATTAAGGGTGTAAGATGTTTATTTATTTATAATGCAAATTTGTATTGTTTATCAGAAGTTCCATAAAGAATAAATAAATCCAGCATCAGACCTCTGGAAACTTTTAGGACTGTCAAGATCATATCATGGGAATAATACTTAAACCCTAAAGGTTAAATTCATAGGCAATTAGAGCAGGTAGAATGGAAAAAATTGTTAAAATATAGTGTTCACACATTTCTGCATCTCAAGGTTTTTTGTTGCGTGTGGATGTATTTTGTATAGCAAAAAAAGGTAGAGGTTTTTATTCTATAAATAGATTTCTCTCAGGGCTCATGCTGTGTGTGGCAATATGTTCTCACTAAATATAAAGTCAGAAGAAGTCTTACTGTATTAACCCAGTTTAAGTAATAAATCACTCCAAGTAAATACACAAAAATTCTTTCACTTGAAAAGTAAAAGTTTGTGCAGCAGAATACTCAGTTACAAAGGTTCGTAAAAGGCTGGATGAGCTGGATTAGCAGGATGAGCTCACCAGTGTATAGTTCATTGATTTGTAATATTTAAGAGGTCGTATCCAGATTTTATAGAATCACAGAATGCTTTGGGTTGGAAGGGTCCTCAAAGATCTAGTGCCACCTGCTAGATGAGGTTGCTCAAAGCCTCATCCAACCTGGCCTTGAATACTTACAGGGATGGGACATCCACAACTCTTCTGGGAAATCTATTCCATTATCTCACTACTCTCACAGTAAAGATTTTCTTCCTAATTTCTAATCTAAATTTACTCTTTCAGTTTGAAGCCATTCATCCTTGTCCTATCACTACATGTCCTTGTAAAAAGTCCCTCCATCTTTCTTATAGATCTTCTTTAGGTACTGGAAGGCTGCTATAAAATCTTTCTGAGGCCTACTCTTCTCCAGGCTAAACAGCCTCCCATCTTTCATACTGTCTTCAAGGGAGAGGTGCTCTAGCCCTTTGATCATCTTCATCACTCTCCTCTGAACTTGCACCAACAGGTCCATGTCCTTCTTATGTTGGAGAGCCCTGAATTAGGCTCAGGACTCAACATGGCATCTTTCAAAAGCAGAATAGAGGGGCAGAATCACCTCCCTTGACCTGCTTGCCACTCCTCTTTTGATCAAGCCGCAGGACTCAGTTGGCTTTTTGGCCTGCAAGCATACATTGACAGCTCATGTTTCTCTTCTAATAAACAAACACCACACAGTTTGGTTTTGCTAGCAAACTTGTTGAGAATAAACTCAATCCTACTGTCTGTGACACTGACAAAGATGCTAAACAGTACCAGTGCCACTATCGACCCCTGAGAAACACCACAAGTCACTGCTGTCCACTTGGACGTAAAGCCATTGACCACAACTCTTTGAGTGCAGCCATCCAACTAATTCTCCATCCACCAAGTGGTCCATCCACCAAATCCAAAGGTTGTCAGTGTCAAATGCTTTGCACAAGTCCAGGTAGATGGTATCAGTTGCTCTTCTGTTATTCATCAAAGCTGTAACCCTGTCATAGAAGGACACTGGATCTATTGGACAAATTTACACTTAGTGAAATCATTTGGATGTCACCAATCACCTGAGTATTTTCCATGTGCCTGAGCACAGTTTCCAGGAGGATCTGCTCCATGATCTTGGCAGGCACCAGGCTGAGACTGACTGGCATGTAGCTCTCCAGGTCTCCTTTTTCCCCTTGTTGAAACGGGGGTTATGTTTCCCCTTTTCCAGTCAGTAGGAACTTCACTGGAGCGCCATGACTTCTCAAATGTGATGGATAGTGGCGTAACCACTTAATCTCCTAGTAGTCTCAGGACCCACAGATTTATCTCCTCAGGTCCCATGAATTTGAGCACCTTCAAGTTCCTTAGTTATTCTTGAATCTGATCTTCTCCTGGCAGTTCTTCATTATCCCAGTCCATGCCTTTGCCTTCTGGGACTTAGGTGGTCTGGCTGGAGCACTTGCCAATGAAGTTTGAGGTAAAGAAATCTTTGACTACTTCAGTCTTCTCCATATTCCAGGTAACCAGGACTTCAGATTCTTTCTGGAGAAGGTCGACATTTTCTGCAGTCTTTCTTTTACCACTGACAAACCTATGGAAGTGTTTCTTTTTGCCCTTGATGTCTCTGGCGAGATTTAATTCTAACAGAACTTTAGCTTTCCTAACTCAATCTAAATCTGTTTACTGAAGAATGCTATTTTTCTTTCATTAGTATGAGAAGAGATTTCACAGGAAAAAAAAAAAAAAAGTTGTTGACATGATAAACAAACAAAGAAAGTTTTGAAAAACTTTTTTCTTCTGTACTGTTGAATGGATGTTATCACATGATTTTGTGTTTAGTTGCTTCCTGGTTTAGAATTTTTAAGAAATTTTAAACTCTATTAGTTGAACATTGTTTTATGAGTGCTCAATGGTGGGCAGAGAAACTTTCAACACATTTGTTTATACTTGTTATTCTAAATGCAGCCCAAAAGTTAGGATTGTGTTTTCAAAGGACTTTAAGTCCCTGAGTGTATATTCTGGCTGACATTTAGGTAGGTTCATGCTTTTGTGTCTGTGCATATCTAAATTTTTAGTATCCATAAGACAACTCAGCATTAGAAAAAAACAAAAGAAGAAAAATAAACTTACATTTTTCTACACTGACTCAGTCAATTGGGAATGAACTTCAAAAGTATAAATGGAGCAACACCACATTGGAACATTTTTCAGACTTGTTGAGCTTGGCAGCTTAATTGTGACAGGAAGAGGAGCAACAAGATAAATTGATATTCTCAAATATGTGGAATGTCAGAAGTAGCCATATTTTTATGAGCTTCGCCTAATTAGTCATTGGGTCTTTTGATATCTGAACATACAGCTAAGATGAACTTTGAAAACACACATGCTAGTCCAGCAGCAGAAGTGTGAGAAAACCAAATAGCAATCTGTTCTCTATTTAATTTTATATACAGCATTCATGAAATGATGTCTCAAGAAAGACATCACTGATAATTTTGTCACTGAAGTAATTTAGAATGCATATTCAATATTTTTCCTGTTGGGCAAACATACAGAGACAATCTCAAAGCATCTCATCTTGCACTGCAGTTCATGAAGTGTCAAAACGATCTAGAGAATTTTCATTTCATTTTTCTAAATAATGTAATTGGTATTCAAGGAAAGAAAGAAAAAATGTTTATACAGAGAAAATAATAGTGCTTTCTATGTGCTGCTAGTAAAAGTTTCCTCAATATAGACTGCAAATTGATGAATGCTTGATACATTTTTCATAGTCTTGAGATGAGATTTGCAGCTGATGTTCAAGCATAGCCATTTGAACTGGAAATTAAAGTTGCTATCAAAAGGACTGAGTATGAGTTACGTCTGTGAAGTAACACATAAACTCTAATAAGCACTAGGGGAGAAGGAGGTGGGTGGAAAGGACAAAAAAACAGGATTAGTGCTACTTAGCTTGTACTTTTAGGGTGAAATTCCCTCCAGGATGATTAAAATAACACTTCTACAGTGAGAATACAGTTGCTGAGAAGTGTTAAACAGCCCCAAGCAAACCTCCTAGTATGAAATGGACATGTTGAGGCAACCAACACCAGCTATGCCCATTAAGTTTGTGGATTAGGTAAGAAAAATATCACACAACATTGATGAGACACATAGGCCTGAATTATGTAATGTGGCAAGCAACCACTCATTTTTGATGCCTCGTTATACTATGCTGAATTCAGATCTGCTGGATAGAAAAGTGAAAGTATCCAAACATCATTATCTTTTTTCTCATCCACAAGGGCCTTTGCATCTCATTCATTTTAATGAATTTCCTACCCAGTTTTTTCAAAACAACCTTTTTGCAAGTATGTAAGTCTGTGGTGTTCTTTTAAAAAACCTTGCATTTTGAATCTAAAAATCAGCCAGAGGAAACATGCAATTTTACTGTGTGACAAAGTAAAAGCTTATATATAGGGGCAGAGTACTTCCATCATTTTGCAAATAGTGAGATCGGGCATGAGTCCCTTGTATGAGATCCTAGTAAAATGGCTTTTTGTCATGAACAAATAAGCAAGTCTCATGAACAATGCCATTTAAACAAACAGGAATGATCTTTAACATCATCAAAAATGCATCTAGCTGTCTTAAATGAATTGACTGTAATTGCTAAGACAAACCATTATAATCTTTTCTTCCAAACTTTTATTTAAACCTTTCTGTGATGTATAAAAGACATTCCATATGAATTTTTTTCTTTCTTCAGTTTTCTCTCATTCCATACAAATAATCATCTGCTTCAATACACATTTTGTACCTTCACCAAATTCTCCAGTCTACAAAATCAAAATACAAAAGACCTTTAATCCTTCATGCACTTATCTAGGCATTTGCATTCCTTGATGCCCAAAGAGGTATTGGGTTGTCTGTTTTGCTGAATATTTCATAACACACACACACACACACACACACACACACACACACACACATTTACTTCATAATATCTGTATTTGACTCGTCAAATCTACATAAAGGCAAATATTTTTTTTTTAACACACATTATCCAGTATTTTGGGCATGCTGCAAAAGCGATGGCTCCTTTTTTTTTTTAGATAATTTGCATAATCATTTAGAAATAATTTTCTGAGCTTAAGTACCTTTCTGTGTAGTACTTTTCTCACATCTGTCTTCCTTAAGTGATTTGTATTCTTTTCTTTCAAATGAAAAATCTGAAAGTTAATGAATATCAGCTCATCTTTACTCTTGTTAAACACTTCAAAATATTCCCTCAGAAATTCCATTAGTGGAAACTTCGAATCCTCAAGAGAGAATGGATTACTGTTGCATTTGAAGATTGCTACTCTCTGAATTCATGTAGACTTGAAGACAAAAGCGGAACAAAAATAATAAAATAGGCAAAATGAACCCAAAAGGAAAAAAAGAAATGGTTGAGCCAAATAGTGTGAGCAGGATAAAGCGTATGAACTCACTAGATCCTGGATGTGAAGAGTATCTACTGAAGTGTGGTGGTGCATCCCTCCCCCCTCAGGCTACACTGTGATAACAGAAATGCTCATCAGGCCTTGACCTTGACAAACAGCACCTGGGCTCATCTCCTTTTGAGCTTATCAGAAACAACATCTTTTCCCAGGAACCAGCGTTGTCTGATGAGCTCCTGTTTTTTTAACAAACAGCCCTGGAAACTTACTGGGGTTTTTTGCCTAAATAACAACCCATGTGTAATAACATCTTTCTTATCAAACTTCCAGAGAAAGTTACCAACCTGAATCAAGGCCAGAATAGTAAATTACTATTGCCAAAGTCAACTCTCTTTCAACCCTATAAACAGTGGTCCTAAGCGAGACCCTTTGAGCTTTCTTGGACTACAGTGGGCTGTGACCAGCAATCTCCCTCTTAGTGGCATGCCTCTCAGAGCCAGTGAACTCTCAAGTTGTCTATTTTCAGAGGATTGCTGAAAAACAATTACAGATCCTAGGCTGATACCATGAATTCTCAAGGCTTAGCCCTTTACACACTGAGATGATGCAAAGGCATCCAAAGGGATTGTGTCACTGAATTTGAGGGAAATTTTTCACAGGTATACCTTAACACTGACTTTGTGTATATGTGAGTGTGAATATGCTACGGCAAATGTATTAGGAGCTATTGTTATGATATAGTACATTCTATATGATTACTTTGCTAAATTGTTTAACTTGAGTTATCAATCTAGTTCTCTTCAGCTAAGTGCAATTGGGCCATAAGCTCAAGTCAGGGTTCAGTGTAGCATGAGGGTCTACTCTGAACCTTGTGACTCAACAGGAGGGTTTTCCATATTCCATTTTATCCTTATCCTTACCCAGTCCTATCCTTTTCCTCTTGTCCAGCCCCCTCCTCCCTTCTCCATGTAGATAGTTTTGGGTTTATTTCAGCTTTTATTTGATTTTTGATTTTTATTTTGTTTTCCTCCATGTGCTCTAACCATCTAGTAAGTAATACACTTGAACTTGCCACAGAATTTTGTCATGATTTTTATTTGATATTAAACCTGCTTTTGCTGATACCTTTGCTAGTGATTCTTTAAGTGACCTTGGAACACTCATTCATGACATATTGCAGGGGTTATACTTTACAATTTGATAATTTCCTTCTATATATTATCATGCAAATGCTTTTTCAGTCTTTTTACCTTTTTGATTCTGCTCAAGTCCCTAATTTTCTTTTCTTTTTTAAGAGTTTTCACTTTGCTTAAGAAATCTCCATGTTTTCTATTAAGCAACTTAATTCTTTAGCATTTTCTTCTGACTAGTACAATTGTAAGGTTTGCCTGTGTGATATAAATCTATGACAATTGCCTTTGTGGATTAGAGAAAACAATATGCATTATTGCCACTTACGGAACATTATCAGAGGAGAAAAGTTTCAAATTCTGTAAAACTACAGTGCTACCATTGCACTGAAAAGGAACAACACTGCTATCAATCTGTACTGTATAAACAGAGTTCCCTGGACCATGTTCATACTTCATATCTCTACTATCTGTAGTTTTCAGTTAAAAGTGTGTTACTGTGGAGAGAAATCCACGAAACAGCTCATATGCAGTGTAGACATCATGACCTCTGAGGCACTGTTCATTTGGTAAGTTTTCTCATTGAATTAGTACCAATGGTAAAAGAAACCATTATATTATTTCTGAAATGTAGTATAGAGTCAAACATTACATTGCTGAACTACCTCTCACAAGGTACTCTCCTGAGGTCTAATACAAGAATGTTTTAGTCCTGAAGTAAAATGTGAATACATTCTGAACTCAAACTGGTCAGCAGAACTGTGAACATTCCTAAAATGTTCTTACAGCTAGTTAATTTCAACAAATGAATTAAACTATGTATAAGTGGTGACAAATGCAACAAGGAGTGCTCTTGAAGACAGCAGTGAAGTATGAGTAAGTAAGCAAGAAAGGAAATAATGTTAAAAGAAAAATGAAAGTGTTTTTAGAAATTTTTAGCAATGTTTGGATTGTGATAAATTATGTCAAGACCTAGCATTATAAGAGCATTATCAACAGTGAGACAATCTTATCCTAAAACTACGGCTCCAGTATTTCAAGATGTTCCAAAATTGTAGTCTTATATATGATCAGTCTTTGCTTTATAAAGAACAAGACTCATTTAGGTTCACAGATGAAAAAATTGTTGCAGTTCCTGCCTGGGAATTACGCATTCCAGTTCTCTAGCCCAGCAAGCACATCAAACCCCATCAACCTGCTCCAATCATCTTCAAATCTTCTTCCCCAAAGCTTCCTCAGATCTTTCCACAAGACCTTTTGAAGAAGATACTTGTTGTAGTTTGGAATTATTATGTAAATTCTCTCCCCTGCCACTGTTAACGACCCAGGCCAACAGTTAACAAAGA
>JAWWEV010000083.1:106699132-106741632 GCA_035583235.1 Hafferia zeledoni
CTTCTTTGTTAACTGTTGGCCTGGGTCGTTAACAGTGGCAGGGGAGAGAATTTACATAATAATTCCAAACTACAACAATACTGCGAGTGTTTTTTTCTCCACTCTTCTTGGCACACAAGCAGGAGAAGGAACTGAAAAAGAGGATGAAAAGCAGAAAAGAGGTGCTACCATTTGCTTGTAGAATTCAGAAATTAAACAAAATTGCTTTAAAATTTGACATTTCTCTGATTCTCTTCCTTTGCTAACAATATTTTGTTGCCAAATTGAACTGGAAATTCTTTGTTAGGGGAGAAAGGGTATGCTTGCTTTTCATAAGCAATTGTTGATTGCTTCTCACCAAATACGTGTGACAAAAAATTAGTCAATTGGTTCCTCCAACCAGGATTAAGATATGGTATGACATTTAGATTATCTATTGATAGGTCCTTATTCATTTATAATTGATCCAAAATTATTTCCAGGGTTACAGAGAACCAAGGAATCCTCCAACATATTCGTAATTGTAGAACAACAATATTCCAAAAAAAACATGCCCATACTTTTTAATTTATTCCTAATCTAAATCTAGAGATTGAGGAAAACATGCATTCAGATTATTTGAAATGTAAGTGTAGAAGCAAAGCAGAAATTAATGAAGATGTAACAGGATGGGATAAATTTTCATTCAGCCTCAGCATTTGTCTTTTTTTGAGAAGATGTAACTTCCATATTCCTTTCCCTCCAAAGCAAGAAAAAGAGTTCCTCAGTGCTAAAGTGGGATTCTGTCCTTTTTAGCACCATTGTTTTTTTAATACCTGAGATAGAAAACCAGAGCTAGCAATGTCCCAATTAGTGCAGCTGCAGATTCAATGTTCTCATTTCAGTGACATTCCTAAATTCACCAGCATGTACATTTCTGAAAGAGTTTCAAATAGTACTTTCCCTGTTTCCTACAGCCCTTAATTCTTAATCTGTTATTCAGATTAATGTACTGTCTTTTTTCACTCAAAAGAATATCATAAAGATTCGTGGGTTTTGATAGGGTTTTTGTTGTTGTTGTTGTTGGTTTGATTTTTGTTAGTTTGGGTTATTTTATTTTATTTTATTTTATTTTATTTTATTTTATTTTATTTTATTTTATTTTATTATTAAGAGTCTTCTTGATTAATTTTATGCTCCTCCAGACCTCTGAATGTATACCTGGTGAAAATTTGCTTTGGGAAAATCTGTCCTTTCTGTGTTTTCATTTGAAAACACACTCAAGATATCACTTCCCAACCTATTCTCAGCATAATAAACTCCACTGTTACAGGGTGATATATTAACTCATTCTGTTAAAATGAGGCAAGTATGAACAGATGGTTTCAGAAAGCATGTAAAACAAATGTCTTAAAAGATGAAGAAGCTTTCAAGACCAGAAAGCATTACTGTGACAGTCTTCCAGCACTGGTAATAAAAATTTATGTATTTTTTTGTGTCTTCTTTGTTTTCTAATGTCTCCCCCAGATGCAAATGAACTTATTCAGTTAGAAAATAATAGTCGTTTACTTAAAATCTTAACCCAAATAATTGCCAACTCTTTTCTCAGCTATTAACTTTTCTTAGATCTCTTTTCTCTTTCATGAAATATAAAAAGGTTTGTTTTTCATAGGATTTTTTTTTTTTTTTGAGAAGTAAGGAGTGGTGGAGGGTTAGTTGGAACAATTATTTTGCTTCTGAATCTTCTAATGGGGAAAATTGCTGAAAGATTAAGCTTTAAAGAATATATTTATAATTTTCCTCTTATTTCATAACAAAGCCCATTGACAAGCTTATCTTGGAGATGTTTTATTGCAGTTTACTTGATAATGACTATACTTCGCTAACACTAAACTAATTTAAAAATACTTTTATTATGTTCAGCAGCAAATGTCATCAGTTCTGTTAAGGCTGCAGAGCTAATAAATCAATGTTATCTTCCAGAAATGAATAGCGTGTTTCAGAGTTTCTTCAAGAATATCAAACATGTCATAGTAATCATAAACAATCTAGAAAATCTGTTATTTCATACGCCATTTACTGAATTATCCGTTAGTCTTAGGAAGCTAGAAACTCTGTGTTTACACCTGCTTAATATGAAGTGTGACCACAAGTGAAATCTTGAATTCTGTTCTGTATTTGAACTCCTGTGTAGCTATTTATCACAAAATATGAAAGAACAAATTATGTCTTTGTGAATCCACCTCCTACTTTATAGTGTTTTTCCCAGGCATATAAGCAATTTAATCTTCACATATGCTGATGACTTTCTTCATATGTAAATCTTTTGTCTCTGCCTTTCAGAGGAATTTCACTTCTTAGAAATTCTGGTGCTAAATGAAAGCATTGAGATGTAAGCTAACTAGGTTAGCTTGACTTCAGGCACTGCACAATGACTAACAAACTGCCAGCTGTTTGCTTTTTAGACCAATACTGTCTCCCTGCAAAATGTGTGATGGAGAAATTTTTCTTCATTCGCTTTTTTATGCAATACAAATGTGCTGCTAAGCATGATTCAGAAGTTTCATTGCCTATCATGCCAGCATGGTTCCTTAGATGGATCATACTGCCCCTTGTTTTGCTCATCTTGCTCTAATTATCCAGTAAAGGTAAAAAAAGAGGAAATTTATCTCATGTTTAAGCCTTCACCAAGAGACCTAGGGATTTAGTTATCTGCTGGTAGCCTCCATGGGGACATGGACATCTCCTTTAGCAATAATACCAGCTGAATCAGTCCTTTGTTCACCCTTCAACCTGTAGAGCCTCCTGCTGGTTGGTAGATAAACACATCAGAGAACATACTATAACGTAACTCACCCTTCTCGCCATCACCCACCTGCCCCCCACCCAAAAAAAAAGGAAAACAAATGAAACAAAAACAAGTACGTAATGGCAGTGAGTGAAAAGTTTGTGTAACATTTATTTACCATGGTGCCCAAAGGAAACAAAGTTCTTTCCCCTTCTCTTTAAAAGATAATTCCCTCAAAATTTTTTAATTTACTTCTTCTCATATTTGAGTCATCATCACTAAAAGCTCCAATACAGACTTGACATGGAAGAACTTCCCAAAGGCCAGCTGAAGTATTCTGACTAAATGACACACACTTAATCTTTGCCTTTGCAACTTCTTTTCTCATGGTTGCTCTCTATAACTTCCTCACTTTCACACTTGGTTGTATTTGTATCTGGCATTCTGCCTGAATGACCTTTTAAAAGTCCAGCTAGTGAAAAATACAGTAGTCCACCAGCTGAAGAGCACACTTCCAGTGCACCTTCATACTAGCTCAGTGCTGTTTGTCACACAATGGTGCTTAACCTTTAAAACTCTGGGATATGGTACAGGGATTTCTTCTTGCCTTCTTTGGTTAGTTCCTAACTGATATTAGGCAGAGGCCAGCTGTGAACTGCTGAATGAATAGCACAGTGATATAGTAAAGACAGTTCAAAGAGGCTGAGGTCACTTTGTCAGTTATACTACTTTACTCAGAGGGCTATGATCTCCCCTGCAGCTCCATGAACTAATGACAATTCTAACAATAAGCACTCCCAGTAAGGCATCAGTCTCTTAATTTTTACTTCCACTCCAGGGTAATTGTGACTGAAGCTAGTGACCTCCCCAGCTTGTTGCAAAGTTTAGCAATTGATTTACAGTATCTGGAATGGAAAAAGTCCTATCAGAAGTGGACTTGTGAAGATGAAGAAGCTAACCCAAAAGAGAGGTTTTTACTGTTGTATAAATGCACAACATGGATTCCTTTGTTCTTTTTTTTTGCTAAGTCACTCTTCTCCTTCCCAAAATCCCCTTAGATTACTGTTATCTCACCCCTTAGGAAAGTAGGTAGTGTTCTGGAAGGAAGTTTCAAGAAGTTTTCTCATTGGTTCTTATTTATCCTTTTCTATTGGTTGTTAACCCTGTATTCCTATTGGCCCTCCCCTCCCTTCCTCTTCTTTCCCCTCCCCTTCATTCCCCTCCCCTTGCCTCTTCTCTCTTCTCCTGCTTTCCGTCTTTTGACTAAAAGGCACATATTTATTTTCAGCTCTGCTCCCAGCCTGTATCTTTCTCTGCTAACTCAAGCTTTCTGAAATAGCAGCTTCACAAATCTCTTTCTGAAGGCTGAAAACAATCCAATTGTTTGCTTGCCCACACTATTTTTAAAATTATTATTATTTTGTGACCCAAATGACTTTGAGACAAAAAAAATTGCTAATGCTTTTCTGTGTTCTCCTGTCACTGGGAGAAAAACCAAGATCAGATGCCCTGTTTTATCTTTTCGTAAATTGGATAGCACTACTCTCTGCTTGTGAGGAGGTCTTTGCTAGTGAACTGTAGACCTGTAAGACCATTCTTAGTCTATTGATACCTCTGAGGTATAAGAAAACCTCATAATATATTTTGATGTCTACTCAGATTAACTTTGAGGTGCATCTTTGACAGTGTACTGAGCTATATCTCTAATAACACAGAGGAACTGCCAGACTGTCAAATTATTATTGCAGGAAGGAAAGTTTAAAGGTGTTTGAAATATTTTATTCTGAAGAGGAGAAAAGGTATAGAGATGGCTTTCTCACTGTTGTTTAGCATCTTAATATAAGCTATAACCTAAAAATTACTGAATCCCAAGAAAGCTTTTTATTTTAATTGTTTATTAAATAAAATTGTATAAAGTTTGGAAAACAGTCTCCCCTTTCAGTGGCATGGAAATCATCTCTATTACTGGACAAGGATGCTAGGGATCTTGCTTCTGTATATTAAACACAGAAAAGAAATAATGAGGCCATCTATGAAGAGAAATGTCATGCTAAAAAGATTAGACAGCTTTTCAGTTTTTATGTAGAGCATAAGCTTAGTCGATAATATCACCCAGAGACACAAATTACACTATGTGACACCAGGACTCTTTAGATCTAGTACAACCAATTACTCTGAAGAAGTGCACTGAGTCTTGCACACAGATTTCCTGCTTCAAGCTTTTGAAGACTGGAGATGAACACATAAATGTACAGTTAAACCTTTCATGTTTCTTTCCAGAGTGCCTGTTTTAGACTATCAAGTTGCTGAAGTAAACAAAGTAATTTAAAACTGCAGAAGCAGGTTTTGAACAGGTGCAACTTGGCCAAGCCTTATTAATTTGGATGCAATTTTGGTTTGCCTATTGCTTACATGCAGAGTAAATCCTTAAAGTCACTAACATCAACATCCATTCAGAATAAGTCCAACAGGTCCCACAGCTTTTAGAAGAAGGAATTACCACTCAAGACACACTCTCATGAGGTCCCATTACCTCCAGGATTGATATGCCCAGTTTGGGACAACCTGTTAAAGCCAATATTCTGTATATGTTTTACTGCATTGTCTCTCCCACTGTTTGCCTTCAATTTCTTGTTTCTAAAACACTGTGAATCTCTCCTCCTTTCATGATTGACTAGCATTGCTGATAAAATACATTGTGTTTGATTTTCTTGAAAAAATCCTTTCTACCCATTCCCTTTAATGGAGAACCATAAGTCTTACACTGAATCTTTAACCTGTAGTTAAACACACTATCTAATGGACCTAAGTAAAATTGCCTGCCAAAAATTCTGAAAACATTGATTTTTTAACTTTTAAAAATATTTTAAGATTTTGAGATATGTACCATCAAATTGAAATGGTCTGTTTGAACTATTTTATGATTTTCTGAATTTCCAAGGTAAGTACCTTATTACAAAGGGAAAAATATACTCAGTGAAACCTTCAGTTTGTCTATTAGTGCATGTGCTGGAAACAGTGACATTTATCTAAAAGATCTGAACGTAGCCTATGAGGGTGTCCTGGTTTCAGCTGGGATACAGTTAATTTTCTTCTCAGTAGCTGGTATAGTGCTGTGGTTTGAATTTAGTATGAGAATAATCCTGATAACACACTGATGTTTTAGTTGTTGCGTAGCAGTGCTTACTCTGAGTCAAGGACTCTTCGGTTTCTCATGGTCTGCCAGAGAGCAGATGTGCCAGAAGCCAGAAGGGAGCACGGCCAGGCCAGCTGACCGAACTGGCCAGAGGGATATTCCACACCATAGAACATCATGCTCAGTATATAAACTGTGAGAGTTACCTATAATAGGGCTGACCATTGCAGGGGAATAGACTGGGCATTGGCCAGTAGATGGTGAGCAATTGTATTGTGTATCACTTGCATTTCTTGGGTTTTATTCCTCCCTCTCTCTCTCTCCATCTTTTTCATCATCATAATTATTAATAATAGTTATTAATTTTGTAGTAATCACAATTATAGTTATAATTATAATCACTATTGCTTTTAGTGTTATTTTATTTTGCTTTGTTTTAATTATTAAGTTGTTCTTATATCAATCCCTGAGGTTTACTTTTTTTTGCTTTTGATTCTTCTCCCCTCCAATGGAGGTTTGGGGGAAAAAGAGTGGCCTGTTGTGTGGCACTTAGTTGCTTCATGGGATTAGACTACAACAGCAGTGAAGACCTCTGTTTAATTTTTTTCCTTATTTTGAAAAAAAAAAAAAAATTACTAGTATTTAACAGGTTTTCAAAATAGCACTATTCAAGGCATAGCAGCCTTTATTGTGCAAAAGGCATAAGAAGCAAAATCTAAATAATGTTGCTCAGAGTACAAGTCAGATTGGTAGTCTGTTCTTCTTCTAAAAAAGTCATTTTTTTCAGTAATTATACTAAACACTGTAGCATCACTTAGATAAATCAAAATATTTTGAATAATCACCATGTAATAATAGAGTACTTTATTTTAAGAATGGTCCAGTTCCCAGTTCCTGGAATAACAATGCCTCATTGACAGATCAGTTTGGGTATGTCCACTTTAGGAAGCTGAACCAAGAATTTGTAGCTACTATCATTAAATATATGAACGCTTGTGATTTTTTGAGCCATGCACTTATCCCTTGCTCACATGTACTCTCTCTGTTTTGGTTACTATGATGCAATTACCTTACAACAATAGTTAAAGAGAAATTTCAAGAGAGATTTCAGATGGAAACGAATACATTGATTTTGTGGAAATTTTCAGCAAGTCTGTAGAAATCATTTCTCTTTTTAAGATGAAGGTTAGGCTAGAGCATCTTTCCATGTTTAGCACGACAAAGTTTGAAGCAATATTCCAAGGTGCCTGAAATGGTTTCAGCAAAGCAATAGCTCCTGTTTTTCCACAAGGAAGCCTAATATCTCACAGAGTCACAGAATCAATGTTTGCAAGTATTTCCATTTCCTTAAGCTGTTCATTTGCATAGCTTTAAAGAATGGCTTTTATTGGGCAGAAGGCTGCTTCTGACCTTGGAGCTGCAGATCTTGAGGCCAAATTACTATGGACTGAAGAGGCATAGTCTTGATAACTCAGTGTCTTCTGCACACATAAAACTTTGCCTTGTTCCTCACATCATGTGCAACCATTCCTTGTATGCAGCCAAGTTCAATCCTGCCAACAGGTCTTCACTGTTAGATTATTTTCAATATAATGGCGTGTTTTTCCAACGGTAACATCTATTTTATCTCTTTCAGGTGTAAACAAACCAGTGCCTGTTCTTTTGCTCTTTTAATCAAAGCAGTTTTTCCTTCTTTTCTTTTGAGTCTGGTTAAATTAACTGAAATAACCTGCTAGGTTGTTGTTATCTTTGGACTGAATCGGAGAATATATGCATGGCACCACAAAACACTTTAATCCCATTACAGCCATGTCACTCCTAGGCCTTCACTGTGATTAGACCATTAGATACCAATGGCTTTCTAATGGATTTATTACAAGGCATTAGCTGATGAAAATGCTGCAGTGTTTGCTGCTTACCTTTTCATTGTAATGAAAAATGAAACACTGTCACAGAAATGTGTTAATTTAATAATTTCCACAACAATCTTACGAGTGGTAGTGAAAGAAATGAAACATGGTTTGCTGCCAAGGTTAACCTGTTCCATGAGTTAGCCTTCTGGCTATTTGGAGAAGAATTTTAGCTATTATGTAAGCAAAGCTGACTGATCAAACTTTAAAATTAATGTATTTGGTTTGTGTTCCCAAGAAATGTGAGTACCTGAACATTGCTGCAGGACCTGAAATGTTAGTCAATATTTTAGGAGCAGCGAAAAGGGAAGGAGTCTTGTTAAGGCCTCTGAAAATTTTAGCTGAAGTTTTAAATGTATCAGGAGAGGTAGGGATTGGTAGCAACTTACATCTGTGTGCAAGTCACTCCTCTTCTGTCGCTACAGTCAGACTGACATTAGTAACACCCAGGGGAGTGTGAACTTTCTTCAGCACTTTCATTGGTTTTGAACATGAATGTCTCATGTCCCATGTGAGATGTCAGAACTCTCCAGAAATGATCTTAAACTATCAACCAGTCAGCTTCAAAATTGTTTAATTAACTGTAAAATATTTAACATAAAAAAACTAATTTTGATCTTGATTGCTGTGGTATGTATCAGGGGACAAATGGGCAAGAGGTGAATAGTGGGTAAAATCCTCCAAATGTGGTGGTGGCTATTCAGTGGCCTGTTGTTTATGAGACCAGTGGACAGATGTATATCACAGTAGAACCAATACTCATTTTTAACTCTTCTTGGCAGACGGAGAAGAGCCAAAGACTGAGTATGTCTCTGAGATTTTATTACCTAATATTTCCTCTTGCCTGATTCCTGTCAGGCAGCTGTGAGATTCCCTGGATGGCTGATATGTGTGAGCTTGGATGGCTGTGGTCATGACCGCAGACATTCTATGCATGAAGGCTTTTATACTCTAAGCCTGTCTCTTGAGTGTTCTTCACAGGCATTCAAAACAAAAAGGATGATTTAATGTATATTAACATCTGAACCTAATTAGTTAAGCTAATGAAAAAGGTAAACAAACATGATGTCAAAGAATTCATCCCTTCTCTTGATCTACAAAGCTCTGAGATTTGATGAAACACTGAGATTTCCCCCATGACTTAAAAGTGACTGATAACTGGGCAGATTATTTTAAACTGAGGCATATTGACTTGAAGTGTTGTGTCTTTGTGCCATATTTTGCAGATATAGCTGCTTTTCTGTTTACTTTGCTGGAAGCATTTTGTCAGCATCCACTGCATTAAAAAAATTACTTCTCTGGTGCCCCTGGCCAGTTGCACAATTTACAATTTCTAGGAAATTGTACCACTCCAAGAAGGACCTAATAATATATTTTTTTTAAAGACTCCTCATCTTAGGTACATAAATTCCAATAGATAACATCCCAACTACTTGTTTTGATAATTTAGAAATCCTATAGTGTCAACAATTCAGATAAAATCAAGTGAAAAATATGTAGTGTGTTTATGCACGTATTAGTGTATAAATACAGTGTCTTAAAATTAATACTAACATTTAATCTAAATGTCAAATGAAATGAAGCAGGTTGATACATTTGAAATGAAATGTTTTGTCATTATTAGACTGAAACAAGAAAGATGAAATGATTCATTTTGACACTTTCATGTAGAAAATTTCTTCAAAATTGAAGTGTTCCTGTAGAACAACTCAATTTCAACAAAACTGCACTTTTGGAGTTGTACAGTGTTCTGCTGAAATGTTTCTGAGCAGCTGTAGTTGGAGCCTATTTATATATATCTGTGTTTGTAAACTTACCTTTCAGCCAGATGAAGGCTACCAGGCATGTTAAATCCACCAGTCATTTTGGAAACTGGTCATGAATTATGCAACTTCATCTGAAGCCAGAGTCACACTGTGACAAGACAGGGTCAAACCACAGCATGAAATATTTTGATATGTGCCCTCCACTAACAAGACTCCCACACAGAACTAGCACAAACATGTCTCTCCACCTAGAATGATATCAGTATTAGGAATTTTTCCTCCAGGAGGTATTTGTGCATACAATGTGCATGAGCATATCATTCAAATGGAGTATTTGGGAATTTTGGCATTTCTTAACAGCTTTACTAGAACATTTAACTGGTAAAACAAAACACAAAAGACTTCTGTTTCATAATTTATTACCAATGTAATTTCGTAACATGGATGATCACTGATAGTGGTTCTCATTGTGGGCACTTAGTTTGTATTGCAACACAAAAAGAATATAATGTTAAGAATGTAATTTTAAGAATATAAACCCCTCCAAGATACAAAAGACAATGCAAGAATGCCTTTATGTCCTAAGCCAGGTAAAAATCACACCTGTAAGCTACAAAAGCAAACATGAACAGCATGTGTGGATCGAATAAATAAAACCCTGCCCATGCTAAAGGTGACCAACCTTAGCAGCTGGAGAAGCCCCAGCCCAGACGTGGTTTGAAACAACCATCCATCACCCTGTGGCACTAGGGTGGCTGCTGACATGGGACATGCACCCAACTGGCTGAGGGACAGTGCAGAGCATGATGCTGTGGTCCTGAGTATGGCCCCTCTGGGTCCACAGGTCAGGGAACCTGCACTGCCCGACAGGGAAACCTGCTGATGTTACAGGCTGCCCTTCAGAAGGTGTGCGTGGCTGTGCATGTGTGCATGGGAGCATGTGTGTAGCCAGTACCACCCGGGGTTAGTTACAGATGGGCTTTAGAAATTTGTGTTTATTAATGGTTTGTAATGTTTGGCATTGTGGTTTATCTATTGAATTACATTGATCCTGAATGTGCACTGTACCGATTGCTTGCTGAGTACATGCCATTAATAATTCAAAAAACTGCTTTGGTTTAAATTACATAAGCATTTTTTACCTACGAGAGATATAAACTGAGTAGTTCAGATCTAGGCAGTGGTTTTGAGACAAAGTTTAAAGTTTTCTGTACTTTCATTTATCCTCAAAACCGCGAATCCTTGATGAAGGACTTCTGTTTAACTGAATTACTGTGTGGCTGTATTATTGAATAGTTTATTCCTTGACTAAAATCCAAGAGTTATATTCTGCAGCTTGCATGTATTGTTTCCATACTCATTGAAATCTTAAAATTGTGATTTATAGTCACATTTTATTTATAAGGGCTTCTGAGAGAAACCAACCTTTCCTTTTGTTTAAACAGCACTGTTTAATGAACGTGCTGTTATTTTTCTTCACTTAGAAGTTTTTTATTTTTCTTTCATAAATTTATTAGTTCTTTTCATTCACTAGCTGACGTTCCTGTCAATTAGAAAAAAAAAATGGTGACTCTTTTTTTCTAATCAAGTGGATTTTGTTTGTTTGTTTGTTTGTTTTTCAATAAAGGTAAGTCTTGATATGAAGCTTCTTTTTGTTACTTTTGTATTTTTGACAGGGATTATTGAAACTCCCCTAGTAGATTTAATATTTATGCACTGCAGCTCACATAGCTGACATAAAACGAAGTTCACATGGATGGTATAAAACTCACAGATTAATTTATTTTATTTTACTTTAATTTTGGTTTTGAAGATGAAAAAGCCCCAACTGAAAGCAAGACAGTATCAGTTTATTTGTTATGGCATTTTATGGTCAAATAAATACCCTCTAGCTTCCCTTACTATTCACCAACAACTGTCAACATCAAAATAATGTCACAATGAGAGTGAATCAAATTCTATGAATAAATAATGAAATCTATTTTCATTTTAAATTCAGTGTCACTATAAAACAGAGACAACAACAACAACAAAATCCAATAGCAACTTCTTTAAAGAATAATAATAACAACAATATTTAGATTCAGGAAGGAAAAAAAAGCACATCAGGAAGTACTCAATAGTACTTGTTGAAGACAGATGGGAATTTATAGTTATTTTGTGCACTAATGAAGCAATGAGTGATTATAGAACTTATTTGTTTTTTCACAAAGGCACAAGTAAAATGCCAGATAGACTGAGTCAGCAATGGCACTCTGCTGTGACTGTTTATAACAGTGTGAATTTTATAATGGTGTAGGAATAAGGGACTACGCTGTGTTGATATATTGCCAATTGAAAATGTATCCTTGAAGGCTGCTGATGGACCTCAAAGTACTTTTTTCCACAGACAACCATGGAAACAAGGAGCATAGAAAAGGTAGAAAAGGCATAACTGGAGAGAAACAAATGGACTAGAGATACTGCTTTATTTTCATTTATCTTGGCATTGGCCAGAACAATATGATATAACATTTAGTGCAATGTATGCAGACAGAATAAAAATCCTGTAGGCTTATAATAACTTGTATTTCTGCCAATAGACTGTAAATAATTAGTAGATGATTCAAGTACATAAGCAGTTTTATCAAGGTTGTTTAAGTCTTTCTTGTTATTTAACTTTAGTGGTATTGGACTTTTCCAAAATCTTTCAGAATATTTCCATTGATTTTGAGATTCTACAGTGCAAGTCTATCAGCCTACCAATCCGGTAATGTAAAATAACCTTTCTTTGTAAAGCCATGGGAATGAGCATGAAATGCATGCTTCAAGTGTGTCTGTAGCTGTTTGATGCCTGTTCATATTAACTTAAATATTGTTTTCTAAAATAGCAAAGAAAGAAAGAATGAAACCTTTTGGGCATGTTTAGAAAAATATAATAAGGATAACTATGGATGCTTCAGAAAGCTTCTGAGTTCGAAATCATAAAAGAATCAGAAAATTTCAGTACTAAATTAGAAAGCAACATGAAAGCTCCTTGACACAAACCATTTCAATAGTGTTAATTTTTCAGAATTTCTATGTTTAGTGCTTTCTCTTAAAAAAAAAAAAAAAAGAGAGAGAGAGAGAGGAAAAAAAGAAAACATTTTGAAGTGATACATCTTTCTGAGCCAGGATTAGTTCATATGAATGTTTCATATCAGAATATATCTGTGACTTTAAAAGACGTCTTCCAGTGCATTTTTTAAAATAGGAGTTTTATGAAAGCCACTTCTTTTCACGGAAACTTCCTGATTTTGCTGAATTGGATTACCACTGTGGCAATGCAGAATTTGTTTACAGCAGTTATGGTCTTGTTGTTCTAAATATACATACACTGCAAGTGTATGGATCATCTTTCCTCCAGATTAGATGTTAACTATCAAGGTCTTCTGGGATAAGGTCTAAAGATTTAATCATAAGGATAAGCTTTTTGAGTTAGCACAGGGCCAAACTGTATGACCTTGAGTCTCTGTGCAGGAAGATGTGAGGTTCAAATTAGGACACCACCACATGACTTTATTTGGTGAGGATTTGGCATGGTTGTATTGCAATAGGTGAAAGAAGAAGAAATAAGGAGTATGAGGGCTTGATGTGACCAAGTAAAAGACAGATTTTACTAAATTACAATAATTTTTTTTGCCTTAATTTTTACTTTTTAATGTGCATTAAACCCCCCAAAGTGTAACACGTTGTCTCCTAATTATATTGAGTTTTCCATATTAAATACTAGAAGACTTAGTTTAAAATTGTGTTAGTGCAGATAAATACCTTTCAAGAAAATCTACGAAGATAGAAAAACAAGCCTTGGATGAGGTACCCCTGGGGAGTCCCAAATTCCTTGGAAATGGGGTTAGCTTACAAACACATTAAAACAACTCCAGCTGTTAGCAAAAATGATTAAAAGAAAACACAGTCCCAGCTAGTTATCCTTGCATTTAGTGTACAGCAGTGAGAAAAGAAAATAAATGCCTTAGTGCATCATTTTGGATCCTTAAAAGACAAGTATACTAAAAAAAAAAAAAAAAAAAAAAGTGATTTGATCTATGGCTAAAAGTCAATACTATGTTGTAATGACATCAGGTATGAAGGTATGTGAAACATAATATAACTTTGCGAATGGAATTGACCAAACACTTATAAGTGAAAGAAGAAACTGATACAAATTAATAGGATAATAGTGCAAAACAATTTGCTTTTGTTTTGGTATTGGCAACATTTCACCATTAAAATTGGAGAAATTACCTCTAAATTATGTACGAAAGATGAAGTGTGAACCTTCTGAAAAGAAGATAAATGAATTTATGGTTCCCTGATGCAGCAGCTTTGATTCAGTGTAACACTCACTGTTAAATTTTGTACCACTTGAACAAAACTTAATGAAATTACTTTGCATGATTTGAGAACCCTATATAACCCTATATGTAACCCTATATATTTTTACAAATGCCATGTTTCTTTTAAGTAATTAAAAGGGGTTATTCACTGGTTGAACATATCTGTTAAGTTTCTAATATCTGCTATAGTAACCCTTAAAATGTTGTCCAGCTATTGCAATGGAAACTAAAGACACACATGGAGGAAGGCCATGAAAATTCCAAGCTTAGCAGTTCTGTGAAAGACAGAACTCAACCACGAAGGCATCACTTTTATCTAAATCACAGTAAGAGCAGGAGAAGGGAGAACAGAAGCAACCTATATAAACACCCTGAAGACAGTAAATAAAGAGTATGTAAATTAATTATAAAATAACGCAATCATTTTGCATATTTTACTTAAAAAAGCTGTGTAGATAGCATTAGATAATAATGATAAAAGAAAAAAGATTGTTTGGTGAGAGGGAAGGTTTAGTATTGATATCTTGCACCTGGAAAACTGCTCTAGGGTGGCTGTATGAAATTTATTCTAGTCATGGTTCATTGCAACTATGGAACATTCTATAGACTTAAACTGTGCTTGTCATTAAATTTTCATCATTAAATAAATCCTGGTCTGGGTTTTAATGAACTTAAAAACACTTACATAGTAATTGTTATTGCAAAACTATTAAATGTTGAACATGTCACACTTGTTTCCTAGGTTCCTATGAAATCCCCGAGCATGATTCAAACAATGAGATTCTGAATACTTAGCAGCTGCATATGAAAAAATATTCCATTCTTCTGTATTATAACCTGATACCCTATTTTAATGCTGATCAGAAAAAAATGAAATACATGGTCCAGATTCTGTTTTGTTTTCAAAAATGGCAGTCTTGATCTAGGCAGAGTAGCTATGGTTTTGCACCTTAAGAAAGGAGATGAGAGCTGCCTTACAAATCTGCAGCATCTGCTTCTAAGACTGTGCACCCAGAGAGCCTTTGTTAATACTGGTCACTGTCATGTTGCCAAATTTGTAAGCACTGAATGTCTTTCATTCCTTCCTCTCTTCATTTCTACATGTTTTCCTTCCTTCCCTCCTTCTCTCTTTCCTACTTCCTTCCTTCTTTCCTGTTCTTTCTTTCCCTCTCTCCCTCTCCTCCCTAAAAAATTCCTGGGTTATTCCACATGAAAACAACCATGGCATGATTTTATTCTCTCTGCAGCATTATATATTTGTGACTACAGTTATTCTTTCTAAACTTGTAGTAGTATGTATTTAATCTCTACAGCAGTCAATTACGGTTAATTTTCAGACATGTATTAATAATAATAATAAAAGTAATCGATGATGATGTTAATAATACTAATACTAATATTATATTATTACTAATACTAATAGACGACATTTAAATATTACTTAGATTTTTCTACCATTATCATGCTATGGCAAAGTCCACCATGTTTAGTAATGTCATGTTATCAAGTATACTTGGTGCAGTGCTCCTGATTAAATGCCTTAAGAAACACAAACCCAAAACATAGCCTAGAAATATGCTTCTTCTTCTATTAAAAACACTGCCAGATTTAAAATTATGTGTTGACTGTAAAAAAATTAATGTCTTTTAAAATTGTTTTGGAAAGGCATATATTAAAGCCTTGGATTATACTTATACAGTATATGATTGATCACCCTGTGCCTTCAAGTGCCCTGATGACAAAGAGAGGTCTGCAAAATGGTCAACTATTGACTTTTTTTCTAGTGAAAGAGGTATTTTCAGTGAGAAATTTTGTGACTGAATGAGATTCATTTCTCCACTAATAAAATTTGGAAACATCCTTCAGGGATGAATCCGTACAAGATGGCTAATGTCAGAGACAGGGACTAATATTAAAGTTACTTCTTCCTGCTGGTTCTTGTGGTAATATTTGTGGTATGGTATCAATTTTTCTTCTATTTTCTCTCCTTTTCAGCAGACATTCTTCTTCTTAAGTGTTTATGTTAATAATACATAATGTGCAATCACTCCAGTCTAGCAATTATCAAAATAAAACCATGTTGCTTTACAGCAAACTGTACATAGATAATGTAGAAGGGATTGATATCTCTAGTACTGTTCATTTGTTACAATGGAAATACTGTTCCTCTATGGAGCCATCAGTAAACAGTGTATTAGTGATGCAGCCAATGACAGAGAAAGCCTTGGCAAACAGTGTGGTAAAATTAAGATGTATATTGTTACAGATCTGCAGTTTCAGCATAAACATATAGAAATATATTTCTTTCCCTTGTCTTTGTATAGTAAAAATATCCAGTTCTAGTGCAGTTTAAATTGGCATAAAATTTACCGTCAGTCATTAGAATACTTATGTAAATGCATTTTAAATTGAATGCGACATCAGCAAAAAATAAGAAACTTCATTTTTGTTATCCATGTAAGTAGAGGTGCATCTTCAGTGTTAGATATACCTTTGGAGTTTGTTTTGTTTTATTTGTTCCCAGCGTTAATGTTTGTCTGCCTTCATGCTATATGAAAAAGCCCTTCTGTATTTGTCATCAGCTTATATTTTCCTTGTATATAACCACATGATTAGGAGGGAAAAAGTAATCTGGAACACTTTAAATAGTTCCTCAAAGATTGCACTGTGAGCGTATTTGTAACTGTTCTGATGTCTGAATTTTCTGCTTAATATTCTGAACAGTCAAATTATTTTTTCCTATCTAGAAACTGTTAGTGTCAGGGAAGATATGGAAATATTTTCAGTGTAAAAATAACTTCTTGTCTTAATTTTCAGTCTTTTATAACTTATTTGTTCATACAAATGCTGGGAGATCAGTGTTTGGCCCATTCAGACAGTTTCAATCCAACAGAGTTGTCAAATACATATCTATACGTATTTTCCCTGAAAATCACCATCATGAACACCAGCAAAGCTACTTCATTGTTGTTATTCAATTCTCCTGAAGGACACTTTTGCAGAGATGGCCCAGACAAAACTCGGCATACACTGTGATATTGGCAGGGATGACAACTGCTTATTATTGTCTTCTGAGCACCTCATGGTTTTTTTCTGCATCACATTGCCTCTTGCTCAAGTTTCAAACTTGCCTGTAAAGCAATTCCATCTTAAGTAGTCAAGGAACCTGGCTGAGAGTAAATGGAGATCTGCATGAGCTAATTGATACACTTAAGTGTATCTGCTCCCCACATACTTACTATTATGGTTTGTTTTTCTGGTTTGTTTTGTTTTCTTTGTCTTAGTGAAGCCATGGCCTGCAATTGGCTCTATAAACATCAGTGGCAATACTGATAATATGTAGTGATAAAGTGATATACATTTTAGAGAGGTAGACTTTATTTTCTTCTGTAATTAAAAAAATCCTATAATTCCAAATAACATGATTTCTATTTCTTATAAATAATTTACTTTATTTTATTAATAACTAAAATAGAATATAAATTATTTGCAGACATAGCTTTATGGAATCATGAGGCATTATGCCTATGGCTACCCTGGACTCTAGTCATGGGGAAAGTAAATGGAAGTTTTATAGGCTGTGGAAACAAGATCGGTATCCTGTGTTGTGGTAGAGACACCATTGCAAATCACATTAACTTATTTCTTGTATTTCCAAAATTTAACTTAAAAAAATATTACATGAATGAAATTCAATGGTCCTCCATATGGGTATTTACCCACAAAAGATATGCTGTAAAAGAAAACCTCTAATGTTTCTTGTGCAAAGTTCACAAAGCTCAACACGGTCAAATGCAAGGTCCTGTGCCTGAGTTGGGACACTCACCAGTATCAGTACAGGCTGTAGGATGAATGGATTGAGAGAAAACCTGAGGAGAAATACTTGGAGATACTGATGGGCAAACAATTGGGCATGACCATGCAGTGTGTGCTCGCAGCCCAGCAAGGTGGCCATATCCCAGGCTACATAAAAAGAAGTGTGACTAACAGGTCAAAGGATGTGATTGTGCCACTCTACTTGTCTATGGTGAAACAGCACCTGAGTATGGGATCCAGCTCTGGAAGACATGGGCCTGTTGGAACAGGTCCAGAGGAGAGCCACAAAAGTGGAGTGCGTATTGAGCTGGAGTGCGTATTGAGCTGGAGCACCTCTCCTATGAAGAAAGGCTGAGAAAGATGAGATTGTTCAGTGTGGAGAACATAAATCTCTGGGGAGAACATGTTGGAGCCTTTCAATATGTAACAGGGACTTGTTAGAAACATTCATAGAGATTTTGAGCAAGGTCCTGCAGTGACAGGACAAGAAACAATGGCTTTAAACTGAAAAAAAGGTAGATTAAGATTAGATAAAAGGCAGAAATTCTTTACTGTGTGGGTGGGGAGGCACTGCAACAGGTTGCCCAGGGAAGTTGTGGATGCCCCATCCCTGAAAATGTTCAAGGCTGTATGGAGCTTTGAGCCACCCAGTCTAGTGGAAAGTGTGCCTGCTCATGACAGGGCTTAGAACCAGGTGATCATTAAAGGTGCCTTCCAACCAAAAGCATTCTATGATTCTATGATTTCTTGGGGTGGCTGAATGAGTAGGTGGGTGGTGTTGTATAAATCTGTTTTTTTGTGAATGAACCGTGGAAACATGAACTTTAATAAATATTAAAAATTATTTTTATATGTAGGATTCCAGGCACATACTTTTTTTGTGTGGGATAATATAACATTCTCACTGTGACACTGACCTGGAGGAGCTCCATAAAATCACTTAATGGTCTACATCACAGCTTCAAATTATTCAGTTCATTACAATTAATGAAGGATGGTAGATCTGGAAAAGATTTCATACTGGATATGGTCATACTCATTTGTTGTCTGCACTAAATCATTATATTATCTCACTGGCATGAATTTTTTCAATTTTAATATATTAATTTAGAGACGCCTCTTTTAAAGTTTGTTTTGATAACCTTTGTGGAATACAATATCCAAAATAGTTTACTCTGAGGAATAATCTATAATTTAAAAAGGCATAAAAATGTGCTGTTGCAGCTTCCAAATTACACAATTTGAAAATGTTATATAATGTATAAACAGCTTTGATGAATCCATTTAGTCCCTCTTATTGTATTATGATCTCAACATTTCATTAATTTCAGGATAGCTGTAGAACTCAGGGAGACATATCAGCTAACCTTTAAATATTTTACCTAGTAGAATCTTAGCCCTACTGTTAAAAAGGAATATCTTCATGCAAGGTGCTTTTCTGCAATCAACATTAATGCAAGACAAACTATCTAGACTCCTGTGGGAACCTGAAACATATTTTATCTGGCCACATCATTATGGAAATTTTGACCATTGGCTCTTAATTAGGCATTCGCATTTGCAAGATGGAAGTTCACAACTTTGACTGGATACCACTCATAGCTCTGCTTTATTTAAATTACTTTGAAGGAGAGATATACTGCACTACAATAAACAGGGAAAAAACAAAAAACTTAATAAAGGCTGAAGATAACATGGCACTTATGTTGCATATTTAATATGCAAAAAAAGACTTTCTTAGGGCTAAAACAATTTCAGCTAGTAGTAGCAGTTGCCACTGTGTTCAGCTGAATTAAAATCTTTCTATGGGCTAAGAAAGTCCAGTGCTAGTCCTGCCAGATAAAATATGGAAAATAATCTCATGGTTGATGAGATAATGGCAGTTGTGACCAGCCTGGGGCTGTAAATCAAGAAGAATCAAAAGGCCAAGGATCTTTTGTAACAGTGCACTTTTCAACTATGATAGATAAGAAAGAAGGTGTTCAAATGATCACAGATATTGCAAAAATTACAGAGCCGTGTCTCATGTCATTAAAACAAAACAAAAAATCATGGTATAATCTTGTTATCATCTTGTCAGTGCTCAACTAAGAACCCATGTACACAGCAAGGGAAGCTCATGTAGCTTAAAATCCAAATTCAAAGACAAAAATTAAATATTTCTTCAAAAAAAGTCCCAACCTTACACCTAACCTGAAGGATGGTGATCTGAATACAAGTTACAAGTATTATTCACACTAAGATAAGTGGTCTCTGACCTTAGTTTGGGGCTAACTGTGAAGCTTGGCTGAATATTAACATATATAATGAGAAAATACATAATATCATTGACTTAATCAAAATACGATAATTAGTCATTGCTGAGAATATCTGCCTTTGGGAAAAATTTTTTTCTAAATGTTAATTAGCCTACAAAAGTAAAAAGTGAGCCTTTTATTCTCCTTTACCTCTTTATTAGCCTATGAACTAAGTACCTCAAGAGAGCCTCAGCTTGTATCTTCATCATTTTGACTTCTTGTATTGTGCCCAGGTACCACACAACTGGGTCTCTTTCTTGAAAAGTACCTGTTGAGCCCAGGGCTCTGTAAAGAACATAAATGAAAAAATATTACAGAAGCCAAAACTAGAACTGATATTCTGCCTGACAAGTATGCCAAAATTATATAATTTGTGTTTTAATTCAGTTTATGGCTCAGGTGAAACAATTAATTTCTTGTTACAACTCTGATGAATTCTTGGATTTCATTTTTCACTGTTGAAATAATTTTAATCATCATTATTTCAGTTACTCAATTTGCTTCAGACCAGCCTTGTTATCATGAAGTGGTAAAAACAAAAAAAAAAAAACAAAACCAGAACCCTCACAACAAAACAAACAATCAAACAAAAACCGAAAGGCAAACCAAAAAATTCAAAAGGGTTGGAAATGGGAAATGGATCTCTGGGGGTTTCATGAAGGTTACGCTATACATTACTTTAACAAAGTGGAGATAAGAGAGAAAAAATAAATAAAGAAATGTGTGATTGGGTAATAAAACTGGAAATTTTCTGATTTTTTTTTTTTTTTTTGAAGGCAATGGAAAAAGTCTGTGTGGAGAAAGAAATTTCAGGAAATAGCTTGAAGAAAATACCAAATTACATATATAGGTTCAGTCATTAAGGTAAATAGTTTGTCAGGTATTTTGTTGGGGTTTTTTTAAGAACAGTTCTCAAGAGATTGTTAAAAGCAGAGCAAAAACTCATGTCTCTAGACAGGTGGGGCTTGCAAAAATCTTAAAGCTGTATAGATGCAAATATGAATCCTGTTTTCTTTCTGTTTTCAACAACTCCAGGTTGTTGAGGTGCAAGTTCCAGGCATTTCTTTCTGAGCTGGAAGAATTTTTTACTCTGTATCCCCAAATCTCCACAACTGGCTGTGTGACAAAAAGTTTCAGAAGATCTCTCACCCTGTCGTTTTCAAGATCAGTCATTTCACACTGCCAGCAGGCCCTTTTCTAATACAGAACTAAAAGTGTTAGTAACACTTGATTTTGCTAGAATCCCTTTTGGATGGGTTGATAGGATGAGAAAATGTGTGTATAACAAGATGTATTCCTTTTGGAAATACAGTTATCATTTAGAAAAAGTTGAAAACGAAATATAAATAAAAATAAGACCTCTCCTTCACATCCTGTGTATCTTTATGCACACATGTAAATATATGTATATATATATGCGTGTGAATACACACACACACACATAGATATATAAACCCCACTTATTTTTGTGTGTAATGACTGACTATGTTTTCGTAAATAAAGCCTCTAACGGAATAAAAGAAATATTGCAAGCTATTTGTCATGTGAAAAGGAGGGACAGAAATGTACCACCTGTATTATAACAAAGTTAATAGCTATAAGCGCCCTCAGAATATTGAAGTTGTATAAATCTGCCTAACACTGCCTGCCTAACACTGGACAGAACACTGATTGGATGAGTCATCAACACTCTTGTGAGGACCACACTTTAGCCAAGGAGAACTTTCTTTATCAAGATATTAGCTACAAGCATTCCCAGAACACCAAAGCTTTATAGCCCAGATCAGCCTGTCTGCGTCTCACCTAAAGAGACAATGCTGGACAGCACACTATTTGGAAAGGTCTTTGACACTCTGTTTATGAGACCACACTTAATAGCAAGAAAATAAATTTCTCTATATCAGCTCCCGAAATAACTTCTATTAACACAAGTATGTGACAATACCTATATAGGTTGCTTAGTTGAGGATAACATTTACCTGCATGATTGTATTTAATTGGTGACAAAAAAAAAAAACCAAAACCAAAGAAACCATCACAAAGCACATTCTACAGGCAACTCCAGCATCGTACCCCCCATGACAAACTTAACAACAGGAAACTACTAACCAGAAACACAACAGCTTAGCACCACATTTAAACACACTCAGGAACTCAAAGCAAAAGCAAAAGGAAGAACATAGCCTCTTTCCACTAACACGTATATACCAGGTGAATATACTTACTAAGTATAATTAGTAAGGCTTAGGGAAACAGAGTAAGAATTGGTTGCTCACCCCTGCAATGTCTGATGGGGTGGGAGGAGACAGGATAGTTCCTTAGTTGCCCTCCCAGATGTGGTGCAAGTTTTCTCCCCAGTTTTTTCTCAAGTCCAATCTCTTTTTATATCCTTTTTCTTTAGGTAGTTTGAGTGATTATAGCCAATAATAGTTTTTATTTTGGGGGTGATAGACAGATGCCTGAGAGTTGGCTCCCTGGGTCTCCACAGACTGTCACAGGGTGTGGCAAAGAAGACCATGTCATTTCCATAACACTCCATTCTTCAGTAATCCCATCAATATGACTTGAGCACTTTCAGGGATCCACTGGAGTCACTTTGTGCCCTGACAATGGTTCCTGGGACCCACTCCAGGGGCTGAGGTGTTCCCCTTAAACCATCAAGAGGTTGTCAGGACTATCACCCCGCATTATGTAATGAGCAACAAATGTCTCTTCTTTTCTCTGGAAATACACCATCGGCCATGATGAATTCTCTTAGTATTCATGGGGTTGCAGTAAGTAATCCCTTAGGAGTTCTGTTGTAATTTAGCATTAATTAATTTCCACCTACAATAAAGCATTACCTAAACTTGGATAAAGTACTGGTTATAGCTTTTGTTGCTAGCACCTTTGATTTTTTCCGGTGTCTTCCTCCTTTTACTGCTAGTAGTCAGAAGGTTATTCTATGTATTTTTAGAGAGCAATACACAGGACTGAGATTTCCCTACTACCACTCAGACTTAAGTAATATGAATGCATTATTTATCCCTTGAGTAATTTGCCACAACTAATCCTCCGCAAGCAGGTCTAATGCTGGATCCTCTGGGATATTCCTCATTTCTGATTAACATTAACCATGAATGCATGTCTTGAAAAATACCCCAGTGGGGTACTGCTATGAGGCCTCTTCAATGCTGAAAACCAGGATGCTTGTTTCTCAGTACCAGTGGAGGTACCAGGTTTGTCAAACATGTGAAACTCTGTGACATAGCTAGGGGAATGTCCTGACCCCAGACTACCCAGACAGGCAATAGAAGAGTTCGGAATGGTTTTGAACATGGACTACAAATAGTGATCCCCATCTAGCACCTTTTGATTCTAGGCCTGAAACTGCTACCATGTCTATCCATATGTTGTCTGTAAACTATGTGGATAAATGCCTCTCTTTAACCTTTAGTAATCCATATTTGTGTGGTGATAGCGTAGGTGGTGTAACTGGAGTTCTCTCCATAACTGTATCATAGCCAGCTGTATCTATAATGATAGTTCTTTCTTGCTTTCCTCTACTACACAGCTGGTCACACCATTGAATGAAACATGGTTGCTACACTCTTTTCAGAGGGTGTTTCAAATATTCCAAAGTTTGATGTCTCTTGAACATAACAGTAGGATTGCAACTACCATAATATAAATGCAAACAACTCAGTATTTTGGGATTCAGGAGATTGTCTTTGTTGAAGTGTTTTGGTTTTTTTTTTCTCTTTCAGCTGAAATGTATTTGAACTGTCACATTTTTCAGTCACATGAATGAAAAGAAAGAATTACACAGAGCTTTGCTCTTCTGACAGTACTCTTAGAATCTCTTTTATACTTCTTAAATACTGTTATCAGTGCATGTTAAAAGAAACATCTTCCAGCTAGAAAGCTTAAAAGGTGCACATAATTTTTTAAAATCCAACCACTGCTCTTTTAGCAAAACCCGAAAGAGTTCATAGTACACCAGAGAACAACACAAATTTTAGTGATAATAGAAACAGTAAAAGAAGTAAATGAAATATGTTGTACTAAAAATACTAAAGGTCATTTCGAAAACTAGCTAGTGAATATTACCAGCTGTTTTCCAAGCTATGTCCCCAGTCAGTTTGTTGGGACATAGTCACAATTTCAATGAGATTTTAAAGCAAATCTTTAATGGAGACCCTATTATGGTACCATTTTATGATGTGAGCTAATGATGGCAAGATGATTTCAATATCACTCTAAGGGGATTCCATTATGAAGCCATTACAATATGAAGCAGTAATAGCAAAATACTTTCATGAGAAATCCATGGAGACAATGGGATGGTTCCATTACTGGTTCCAAAGTGATATGATGGCACTCCAAGGATTTCACTACAAGCCTATAGAGACCACACCAGCATGTAGAATGACAATATGCATGATACGCTTCTTTGAAGATAAACTTGTATTTCCATTTTAAAATAGAGGTTTTGTTCTGAGACACAGCAACAAAAAAGTCATCTTATGATTCATGGCCGTTTTCCCACATGCACTCCAAAACACCTTCATTTGCCCTAACAAGTACCGCCCTTCAATCTTCCTTCCTTTTCAACTTTTATCATGTTGATATGTTTAAGCGACGAAGTGAGCTTTGTTCTATTTCTTTTTGGTCATGTTTGTTTACCATAAATGTATAATGTATTTCAGTTCTCACCTACTGAGAGGAACATAAGAATAATCTGAGGTCAGCATTATCTTGCAATAGTTTCTTTAACTGTCTCCACAGGCATTAGTAAAATTGCAGGATGTGAATTTACTTGGAGAATGTCCTAAACCTATAGAGAAAATTCTGAATTAAATGGTTGTTTGTTTAACTGTCTTCATTTGTAGGCGTAAATTCCCTTATAGTTTCGTAGGATATGTCCATGTTGTTAGAACTGCTTGTGAATGTGTTGATAGAACATTTCATCACAGTAAAAAGTTCTGTAAAAATATGCCAAGCTTGCAAAAAATTCCCCAGTTAAGTATACTTCTGTGACATATTAAGAATGAAATAGTTTATAGGCTTGTTATAGAAATTTCTCTGAAACTCCCCTCCATCTTCACCCCATTCTGCTAAATTAAGAAATTACAATCAAAATAGGGGAAGGGGAAGGGGTTGTGGTGGTGCACATTCATCTATATTTTGTCAATAATTTTTTTATTTGGTTTAATTTTCCTGAAGTAAGCTATCTGAATAGACATTTCTCCAGAATCTTGGCAAGATTTTCTTCAGATTCAGTGTAAACCTTGATTTTCAGAATGCTGCAATCATCTATGAAAGAGAATTGCTATTTTTGTCTCAGGTCTATAATATATAGAGAGAGCTTCACTTGCCAAGCACTGTTCATCTTAAAAACCCTCTGTGGATATTAAGCTCTATAAATCTAAATAATTAAGTATTTAAAAAACAGTGCATTTGAGATATATTTTTACATGTTATATTTTTATAGTGCTTGCCATTCAGAAGCCTGGAATTCTTAAAGAACCCTCATTCTCTTCTTCTACAATGCAAATACAAGCATATTTCATTGCTGCTGCACCAGAATGACACATTTCTAAAAATCACATAACACAGCGGGGTAGGTTAAATGACATGTCCTGTTCCTGCTAATGCTCTCTGTCTGACATCTTACTAATTAACATGTGCAGCTCAGCAGATCAAGGGCTTTTGGTTGAAGGCTTGGTTACTACAGCATAATTCTCTCTTCCCTGATTGTAACTAACTGGTTTCCTCAGATTCTGTGGAGCTCTAGCCAAGTTGAAGAGATGTGCTCTTTACCTTCTCCTGTATTTTTTCCCATTCTTTTCATTGTTTTTCCTAATTTTAAAATTGAATTCCTAACTTTACCTAAATTTTGTAGCAGATTAATAGTCTCAAAGTTGTTGAGTTTCTCTAAAGTTTCAGGAATACAGAAGGCAGGTTAGAGGAGAACAAAAAAAAGTAATTAATGCCTCTCATAAGGAAAAACTAAATATGAAATGCCTGTTTTTTATTACTGGTGTATCCAATGGCTTCTTTCAGTACCGATATTGTCTAGAAGAGTGGAATACAGGGAGTCTTGACTCAAAATTCCAAATATTTCTGTTAAAATATCATGAACTCATGTCTTCTGTGATTTCAACCTGCATACTGTATCCAAACTATTTAGAGGAAACTTGGCTAGACTTGGAGAGCTATACTCCAACTGAGGTAGTAGTGTAGCTGTATAAAGCAAGAGCTGCTAACAGACATGAATTTATTTAGAAAAGGAAGGTCAATTGCAAGATGCTGTGAACTTCTTACTTAGAAGAAATGTTCTCCAGCATGAGAACTTGCAAAAACATCTCATTCTTATCCAAGAATATGAAGATTTAGAGAGTACTGGTATAGACTGCATTATTTTTATGATTTCTAACCATGTAGCAGTTCAGACAGGCATATCAAAATTTACTCTAGCTATGCTTAATTTTTCTTCTAAGAGTTCTTAACATTATTTCAACATCATTTTTTTTTCTCAATGGAATAAATTGCTAGTGATTCTCATCCCAGCTCTTTCATTTACTTTTGTTGTGTATGTTTGGAATCTGTTAAGTAAATATTTCTTGGCTTTTACAGTCCTCTGAAAAGCTTGAAAGAGCTAATAGTGTATGTTTCATTTATGTGCCATGTGTAATAAGCAGGGAAACAAAGCACTGGTTAAATTCACTGCTGGCATTTGCAGCTTGCTTGACTTCAGCCACAATGTTCACAGAATTAAAAAAAACGCAGACTTTCATGCACCCATATATTCTCTTGCTTCCACAATTGCAGTCTCTGCAGCCTACAGAGCTTGCAATGCTATCCTAAAGATAGCAATTTGTCTGCAATTTTGAAATGGGGTTTTGACATGGTGTGCTTATTTGACACTATAATACAATAATAGAGGTGGGGTAACATGGCTCTTGCAAAATAAACTATCATTGGGAACAGTGTCTTGTCCACAATTAAAGCATGGATACTGAAATTAGTAGAATTCTGACTGACAAAATTATTTTGTGTACAGAGCTTGGCAAGATACATTTTGAGCAAGCAGTCAAATTCTTTCAAAGAATTCTTGAATTAAGTGCTCCTAAAAAAAAAAAAAAAAAAAAAAGAGAGAGAGAGAGATGCTCTCATCATTCACTTTCATCTGCCAAACCTACTCAGAGAAGAATATTTATTACTTTATAAATACCTTGGTACAATTCTTCATCTATAGCACTCATTAGTTTTGCTTTTATATGCCAGCATGTAAACTCTGCCAGTCAAATCTTGAGTCATCTAGCTTTTTTATGCTCAGTGTAGCCACAAGGAGTTTTAAGGTACCTCCATTTACATCCTTATTGTAGTTGCAGTGCACACTGCATAAAAATAAGTGATGTTATTTTCACTTTGTGAGAACTGGGAAAGAAGCAGTGAAGTTGTAGCTATAACATCAGCGGCAATAACAATCACCACTGGCAAACTGGCAGCTATTTTTGCTGTCAGCATTGTTTCTTAAAATAAAAACCTTTGTTTTAAAAAAACTCTTTGCTATCATGCCACCTTGCTATCTCTGCTTGCCTTGCTGTCTTGGTTAAGGCCATTGGGAGTGGAACTTAAGGATGTCTAAATTTGATATGGATCCCTTGAGGAGGTGCAATCAGACTTCATATATCTTTGATTCTTTCAATCCTCCTTTGTCACAAGGGGAGCATAAATATAAAACTGTTTGGTCATCTCTATAATCTTTTAAAATTTTATGCTTTCTCTGAAGGAAAAATTGATAAAGGTAGTTGCACAGATGAAAAAGCATGCAATTTCAACTCAGATAGCACAGAACATAATAATCTGAACTGTCTGTGCCTCTGCCATTACCCAAAATAATCCAGAGAACAGGTGATGAAATTTTGTCTAAACTAAAACTTACTAAAACTAGGGAAATGTGTGAATAACCCTTAAAAAGAAAAACACTAGAGTAATTGAGGAAGGAGTGGGAGGACTAGATGGAAATAGAGTGGAAATATACCTGAATTTTCTTTTTTTTTTTTTTTTTTTTTTTTTTTTTTTTTTTTGTCATCACTGCTATACAAAAGCACAACCTCTGGTGCACTGTATTATCTTAGTCTTGCTCTGTATCCTCTGATATGATTCAGAGTTCTTTTACAACAGGTATTGCATATCAGAGTTTAGAAGCTGTTATAAATCTTGTGTGAAAAAAAAAAGAGAAGACCTCTTATCCAAGAATTTATTGTTAGTCTAATAAGGTCTGAACAGTCTAACCAAATCACCTACCATTTATTATTAGTGCGGTTACAATTTTACTCATTCTTATAGTTAGTAATACACAGAATTTCTATGTACAAGCATTCCAGCATGTAATCTTTTCCTCCAGTGTAAATTCATCCTTTAAATGTCTCTCTAGATCTCAAAGTCAACAGCTTCAAGAGGAAGGGGTAGGATTAGATCCACAGCAAGTTATGAACATCGCAAGTCCTTTGTTGGAAAAATATGACAGGGATCTCTTCTCCCTTACATTTGAGTCCATGTACAGTCGTTGGGTTACAAGGCTGTACTTTACTGATCAGTAACTGGCTGTTGTGCTTTGTGCTTAACAGTTTGGTGTCCCTGGTATCCTACAGCTTCTTTTCATTCTTGCCTTGTTTTGTTCTAGGTTCATAAAAAGCTTGCTGCACACTGACTAAATACCTGTTATTCCTATCCAGTAACTCCAAAGGTATTACACTAGAAAACTGCCCAAAGTTAAAACAAGTACAGGCAGTATTCATCTTACCAATACACAGCTGTTGCCACAGGTAAAGGAAGCTAGGAAGAGCTCAAATTCAGATAAACCCAACAAATCCTGGCACCCTGCAATGTTAGTAGAAGCCAATGGTTTTTACTATCAATTAGAAAACTATATTGGATTTTCCCTTTCTTGTTCTACTGCCTGAGCTTCCATTGATCCATATGACTTAGCTTGAGAAAATTTAGTATAGTTCCTGGAAAAACTAGATCCCAGATGTGAGAATGTGTATTCAGAGATTTCAAGGGAATTAAAATACAGATAAAAAGTGAATAGTAAATTTCAAAATCAAGACTAGTATGGCATGTTTATATCTGCTGCATGATAAGGATACTTCTATTGACCTTGAGGCAACTAAATAAAGAGGGTCACATTCACTGTTGATACAACTCCAGTAATATTAGTAAAGTTATAAAAGGGATTTATTTGGCTTAGAAGCAGTCTCATGCAGTTAACTTGGTGTTTGTGAGTCCTAAAATTCCACCACTCACAGACACTTGATAAACTTTCTACTCCATTTTCATTAACATGGAGATTGTACTTCCTCTGTGTCATGGCTTTTGAATTCTTTTGCTGTGAAAGTACTCAAAGCCTAATACTTGGAAAGTGCACATAATTTCTACATGGTAGAGATTTAGCTATCCCATAGAGGAAAAAATACACCGAAAAAATATTTTAAAATATTTACAATTATTTCATATTTATAATCTACAGTAATGTAGAAGCCTATATGGGACTGTAAAGAGATATTTTTACACTCAGTTCTCTCTTCTTGTTTTCTCCACATTATGGAAAGATAAGCATCTTCTTAAAAAACCCTCCAACCCCAAACTGACTTAATAAATAAGAAGTACTTTCTTTTCCCATTTCTTGGGAAATGTCAGACTGCCATATGCCTAATGACATTGGAATTTGATGCAGGATATCTTGTAAGCATCTGAAAAGTCTACTTAATTCCAAAAAATGTTTCAAATAGTTCAATATAGCCCTAGAAACTAATATTAAAATTTAAAAATTTTAAGTAATCATTTCAACCAAAAAATGGATATATGCCAAAAAGATGACAATGAAATTTTAAAGAAATATTATATTTTCATTTACTAACATTGGTGAAAGAGAAGAGCATACTAGTGTGTATCACAGACCTAAATGTCAAAAAAATGTTCTATCAATTGCAGAGAAATTACTCATTTTCTTGATCTCTTTAACCCTTAGGTATTTGGACACTGGAACAAAGACTTCAAAAGGAACAGCGGAAAATTAGTTCCAGTAATTTGACACAATGAGTGACTCAGTGATTGGACTGGACTGACTTCCTTGTGGCTCAAAGAATTTTTTAGATAGCATTTTCTCTGAACACAAGTCTATGTGTGTGTTTCTGTCCTCTGTGCTTCAGTTCACATAGTATAGTCCTTTTATGTCAAAGGTGTCATTCAGATGTTTTTGTCACATTTTATGAATGTGCCAGAGAGTCAGGGAAGCATCTCTGTGGCAAGCTTAACAGAATCCCCTGTAAATTGTTATACGTTATATCTACTTTCATATTTTTTTTTCCTGAAACAAAGAATAGGAGAGGGCCTTGTTTATTTTTCATAAACAGGCAATTTTTGGTCTCATGGCAGATAGCTGTTTTGTAGTGTGTTTGTTTTTTTTTCTCATCTTTAACATATTAGTACAAATTAAGAACTTATGAGAATTTATTGCTTTCTCTCAGTAGAGTGTATATTGCAAAGCAGAACAGGATATTGTTCAATACTGAAGTTTTTCACATGCCATTGTATATGCAGCTAAAACATTTCTTGCTGTGGTGAGAATTTAACAAAAGTATATGGATGGTAAATGAACACCATGGTTGCAAAATATTTTAAGGTTAGGAAAACTCAGAATGAATTGTATCTGTTAAATTCAAATTATTATTTTTACATACATTCAAATTTTATCTACGGCATCACAAACCAATATTTTCCCACATACACTAAACCTTTAAATTTTCAGGATTTAACAGTCAGTGCAACTCAGATCAGCTGCACTGACCTCCTGGTTTAACAGCATTATAACTATATCCTAATATTTCTTCTGCTGTCTAGGATGGCTGGAGTGCAGCATAGCATGGTTATAGTTTCTTCACTTGCACGAGCAGGAAGAAACCTGCTCCTCCAAGGACCTCCATCATTGCAGGCATGCCTCTTAAATGCCTTTTTTTTTTTTTTTGTCATGGTAATTGCAGGGTTGACTTGCAGTGTTGAGCCTGTTGCATCTAAATAGAATGCTGCCCACTGAACAGAAGTAATAAGCAGCATCTGTTTTTTGTCTGCATGGTAAGAAATGATCCCTCTACACAGCCCCACAGATTTCATGTGAAGGTAGCAACCCACCTGTATGTCAGCACTTACACACAATTTAAATCTTCAATGTGTAAATGACATTAAAGACATGAACTGCTTAAACTGTCTGGCAGATAAAAGCTGCTCCCTTCTCATTCACTGCACAAGTACAAATATAGAGGCCTGGTTTAACATTAACTTGCAGATTAGTCTTTGTTTCTTCAAAGTGAAGGGGAAAAAAAAGTGTTTTTCTTGCTCTGTTGGAAAAAAAAAAAAAAAGGAAAGAAAACAATGAGCAGGTGGGACACCTTCATTAAAGAATGCCACTGCAATTAATTAATGATCAAAAAGGGCAGTGCTGCTAGCCAAGTTTATAACATGTAATTTTCTAGGATGTGAATACACTCCAAGATCCTTCCTTTGTGAACCAGAAATTGAGTTCTTAGGAGTGACATGCATCATCCTCCCAGACAATAAGCAGCATGTGGTTGCACAAGCTGAGGTCACACCAGCTTGTAATAACTGGATGTCAGTTATTTTCCTTGGAAACAATGACTACCAGCAACATTAAAGTCCCAGCACTTTGTGAGAGCACAGTAAGTTACCTTGTGAAGATGTCAATGATACTGCCTATTGCTACTGTGATAATCTGTCTGTCTAATGCAATGGAAACATACTTCTTTTCATCTGCTGCATGTTTAACCTTGGTTTGATCAACGATGTTGTGTGAGTGGAAGTGCCAGGACTACTGAATCATTCCTGATTAATGGTGATGCCATAAGCAACCATGTTTTAGGCTTAAAGTATTGGTTAGTGTTCAGTACTGAGAGAAAGTACATTACAGAGAGAGAACCGCAGAATACAAATCTGACTCAATTTAGCCTGAGATTTATTGTCATTTTTAAAAGATGTAACATATTTAGATACTATTTATGAGGTGAGTCCAGTGCAGGAAAAAGAAATTGCTTTAAAACCAGTTTTAAGTGCTTTTCTATATATTTTTGTTATCTGTTAATTTCAAAAACTAATTTAGCTGCCCAGCCAAAATGTTTAAAATGCCTATGTTTATGAAGAAACTGAAATGTTACTATTTTCTCCCTTAATTATTTCCACCATCAAAGTTATTTTTTATTTTCTGTCATCAGTCAAGTTAATGAAATATGGCAAATAAAATATTGAGAGAAGGATCTGCTCTAGACCTTAAGTAATCTGAGTTCAGTTCTAATTTTAAATTTAAAATTATCACAACATTGAAATGTCAGTGGGAAGTTATCTAAATAGTCACTGAAAATGACCTAGCTTCTTGTCTCTGCTTTGGATAGCAAACTGTCTTGGTAAAAAGTCTTGGTAATGTATTCTCCAGTATTCTTTTTGCATTCAGACAGTAAAATCTTTAAAGTAATGTTTTTCTCTTCCCCATCCTTATATATAGAAGAAGAGAATCTCCCATCTCTTCCAGGGTAATGCAATAAATATGAGAAAGAAAGGGAACAAAAATGAAAAATCTTGCAGGGTAGGTTCAGATTGCAAGTGTTTTCAATTCCTACCCAACCCCAGTATAATCACAAGAGTTACAGTGATGTAAAACTGGTAAGAGAAGAGAATCCAGCTGATAAATTCAAGACTGAGTCTTTAATGTTGTTTTCAGAGGAGCTTTCAGAACAAACACAACATGCTTTGAATCTTGTCTTGAAACAGACAGTGGCAAAACAGATGTTAAAGATTAGTTCAGAGTTTCTGCAATCACTGAACTGCAACATAATTTGATTTTGTTGCGCTTTTGATAAGAACAGCATTTGTGGAATGTGCCTGTGTAAAATAAGCACACATCTCTGTTTCTTTTTTCCATTAATGCAAGTAACCTCAAGGGAATAAAACTTTTCCAGTGGTAATTAGGCTTGGTTTTGGTGAACTTTTGTGCTAGACAGATGATTATAGATTCTTTTATATTTGTGATCAGTTGTTAATCGATTGGGTCTATGTTTTCTCTCACTCCTTCAGAGCTGTTAAGCTGAGGAATAACTACTGGGGTAAATATGTAGTATTTTTCTTTTTTAAATCCATTAATATTCCTCACCACCTATCTGCTTATGTTAATGTAATTTTCAGTAGATTCATAATGTTGGTAATCCCAACACCTCCTAATCACTTTCTATTGCCTGGAATTTACATATTTTGCAGCTGAACTGGAGAGATGTGCTGCCATGCTTCAGGTGAATGTAAATGCAGTGGAATTTTTCTTTTTCCATAGAAAGTCCAGTGAGCCATTATGCACTTTCTACAGAGAAAACATACTAAGTAAAATGACATAAGACCAAAGATTTCTGTATTTTTCTAGTAGTGTTCTCCACACTCTAGGGAAAAAATTCCATTCTGCTGTAGGCTGTAGCTTAGATAAATGTTCTGTAAATATTTCTACTATCACAATTTGTACATTCATAGCAGACAAATAGAGTGAATTAAATTGGTGGTCTTCGCATCAGTAGGCTGTGTTTTGGATATAAGATCACAAAGCAGTGAAACTTTTACAAGCCTGTGAGAGAATATTTGCTAAAAAGGAAACTAGATTCTGGTGCCCTGCTTGGTCTGCCTGTGTATCCATTAACCATGGAAGGAAACGAGGCAACACGAATGAGCAATTGCTGAGCAGAGGTGAACAGGATAAGGGAAATGGTGGGAAAACCCCTCCTTATTTCCTATCAATAGTTCAGTCCCAGGATGAGACTGGAATTTGGGAAATGATCCAAAAACTGTTGCCTAACATAGTCTTTGATTAGCTTAAATGCTTGCTTACAAGTAACTTAGATTACAAAAACAAACAAACAAACAAAACCCACCACAAACAACAACAACAACAACAAAACAAAAAAACAAAACAACAAAAAACCCCAAAATTGAAAATTATATTAATCTCTATGTTAATCTCTATGTTATTTTGACAATACATTTTTAAGAAACAAAGACAAGGAGATTGAATCACTTTTCTTTAAAGGCTTCTAAAGTAAAAATAGAGCTAAAAATAAAATTTTTCTTCTTTATTTTCTTCCATCATAAACTATGAAACACTTTCTCTATCTAGGATAACTTGCTCTTGAACTCTGGGTGTAATCTCAAGGCATGTTAGTTTGCCAAATCCAGTAGACCTTAAATTCTGGTTAGAGTCTGCAAAATATTTTATTTTTCATGTAGATTCCAACCTTCAGAGCTTCTATAAGAAGGGATATTCTCCTCCTTTCTCTTCCCTTTCAAGGAACACTGAATTAATTTCCAGGTAAAAGTCATTGTGTTTTACTAGCTGCCACTTTTTTTATTCTCAGTTAAAACCTGATGACGTCTCAAAAAAACCCCCAAAACCAAAAAACTAACCAAAAAAACCAAAAAACAAAAAACAAAAAACCAAAACCAACAAAACACAACAAAAAAACCAAACCCCAGCTTCATTTTGTCCTTTATATTTAATATTTATAAATTATCATTTATTTAATCTCACTCTCATCATGATATCATCTGATGTCATTACTGGAATTTTTTAGTAAAAATATATTTATTATCTCTCAAATTCTAAGGATTTTTTTCTCTGGTCATGTATTCAAACAGGACAGAAAACAATTTAACTTAAAACTTTACAGTAAAGTCTCCCAAATTCATGGCAAGCAATTTTGAAACTACTTTAAAAAGATGTAAACAACAAATAAGGAAATGTTTTAAGCCACCAAAACACACACACAAGTTTCAGATACACATCTATTCACTGAGGGTAGAACCATTTATAGTAAAGGTGGGCTATTAAGCACACAAGTATACCAACTGAATAACCTGCTATCTATTTTGAATAATGCTATCATAAATACATCGCCAGAACACGGAAAATGTTCTTAGTCAAATGCTTTTCTAAATGTTACAGTACTTCATTACCTAAGAGTTAAAATATCTGGGGTTTTTTTTTCCCTAAATATAAATATACAATAATAGCATAGTAGCAATAGATTCTAACCTTCAGAACTACTCACAAAGACTATTAAAAAGTATACAACTCTGAATAGGTCAATACATAAAGGTAAATGACAAAAAGAAGAAAAGCATTTTTCCATAGGAAAAATAGTTTTTCTATAAAGTTGAGGCCTTTTATTTCTCTTTCTTTCACAATTTCTTCTCTTGAGAATATATAAGTTGTTATCTCAAGGATATATGACTTGCTAGTATAAAGAACCATAAGTAAGTAATTCTAGGTCAGGAAAGACTATTATCTATTTTATGACAGTAGCTGATAGCATTCCTCAAGCAAGGAATTTAAAACATACATTAATGCTTACCATCTTTCAGCACTCTGTGGCTTGGAAGCTTCTCAAGATATGGATATTATCTCTGACTTTAAAACTTTAAATAGTTTCAACTTCATTAATATGTTTAATTGCTCTTTGTATCTCTTTATAATCTATTTATAATTTGACATTAACTACTTCCGTTAGCTACAAGTCTCTTCCACTTCTTTGCATTAGTTTTAGTGCTTTAATTTTCACAAATATTACATAATCATTCCATTTCTGCACACCTACTGTGATTGCATAGTTGTTTCCCCTGCATTGTTTTTTTTTTTTATTTTTTATTTTTTAAAGTTGAAGTCCATTTGTCTTTGCTCATGAAAAGGCAACTATTTCCTCCATAACTTTTTTGAGTGGTGGTGTTCAAGTTCTCATTATCCAACAGTTAAGATGCAGATGCAGATTTAGATAGATATAGATTACATAGATTTACATAGATTTATACAGTTGTGCAATGATGCATAGTGTTTAATTCTCTTATATTTTTGAATAATTTTGACATTTGGAACATTTTTTGTGTTAACACTGTTCACAATGATTCTCACACCTCTTTCCTAAGTAAATTAGGCAGCTTAGAACATATCACCCCGTGCATATTTTTAGGGCTATTTTTCATCATGTATGTTACTTTGAATTTATCATTCTTGAATATCATCTGCCACTTCATCACTGAGTCTCTTGATACCATGATATTCTCTGTAGTTTTTTACAGCCAGCTGTTTTTATTACCCTCAGTAATTTTTAATCACCAGGTTTTGTCATCTCACTAATTAGCCCCTTCTACATATTATTTTTCAATATGGTAAACAGCAAATGTCCAGGCAGAAATCCCTGTCGGATGTGTTACCATTTCTTTACCCCTTTTTTCTGAAGTATTTTATTTATTAACCCAAAAATTCTTAAGAACGTTACTTGTGTGACGTTGCCCAAAGTTTTCCAGTGTTAATATATGAAGTACATTTAAATACCAAGATAAAATTTATATTGAATGAAAATTGGCTCATGATGATAGTATATGACAGTGGGGAATTATTAGTGTTTCTGCCTACCTAAAATCCAAAAATTTCTAAAACCCCACAGTAAGTACACAATAACTTTTCTTAACCTGTGGAGTTTGATGAAATGCAGTAATCTTGAGTGCTGTGTTCTTGAGAATGCCATAACCAGGAGATTGCACTCTATTCCTTCTAAGGGAAAAATTGAATTCTCAGTATTTTTATTGTTGTTTGCTTGTATGTTTGTTCTGTTGCTCTTTCTTTTTTCTGTCCTTTACACTTTTCTGTGATCTGGCATTGACCCACTCACAGAAACAAAAAATCCTGTTTGAAAGGTAGAATCCAGAAGGATGACATATTTCCTGTTCTGGGTGTAGGCATTTTTATAGTAATACTGCTGACAGAAGTCACACAGAATTGCTCTACTGTCCGTTGAATACCTCAAAATAGCAAAATGTGGCCCTTGTTATAAACCAATCGTGGTTAATCTTCTATACAGCACAAGTGGTCTTATTTCTTCACATTGTATTCTGTTCATTATTTATTGCTTGCCCTGTGTTTATTTGCATTCTAATTTATGTTTAATAAGAAAAATTCTTCCATTTCCCCAAAAGACATTTAATTGACGTGAAGGTGACCAGCAGGTGGTTTGCATAAAATTTCATTAGCGTCTTAGAATGTTTTTGACACCTTTATGAAAGAATGCTTCATTACCATGAAAATGGTCATTGGCCCTGTTTCCCAGCTAATCACCATATAGCATAAATACATATCACAATGTTATATTCTATAAGATTTATATGATTACTTCAGCTAATTTTAGAGTTATAATGACACACTTTAATAACTGCAGAATGGCAAGTACCTCATGTAAGTCATATCATATTATATTATTAGAAGGATCCAGAACAATTCAGATAACAGAAGCAAAGACAATGCATTTGTTTGACACTCTTATCCTTTCTGATAAAGAAAATTATGATTTCTTTCCAGGTTTGACATGACATTAAGACCACTCAATACAAGAACAAGTATTAACTTTCATTTCCTTGGTTATCTCTTATGAATATGAATGAATGAAACTATATTTTGCATACAGGTTTGTAGCCCAATAATGTTTACAATTTCCAAGAATTAACATTTTTATAATACTTTAAAACAAGTTAAAAAAAATCACAATTACATTTTGGGTTTTATTAACTTTTGCGTATTGCTGGCTTCTTTAAATATCAGATTTTAGTCTTCATTTTTTTGCTATAATTTCTAGCTTGTACATTAAGCAATGGAAAATTTCAAGTCGATATCCACAGACTGGTTGCTTATTTTCACTGCATGCATAGTTTACATCTTCTCATATGATATTCTCATTTTTCTCAATGCTGCTCTGAACATACATTTTGAAAATTGATTCAGTGAGTTTCAAGTAATAAAAGTTACAAATGTAAGGAAATGCTACAAAGGTAAAGTGATTTTTACTTAAAAGCTCCTTTCAGGAAAACTTGTTTAGAGAAAGATTATTAGAATGTGGAGACTACACTTCTGTTTTAGTAACTTCCATCCACTTATAGCAAAGCATGGGAACGTGCATGTTTTTACAACTTTTCTATTTGTAAATAATTCAAATGGAGCTTGGACCTGCAAGTACCCACTATTAAGGCTTCTGAATGTTTCAACCCTATTTAGCAAGTACTGAAGTATAAATGGCTGAAAACTGACACTGAAGTTGAATGGAGGAAAAAAAATGTTACAATCATATTGTGATTATTACTGTTCTTTCTTTTTCAGCTGTATAGGTGTAAAATGAAACACATTTACCCTTCTTTGAATACGAGACTCTTTTGGCAAAATCACAACTCTATATATATCCTGGCCCGGGCTTGGTGGTCCAGCAGGGTTTGAAGTGAGAGTAGAAAACTACTAGCATGAAACTAATTGCAAAATTTCAGTGTTAACACTACTGTAAGTGATATTAAATTAGCTAGTTGACAATGTTGCTGTCATAAAAATGGTTGCTGCTACTACTGCTGCTACAAGCAATTTCTGACTTTAACAAGCAGTGTCACTTTTTCTGAAATTCATAAGTTGTTATGATGAGAAATTAAATTATGTGAGTTAAATGACCATGGCTTCTTCTGACATGGGAATTACTCTATTAATGGTATAAATCTTGCTGTAAATGGGGAAAATAAGTTTCAAAATCAAGATCTAGGCTCCTAAATTTTATGGCAGCTTAAAAAAATACATCAAATCTCAAGATTTTTAATTAAGTATTTATGCCTTTGAGACGTTTACTTACTGTAATAGTGAAAGCTAGTTAGGCAGTAGGGAATAAGTATAATTAATATAAATATCAGGAATAAAATTATGAATTATAAACTTCACAAATCATTATTCTTGTTTTGTAATGCATCAAACAGACCCACCACCCTTTATTTTCTTTACTGATTTTTTCATGAAGAATCATAGCATTGAAGTGTCTGTGGTTTAGAAGGGATGGCAGTTTCAAAATTCCACAGTGTGCATCATAACGATCCCGCTACTGAATTCTGCATTTTTATTAAGAAAGAATATTTAATTTCATGTAGGGGTGAGTGTAAGTGCATCCCTTAAGGAAAGTTTTTTGGAGTGCACCTTAAAGAGAAGAGAGCTACCTGGTGTGTGTGTGGCTTGTGACCAATGAGAGGCTGTGGTGTATGTGAGGTGAATTGGTTAACCAATTATGTAGCGGCATGTTGGATGTGAGAGGGTATAAGAAGTGTGGATATTACAGAGAGAGAGAGATGATGTAATAGGAACTTCTAGGAACTATCTACTACTACTATGAGCTATGAGGATCTGTCTGTTATCTATCTTGAATAAACTCTCTAAATTTTGAGCCTTCTGATCAAAGCCTTCTGGTGTCTGCTGTGCCTGAGCTCTTCTGACCGTCAATCCATGCTGCGCCCCTGCTCAGGATTAAGGGGCTTACCTCTACATCTGGTGACCCCAATACATGGTGACCCCAATAGTTTAAAGCATTTCTGATGACCCAGTGGGGATCCCAGAATATTAAGTGATTTTTCTCATAAACTGATTTCAGGTAATTTAAAATTGCTATACATGATAGTTCAAATTCAATGAAAATATGGATGAACAATACTGTTAATCTCTGGACATCTTCTGTTTTGCATTTCAACATTTGAATAGTACCAAAATATGATATAATGCTGTGTGTTTTTTAGTGAAAAGTATTGATTTGTATTATGTGTAGTAATAATATCTGCAAACTATATAGCAGAGCATGTTAAATGCTTGGCATAATTTGTATGATGTAGTTGTACAATGCATGGAAAAAGAATCCACATGTGAAACAATGAATCTGTATTACAAACTAACTGTAGAAGATAAAAAGCCAACTGGAGCACTTGTATGGAAATTCAAATGCCAGCTGGTATTCATGCTTCTGTTGAAAGTACTAGCATGATAGTTAAGTCAATGAGAGCAACACTGCTGCCTCACAACCTGTTTCTCCAGCCTCAGTTCTCTTGCTTCATTCTTGCCTTGACTGAGCTTCAGGAAACATGTTCACCTTAGAGAACCTATGTTACGTAAGTTCTGCTTGAACAGCACTGCCCAAATTAAGCACAATACAACCCTTATTTAGCACTTTTCACCAGAAAAAGCTGGCAGTGACATCTGTTACTGCAGCTTCTGCTTTGGTGTTTCTTTGTAGAGTCTTGATAGTGAAACTCTTAGTCAATTTAGGTGCATCATGTGGTATGAATCAATACTGTGCCTGGAATCAAAGTGTTAGGATAAGCACACAGGTACAGATACAAGGTTAAACTGTCTCAGTTTCCCTAATGTTTACCTAAAACTCTCTGTTTTCACAAATATTCATTCCACAAAAATAATGAGTTAGAACAGTAGTGGATACAGATTGTTTTCAAGGAGTAAATGAGTATTTGCAGAGTTTTTTGAAAGTAGAAATTAATCAGTTTCACTTAAATTGTAAGAAAAATGTAAATTATATTTATATAACTTATTCCTAACATACTCCTGATTTCCCTGCAGAAGTATTGCGAAGTATGGATGATGTAAAGTGTTTTTACTCTAACTTCTCTTTTCTTGAGGACCTGGCAGAATACAGTATTCCTACAGTTAGAAGAATGGGGGAAAAAAAGAAGTTTCGTATGTGCTTTACTAAACTGAAAAAGCCAAGGTCTCATCTATCTTCAAAACCAGCATAAAATATCTCAAGAGTATGTGTGAGGGGAGAAATCCCTCAGTACTCTACTTCTATATCAGGGAATTCTGATAAGAAGTTGCGGTATCATTAGTTATAATTCGACCTTAAACTTTTCCAGGATCAGTGCAGCTGTATGCAAACTACAAAGTTCTAGCTAAATGCTGCAATATAGTCTTTGATATCTTTCTGTGTCATGATTAATTTAATCTATTAATTAATTAAGCATTTCCATATTTATAATTGAATGGTTATGCATGGATAATTATCACATTACTACTTAAGTACCATAAACAGTTTCCCTCACTGAATATTTTTTGTCCCTTTTTTCTTTCCAAATGCACTGTGCTTATATATAAAATCATTAATCAAATCTAAACACTAAGATAAATATTTCTTTTATGTTTAAATTTTCATTTTCAGAATAAGGCTGAGAAGCCATTATTACCCAATGAATAACAGACAGTAGTAGTCATCATGGTTGATGACTGAATACAGCTTAATCTTAAACTGCTTTAAGTTTTACAGAAAAGGTTGCAACTTTAGAAGCTAGGTAAGATAACCAAATTTATAAAATGCATGATGTATCAGATTTTCTACCACATTATTATCTTTATTTATCTTATAATTCTTAGGCCAATTTTTTTCTTTTCCTATATTGCAGATTCACATTTGGTGACATGGCTGCTTATATCCATATCAACTTATATCCACCCCATTCCAGGCAATTTTTCCCCTGCATCAATCTGCTTTCTGCGTTTGCTGCTACCCACAGTTGCATCCAGCTGTGTATGCAGTGAACTGGGGAATTGATCCAGCTGTATAAGAGCTCAAACATTTTTTTCAGAGATAATTTAGGATAAATTAGTTCATCAATCCAATCCATTCTGTGGCTGTATAAACACTTGTGTCAGCACTGAGCAGGGGTTCCTGGAGCCGAAAAAGCCTAGGGAATGAGGGTGGCCTGGTGAAGCTTACAGCACAGTTGCTGCTGAGGGATCACAGCTGCAACATTGAGTACTCACATTCAACTGTAGAATATTTGGGACATATAATTACCTCCTACTGACTAAATCCAGTTTTAATAATTGTTCTGTGTACACATATTTTTGCAAAAGGCTGTTCCATTACCTTTATTTACTGAAAGCTAACACTTACCTTTTTCTCCAAAATGAGAAACTGGTAGCTGCAAATCTCACAAACCCAAGAGGTATCTGTCTTTCTTACATTTATTTATGAACCACCTTGTGCCCTGATCTTGCCTCTGGATCTGCTAGCATGGACTTCTGTGCCTGTCACTTAAATCAGCAGAGCTTCACAAAGGCCCAAAGGACCATGACAGTAAATGAAGATAAGAAAAGCTTTAAGCAAGTCAGATCTAGGGAAGCAAAAATACTGCCATAGTTAGCTTCAGCATCTTTTTTGTTTTCAACCACTGAAAGTACTTTCCAATAGTTAATTCTCTTTAGATTATATTCTGCTGAAAGTAAAGATGATAATTTTAATGTGCAAGTCTTCATATTATGTCCTCTGACAAAACAGCTGAATAGCAACTGTTTTGAATACTGGATTTATGTTTCTGGAATAAACTTTTAGGAACTCCCTTTATTTGTTCCATTCTAGTTTTGGAAGAAGTATAAATGCACTTGATGTGAATCCTATAGATTCATCTTTTGCTGAGTAATATCAAGTTTGTAGTCTTTACTGCTCATTGTCCATATTGTCTATCAATAGTTCAATTTCATTATGCTATTTTGGAGAAAAACTGAATACAAGCTTTTCAGAGTAATGCCTACTGTAAG
>JAWWEV010000083.1:106746632-106803159 GCA_035583235.1 Hafferia zeledoni
TTGACCCAGCTACAGCTGTGCCACCAGTACAGGATGACTGGACTGGAGAGGGAAGGAGTAAGGCAATGGGGGGGATGATACAGACATGAAACTCTGGGCTCCCCACATCCATTCACCTGCAGACCCTGCAATGCCACTAGCATTAGACTGCTCCTGAGTGACCTCACTGCAGCAGGAGTGCCCCACTGTGCTTATCTGCACTTGCATACAGAGTGTCCTCAGCTATGGTACTGCCACACAAATCATTGTTCTCTCTCCTTACCCTGTGAGCTCTCTCTCCCCTGACCTATTGGTATCAGGCTGTCCTGGAGGCACCTCAGGACTCTGACTGACTCCTTGTTTTAACAGCAGTGTTAGCACTGGATTACCAGCATTAGCTTTGTTAGTATAGAACTGGGATTTGGGAAGCAGTGCCTGTACAGTCTGGGAGGAGCTTTCTTCTTGCTTTCTACCACATAATTTTCTACTTTTATTTCTGGTGAGGGAGAGGTGATCCCCAGTGCAGTTGGGGGCTGTTTCTTGTTAAATTTTAGCACATATGGGCTGCTCAGTATTTTCCAGCAGGGAGAGGCTGGGCTTGGATAGGTACCAATGAGGACTGTACGGCATCTGCTATGGGTCTCGGTGGTATCTGGCATACAGGCTATAGCATTTGTGTATGAGGCTGGCTAGCACAGTGTACTGTGTCTGGCTAGTGTTGCCTGGCAAAGTTGAAGATCTCAGCACTTGTGGTTACAGTGCTCAAGGGCAGCATCATGCCACAGGCTCCAGATGAAAGCACTGCACAGAAGCCAAATCACTGGGAGAGGGATTGCAAATATTCGGGCCTCTGCTGACACTATGTATGTCATTTTTAGTAGGACTCATGTGGAAGAGTTTTGGAGAGCAGAAACCTCTAGCTGTTGCGACAGCAGACACAGTGTAGAAAATGGGAATGTCTGGGCACGCTCCTTGTACTGGTGAGCTTTTAATTGCATTGAAAGCTGGCCTGCTTTGTAGATAAACCAGGATCAGTACTCAAAGAAGCTGAAACATGAAGATGTAGTCGTAAATGTCACAGATTTGCTTCTAGGGATAAGCTGTGAATGCACCCATGAAGCCTATGGGCCTGCAGAGTTAGGAGGTTCAGGTGGAGCAGCTAAATCACTTTTGTGACACTGCTGAGTAAGTGCTAAGACCTAGACTGACTAGGCCAGCAAGAAAACTTGGCCTCTGTGCTGATAAAGGTACTACAAGAAAAGAGTGTAAGAAAATCCAGTGAAATTCCTCTTCATTGTGCAAATATTTCTGACACCTCTGTTTAAATCTGGTCACGTCCTACAGAGACACCGCTATATGCTATCAGTTCTAAGACTTCATACTATTTCTGTAATCTGTACAGAACTCTATATGACAGTATTTGATATAGGTCTTGAAAAGGGGAGTCTTAAATAAAGACTGCATATAAGAATAAAGCTGTTAATTACAGCTATCAAGGTTATGAAATCACTCAAAAAAGGAAATGCTTAAATTAGGGTTGTACTTTTGTCATACACTGTGTGATAAAATTTTTACTTATATGGTCATACTAGTTTTTTGGATTTTTTTTTTTAAATATGTTTGCATCTCTGAATAAACAGCACCAGACCTTTTCTACAGATGAATTTGAGTAATATGTTGAAGGCACTTTTTTCCCACAGTTGCAGAAAAAAACCATGTAATTAAGGTCATGCAATTAAGGAATGTCATAAATCATTTGTTGAAAAGGCAACTTCAATTATGACATTTCCTAAATTTCCAGTATTAAATTAAAAGTTCTTAATGTACTCATAAAGTAGCTTTTTGGGGGCACTTATTTATAATTTTAACTTTCATTTTGTTTGCTTTACTTTGTTATGTAGTCAAAATGAATTTAGTTTGCCTAATTAGAATATTTACAAGCCTATATAATCTTTAGAAATGGAGAATTTTCAGTTTAAATGTGCAATAATTAAGAGCAAATGTGACCAGATACTTAAAATAGTGACAGCTCTGTATTTTAAAAAGTTGATATGCAGTTGTTTGGTTATAGAGAACAAGAAAGGACAGCTAGAAAAATGCCAAAAAACATACTTACTGCGAATATTACTTTTATCTCAAAGATCAAAGGAACGCATGATCTTCAGCAAGAATTGAGAATGAAAGTTATGAAATTATAATGCAGGTGATAAGCAAAGTAATTGTTTAGCAATTTGTGAGAAGGTGGAGAGATTTTATGAGAGCAAATGAAGATATGAAGTAGCCCAACCACAGGGCTATATTTTGAAATGTGGAAGGCTAACAGCCACTAAGTATATTCTTTAACTGAAATCATACTCATATCAAAAATCAGAATATACTGTTGTATAACTGGCACAAATGGGGACATCTAATCTTACTAATGTCTCTAATTGGTACAGATGATAAAAACAAAGGAATAAAGAACACAGTTAGTATAATGAGTTAGACAGTTCAACTCTGACTCTTGGAAGCACTTATCCAAATACTTCCTCTGTGTACTCACTCAGAAATAATTAATGCATAATAGTATGGCTTCCTTTTTAATAAAATACCTTGACCATTTCTAATATTTATTACACAGTTTAGTCAAGAGTGCTTATGCATACAATAGAGGGTCACAGTTTTTGTGAAACTGTAATGAGAAAATGTCGTAAAGGGGATCCCCAGGGAAGTGGTCACAGCATCAATCCTGACAGAGTTCAAGGAGCTTTTGGATGATATTCTGAGGCACATGGTGTGACTGTTGGAGATGGTCCTGTGCAGGACTAAGAGTAGGACTTGATGATCCTTGTGGCTCCCTTCCAATTGAGAACAATCTGTGATTCTGTAACATGCCTTTACCTCATAGTATTATAGCATTGATGGTGTTAATAAAAAGACATACAACAATTCTAAAATATAGAGAGGTTTAAGATAGGAAAGCTTTCTAAAAACAGGCCTCCCTTACCTGTGCTGAAAAAGAAGGTTTAAAGTAAATCCAGGGCTCTACATCAGCAAATGTAAATGCTGCACTTCTATTGACTCAACTGCTCTTACTTATGACAAAAGTTAATTGGTCTTCAAAGTACCATTCAAAGGTTTGATCTCCCACTGTTGAATGAAGAAATGGAGTTCAAGGATTAAATCTATTTTTCTCTTTACACTGATTTTTGTGTAGTTCAGTAATTCTGAAGGATGTGGGGTTTGCTCGTAACAGCATGAGCTTCTTTACATTACAGAACTTAATATTATATCCCTAAATCGTCAGAGATGAGTTGAATGACTGAATCTTAATAGTGGCTACTTTCCTCACAGTAAGAATACACATATTATTTATAAACCTTTCTCACCAGATAGTAATTTTGTTTGTGGTTTGTTTTAAATGAGCTGTTTAAAATTCTGTAATTAATTCAGTATACACGGCAAAAATGACAGATGGTTATTATAAAGGAACTTAATGCCTCATGGAAACAAGTCAAACCACAATCACTAACAGATGTTTTCTGCAAAGACAGATTGTGTGTGTGTGTGTGTACGTGTTTACATATTACATGTATATATATGTACATAGTAGAAATATGGATTTATATGTTTATGTGTTTCTGTGCATGTTTGTCTATATCCATATATGTCACATGAACATTTTCCCAAGACAAGACAATAGTTGCATGGTTTCTTAGAGCAGTGATGACCACATTTATTCCTGTAGTTATACAAAAGAATTCTATCAAGGAAAATTCCTTCAATTCTCCTTAAATTTTAAGAAAAAATTACAGACAGCACTTTTTGTGACTTCCTTATAAGTTAGAAATACATGGTTCTAGTTGTCAAGACAAAACAAAACAAAACAAAACAAAAAAAAAACAAAGCAAAAGTTTCAAACATTTTTAGAGTAGTAGTAATGTTATTAAAACTGTTTTCTAAAATGCAGTTACTGGAGGATATCAGTGGAACTGATCTGGTGATCAACAGTATAGACATAAGGTAACATTATCACAGAGTAGGTGAGGCGGCAGTATCATGGGCATTCATTGTTTTTCAACATACATAAAACACACATTTTAAAATCTAATCATCATAGTCTCACAGAGCAAACTTGACTGTTAAAACACAGCTAAAGAGAGATTGGGCATTTCAGGACATTTTTTATTAAATTAATATTAGGCTGCAATCTCCAATATTAATAATCTCTCATTCAAACCTGTATTCTGACCAACCCCTTCCCCTGCAGGGGGGTGCCATGACAGAAGTAGTCTTTAGTGCATGCTTGGGACCATCTAGGTGCATTATGAACAAGTGACAAAAGTATTCAGTGACTAGCTCCAGACTTTGACAGTCTCCAAAATGTTGAGAACCTGAAGTGAGTATACACTCTGGACAAGACTCAGCTCCATATCTGTTTAACAGCAGCATGTGTGCCAGCCTTTCTGATCACACACTCCTACTCTTTGCAGAAAAAAGTTGGGCTGAAGTCACAGTACAATCCAAGAAAGACTTGGCTTGGAATATCAGAATTCCAGAGGTATGTAGAACCAGATTGTATTTTGCAGATGCTATGTGTTCTGAACTGATGTGATTTCCTCTGTGACTCCAGGCTCTTTCAGCTCAGCCAGGGTTCACTACTGCCTGTGAAGATCATTTCATCCACATTGACAATGAATACCTATTTGTGCTGTTGGAAAGAAGAAAACTGAATTAAAAAAAAAAAAAAATCACTTAAATTCTGACAATTCTAAATCAGAAGAACTCCCTTGATATACAGATAGATACAACCTGCCAGTTACCAGAGAACAACAAAATCAAGTGAGAAGTACTTAACCAAAAATTCTTTTGACAATCACAACAACAATTAACTAAAGAACTCTTTAAAAGTAATTGTCAAATATGTGAGTTAAAAAAATATTTGAGTTAGAGTCTTCAGGTATTTTAAATTACATACATTTATTTCATTTACTCATTTATCACAGGAAAATGCTATGGCTTACTTCTGAGGGTAAATGTGTTTCTAGTATCTTTATATTGTTACAGTGCTGTTATTATATGGTTTCCCTGCTTTTAGATATTCTTATTTTGGACTTTGTCTTTCTTGTGATGCATAAAGTAATCAAACCCTCAAGGAACTGAGGAGGATTAAGTATCTGTCAAGTTATTTAGTATTCTAAGATAAGAAGCTCACTTTTACAGAGCCACAGTGTATAAGAGAACAGCAAGGTTATGAAGTCAATACTTCATTTGGGATCTACAGATGGAATAATCTCATCTGCAATAAACTAACAGGAACTGTTGCCCCACTTTAAAGAGAAATTTAATGTTAGTACTCAAAACTGAGGGCTGCAAAATCACAGAATTATTGCTATAAATCAGTGGAGGAAGTGGGGTGCTGAATAGTGAGAGCTCATTGTCTCTCAGCTTGCATAACCAGTTCCTTCCGGCTCTTAGCCTAATCATTAGACCAAACATTATGCTGTTTTCTGATGTGGATCCTATATGGATTTCTAGCTTAGTTTTTGTCATGCAAAGGATACTGCAAGGCTTGAAGTAATCTTTCTGGAATGAATAACTCATTTGAAAGTGAATGGAATAGAGACCTGTTTTGGAAATGTTTAAAGATTTCAGAAGACTACACTAAAGTACGGACACAAAGGGTCCTCTCAATTGTACTAAGGTTTTACAAGCACGTAGGCCTTCCAGATGGAATCTATTAGTGTCAAGGAGATTTGAATCAGAGATGTAATCACTCTTCTGGAGAGCTTCTGCAGCAAACAGACTATACTGACAAGGGTAATAGTAACTCACATATGTGAATATCCATGAGTTAATCTCACAGACATTCAATAATGCGACCGGATTAGAACTCAAATCCTGCCTCCAAAAGTGTTTGCAAATGCCCAGTTTTATAGGTTGTGATCATTGTGAAAACACGTGTTCTGATTCTGTAGTGTACTTTGTACAGGCTTAGGCCCAATATAAAAAGCAAAGGCAAACAAAATCACACTGTAACATTGTATAGGAAAAACTGGGACTAACACCACAAAATAAGAAGCATCATCAACTAAAAAAATGATATTTGAATGTGTTAAGTAATTTGTAAGTTGCTTCATGGAAATATTTAAACACATTGCTTTTAAATTTACAGGAGTGTGCTGATTTATCTGTCACTTCAGTACTTGGAGAAATCACCTACAGAGTACACTCTAAATATACCCTTATTGCTTTTCTCTCAAGCAGAGTACACTCTAAAGATACCCTTATTGCTTTTCTCTCAAAGACCCAAGCACCAGACCATATGACAAACAGTGAAATTCAGGTAGGTTACATGGTAGGCCTGGAATCCTGCTGTCTTGACCCTGTCCAGAGATCTTTGGACTAAACTCTCCCATTTCAGAGTGAACCCCTAGCTGCAACTCCACATTTCTCTCCCATTAAGTGACCTAGGTGACATATGGACCCAGTCATAGGATGCCTGGCACACCTTCGGAGTTTGGGAGTTGACAGGTAGATGTTTGCCCAATGGTTTGGGGTTTTTTTCTTTGTTCATTTGGTTGGTTGTTTTTTTAAAGATGTAACTATTGGATAACAAATTTTCATTTAAAAATACTAATACTACTACTGCTGCTACTACCAGTACTATTATTATTCCTATTAATATTAATCTTAATTTTCTGATCCCATTCTTGTGTATGGTATTTTTTTCTCTATCAGGATAATTATTGTGTTTTTAAATAGCATACTTCATCAAGACGATATATTTTTTTTTAATTTGGTTAACATTGGTTACTCTTTGATTAATAATTGTGCAAACTATGTCTTACATTAAAATGTATGTATAACCAGACATTGCAAACAAAGATTTGGGAAGGGCTCTCCCCACATGGGTGTGCCCTTCCAGCCTGCACAGTGGATTTTTTAGGTGAGGCACAGCGTGCGCAGAACTAACCCTAAATCTAACCATTTAAGTCCTAAGGTCCATTTGCCACGGCCGAGCGTGTTTGGACAGTGACAATGAAGTCCTCAGGACTGTCTACAGCACCAGGTACTAACTGGGGCCGACCCTGCTGAGCATCCGAGATCTGATGGGATCGGATGGCAGGGAGGCATTGAACTGCCAGGGGACAGTCCCCACTGAGACTCAAACTCAGGATCTTGGGATTCAGAGTCCAGAGTGCTCTCCTTTACACCACGGGACCGCACTACATTAAAATATTAATTTCAGAAATGCTGTCATTTTTTACATGTCTATCCTGATATGCTCATAGAATAAAGAGAAAACATAAAATTTGGTGTGAAATTTGAATCTATGAATTTGGCTTATGCTCACTTCAGAATCTTTTCATTCTTCATATACATTAAGTTGGAGACTGCCACAAAGTTTGAAAAATAAAAATCAGAGCATATTAAAGAAAATTTTTCTTCAGAGGATTTGAAACCCCTTCCCAAGGTTTTTTTTCTTTCTCATTTCTAACAAGAGAACAAGATATAGGAAATGCCATAATGCTCTTTTCTTACAGGGTTTCAAAGTATTCTCTAGAATTTACCCTCCAGGACAGAAAATCCTCTCTTGAATAAAAAGTATTTTAGAACTCACAAATGGTGGCTTCTCCTTTCCTTTGAATTGTTATTATATAAATTTTAAATAAGTTTCTAAATGATAAAGCTCATGTTCTCGGTTTTTAGTTAAATAACTTTTAATAACATGACTTCAGCTAAGGTATAATAATTTAAGAAGCCTGAAAACACTTTCTGTTCCAAGGGGTTTGATATAAAAATGGAATCATTAACTATATAGCCCAGAAGGCTAAAATTAATTTTGTATTACCAATAACATAACTGAGAAAAGAGATGAGAGTTCATGTTAGGAAATCTGCAATATATGTAATCATATATACATACCTATTGTCACATGTCTATGTACATACATAAAGTATGAATGTATGCATATGTGTATATCTATGCAACTGATCTTTCTTCATATTTTCTGCTCTTTAAAATATAGTGACTGGAGACATGGGATATCTTTGAGTATCAGAAGATTTGCAGGAAAAGGAACTTTAAGACTGGACACTGGTAACATCATTCTAGATACTAATTTGGATTTTAAATTTTAAATATGAATGCAAATTGACAAAAGATTCCATTTCCAGTGGAAATCCTTTATTTTCAGCAGAAAGATGAGGATGACATTATAAAAAGGAGTAAAAAGGAGGTTCATTACCTGTTACGGTTTGTACTCCAATGGTCCTTAATTCCCACCAGTGCTAAAAGGCAATAAACATGTCACAGTGACATAGGCTTGCCAAAGTCTGAAATCCTCAAAGCAACCATACCATGGACAAAATGTTATAACAGGAACTCTATGAGAGGTCAAGAAAACACAAAGAAGTCTATGAAATGTAAATACAGTATCATCAGTCTGGAAAATAGAGACAACACTATTTTCACTATTGGAATGTCCTTTTTATAGTAACTGTTCTCTCATTTGGTTCGTGGGCTTTTTCACAGTTTTGACTTTTCTTACAGTACAAAATCCTCGCAAAAAGATTCAGTGCTTACAGTACAAAGACAAGCAGCAGCAAAGCTCTTCTACATATCCTCCAAGTTATTTTCCTTAGCATGCCCCCAAACTGTGAAAAACTATGTTGTTTTGTAGCTGGATTTGTCATATAAGCTTCTGCATTTAGAAATAGCTGTCTGAGCAGCAGGAGAATTGGTTCTTTGGCTTGGTACCTGATTAGATGCAACTCTTGAGGCAGAGTTCCTCCCTGGATGTTGCTGTGTGGGCTGAGATTTCTGAAATAAGAGATTACTGGCTGTGATGATCTGTTCCAGAGCTGGTACATTGTGATGATAAAACAAGTAGGACTGAGTGTTTATCTGAACTTCCTGGCATTGAAACTACTGTAGCTGGAAACTGAAACCAGAATACAATACTGATATGACAGTAAAGAAGTAATAATTAAATTTCTCTAAAAATACTTTTATGCCGCAATCAGGAGAAAGTATTCCCCATCATGCAGAGAGATTAAAAGGATTATATACAAATATATATCTAACCAAATGTTTTGAAATTTTTCATCACTGGTAGTTAAGGATTTCACATTATGAACAATTAACAAACAAAGAAACAATGGGGTTGAAACCCACTTTTCCCAAATCTAAACCCTTAATCTCAAACAAACAGAGCAACCTTTCAGTCTAAATAACAAATATGTTGAAACAGTAGGGGATGTAAGTCAACAACCTGACAGATAAAGCCCAAAGTTTGTCAATGAAGGTCTTTTATTTTGAGACATTTAAGGTACACTTCATGCTAAATAAAGCATGTCTCATAAAAACAAGAACATATGGTGGTGTATTTATTGTGTAAAGGATTTTATCTTCAGTTCTATTGCACTCTGATGGTCTTGCAAAACAATGATTTTTAAAAAGCTTCACTCCCTGTTGATCTTATTTCTGTGTGTCTATAAGCACAACGTGCATGTTGTTAGTAGTTTGTCTTAGAAACATTAATTTAAATATTTATGCAAAGTATCAGAGAAAACTGTGATATTCTTTGTCCTTTATAAAATCCCAGGTAAACTTCTTACCTCCTGTCTTGGGTTGAGCTGGCAAAATGCCAACTGCCCAATACAGAGTCAGAGCTTCCCTCCCTTTCTGAGCTGAGAAAAGGGAGAAAGGGAAAAAAACCCTCTCAAACTAGGTTTATGCTTAAACTACCTATATATATTTATACAGAAAAAAGTAAAACTACAATATAACACACACTTACACAAGTTAGAAATAACAAGAAATAACTTCCCACTCCCCAGTGAACACAAATCCCACCATTCTAACTACAAATCATTCCAGAGAAGTCAATTCCCCAGAGACAGACAAGCAGAGAGAAAAAAAACTAAGAACAAACATTTTACTTCCCTCAGATAACACGATGGTAAGCCGGTGCTCTGGGATTGGGCCTCCCTATCCCTCCTAGGACGACACGGTGCATCCTTCTGAGACAACAGTTACGAAGGAACAGAACCAAGCCACTCCCACACTGGCTCTTATCCCTTTGAGATGAAGTCGAAATATAGTATGGAATACTATTGGCTAGGAGAAGTCAGCTGTCAGCTAGCTCAGCCCAGCTCAAGTCAGCTGACAGTCCCAGGCCTACCCTGAAATCTGAAACCTAAATTTAGGTGTACTTAGCTAAACCCATAGCACCTCCTCACTCTTTCTCCACAGCATCTGATTAGAAGCATACACTGTTTTCTCAAGTTTGAGAAACATTACTCAGAAAAAAAACCCCAAATATTTCATTTCATCTCAAGTTGTTATAAATCTGTAAACTCTACTTGAACAATCTCTAATGTCTTGTAGCCAAGATGTAAGTAATGCACAATTGCAACTCCTACCCTAGTTTGGGGTGGGTAGCAGGTGGGGGGGGGAGTGAAATCTTAAAAGCCCAAAGTTTGCCATTAACGTAATGTTAACCTGACAGCCCACATAGCTAATCATCAGTCCCAGCCCTGTCACTAAGCTTTGTGCTTCGTCATGCTGAGGGACTTTATGTTTCACTTACCTTTGTTAGGTAGCCTAGTTAGACCCCAGAACCACTAAAAATATGAGGCTGAATGCTACAAAAACGCAAGGGAGATGGGTAGTTTCTGCCTAAGGGTGACTCAAAGTTACCTGAACTGAAATGGTATTCACAATCTACAGAGGATTAAAAGATGAACTGTGCAAAATAAGCTCTACTCCCTGTCAGAGATGGAAGCTTCACTATCTGCCTGTTTAAGCTCTTAAACCTCTATCCTATATTAGACAACTTCTACACAACTAGTTCAGGTTTTCAGGTCAACACGGCTCACCATCAGTCACAGAAAAACACTCTGGCCATGGCAATCACTCTGGTACTCAGAGCTGGGAAAAAATCACAGCTGAAAGACAGTTCGAGGTTGTTCAAGTTCTGCTCTTAACCACCTTTCCACTGTTAACTGTGGAAAAGAATAAGGGCCATTCATAATGTTGACTTCTGGATCTCTGGATCTAGCTAGAAAGTAGCTGCCAAAAGGTCTCGGGATGAAATCAGCTGTTATTATTTTTCTCTCTCTCTCTTTTTTTTTTTTTTTTTTTTCTCTTCTGGAAAAACAGTTAGCAAACTGCAGACAATATTATTATTGAAAAGCTTTCAAATATATATTTAATGTTTCATGACTTGTTTCTTTTATTAGGATCTATTTCTTAAAAGGGGGTAATTTTAGATAATCTGTAATCTTTACAGTTTTCAGTTTCTGAGAATGAACCCATAAGATCTATTTAAATGTAGATCAACATTTTTTTTCTTTTTCTCACCCTACCACCCTCACAAATGCAGATAATACATATGAAAGTGGGATCTCTATTACACTTTCAGAAATAAAATATTGGTTTTCTATGTAAATTCCTGACTTTTTGTTAAGGCTTTTCTTCTAAAAAGCTATCCAGCTCTCATTAAAGACTACTCCTCAGTAAAGAATCCAACATTATTAGTATGTTGTTCAAGTTATTTACTTTAGAATGTTCATTTTATACCCAGTTTGAACCTCACTAGCTGGGCTCTGCTCTTGGATTTGAAAGCAGCAAATATCTTTTGGAAATAATTCTTGAACTTTTTTTATTTGATGTACTCCTTTTTAGACCAGACACACATTTTATCAAGTGGTATGTTGGCAGTTTTGGTGACTGGAAGCTTAACATAGATGTACAAAAAATTAAAATGCAATATAATTTTCTTTTCACATGCAAAATCCCTCTAGATCAACCAATTGACTTATCTAACTCTACCAAAAAGAAATGGAGGGCTGTAGAGTATATGGTTCACTACCTCATTCTCCCATCTACAGATCAGACATACTGCAGAAGTCATGACATATTAAAGCCTTCTAATTGCAATTTACTATGAGTCACAATTAGCAGTTGTCTTGAGCAAAATGGCACTGACTTGTGTCATCAAAAATGTACCATGGTGTATTATGTATTTATTTAGATGCAATAAATAGCTCACATTAATGCAGTGTGCATTTTGGATTTTGTAGCAAAGGTTATTCAAGGCAGCAAATCTGAAAAGGATGTTTCATTTCATTAGTGTTTTTGGCATGTTTTATTTTATTAAATTAGCTCAGTAAAACTAATAGCATCATAAAACACATACATAGTCGATCATGTGACTGATTTAAAGAACCAGTGAAAGATAAATTTTAAAAGGAATCCTATGGCAAAACCTCTGGAGAGTTATAGTAAGATATCAACGATAAACCAATAAGTATTACTTTCAGATGAACGAACTTTGATAATTTCCCTAGATGTTGTTTACAATATGTAAAATATGATGTGCATCTGACAGGAAAACTACTCTCCACTATCCCAAATTTCCCTGTGAATAACTTTATAATTGGCACCGAGAGGAACAGACCACTTTCAATACCCATTAGAGACACTAAACTTTCACAGAGCTATCCTTTGAGAATATTCACACTCTCTGAATATTGTTTATTTCAGCACCTACTTTTATGCATCCTGAATATCTGCATATCACCTCTGCCATATAAGTAGTTCAATGACTAGTCACACCAGGCTCTTTCTCTTAATTGCTACTCAGTCACTGAGTAAATTTCATTACAGTGAGAACTTTTCTCCTTATAGATATGTTCATTTTTTTTATATGTCTTGGCACAATAATCATCTTCCAAATTAAAACCAAGAAATATCCTATTGCATGATTCACTGGATAACAGATGCACTATCCACACCTACATCATACAAGGTACTTCTTGAAATATGTCAAATGCTTCTAGATTTCTTGGACTTCTTCCCATTCAAAGATAAGACACATTTGAGACTCTCAATTTTCTTAAAAAGTAAAACATAAAGCTCCTAAGAAGTAAAATAAATTGTTGTAAGCATTAGCAGGAGTGTTGAATCACCATTTATATGAGAAATAGAATCTCAAAGTAAAGAAGCTGAGTGAACAAAACACGACATTTTAATTTTCTTCTTTAGCTTCAGTGCTCACCATTATGATAGTCATCTTTTTAGTAGGAGCACAAAACTATAGCTTTAGAAGTTGTTTTGTGAGGTTTAGTTTATTTGTTTGTTTTTAATAGCATGTTCTTACACTTTACTATTTAAAAATGCACGCACTTTTTCAGTTACTTTGAACTCTTCTGTCTACAAAACCCCTTTGGAATATACAAAAAATTGCATTAGTGTGCACTAGCTACTCTATTTTAGCACTATCCTGGCCTTGTCTTAGTAGCTAGAAGCATGATAGCCCTGAAAAGGCATTGTTTATATGATTAATCTTTTCTCATCTAAAGGCACCTTAGGAAAGACAGCGTGGAGTTGTCATGGACAACTCTCCAAAACAACCATCTCAATGTTCAGTGGCAGCCAAAATCATCACCCAATGCTGGACAGCATCAGGAAGACTACTGAGAATGAGAGAAAACATCTCCTGCATCTTGAGTACCGTGTGCTGTTTTGGTACCAGTATTTCACAAAGGCTGTAACAGAGTTAGTGAATGCGTAGAGAAGAGTAGATAAAAATGGCCAAAGCTGTGGAAAACACAGGCCTGAAAAAGAGCAAAAAACATCAGTTTCAGTGTGAGTGTGACCAAAGTGTACAAAATCATGAACCAGTATATGAGAAGAAAGCGAGTTTTTCTTAAGTAATAACTGTCATCTTTGGAAAGTGTGATCATGGGGGAAAAAATAACCAAAGTATGTGAGGACAAAAATAGGATGTTACTAAAAGTCATTTAAATGAAGAAAAAAATCTTTGAATAATTTAGTGAGAGGGAGGAGTGTGAAAACTACAGAGCTTTAAGAATAACTGAAATTCAGAGATAATAGAAATGGCATACACATAGTTGATTCTGCTTCAAGAAAAAAGGACAAGCTGAATGATGTCCTGAGGCTTTATTAAGATTTATTATTCTGTGATTTCCTAGATAATGAATTTAGCTAATACAGACCTTGTGAGTACCTCCTTCAGGTTCTTTCATTGCAATTGCACACATAGGAAAAAAATAGTAAATATTTGCCATCAATAACTAAAACAAAACTTTGGCAGACTGACACAGTTTCACAGCAACAGTATATGTGCCATATAAGTTTATGAAAATTAGTATGATATAAGTCTATTGAACCTACTATAAATATTATTATTAATTTTCATTAATAAGTAGGACCTTACAGCATCTAGCTTAGTATCTAGCCAAATCTGAAGATTCAGCTTAAGTAAACAGGCAGCTGTTTTTTGTGGTCCAGCAGAGGGAGGTCTGAATTCCTTCTTTTTATTCTTCCAAAAACTAGTGAGACTGTCAAGGCCATAAGGTGTATAGTTGGACACTAAAATGTTACTACATACCAATTTTTTGTCCGTAAATGTGGGAAAATTAGATATAGTATTTCCTAACATGAGTTAAAGAAAGAGAAACTAAAATTACATGAAACTTAATTATTTGACACTTAAATTCTGTATGCATATAAACACAAGAAAATAGCTTTTCTTCCGATGGATGTGGGGGTTCCTTGAGATTTTTTTCTGCTTGAGAAAATGCATCCTCTACATGTGGCAGGCACACCTCAAGTTTCTCTGTGAAAGCTGAAATAATTTGTTGACTTTATTTTACTCTTATCATCTTTAGCAGTATATTTCATGTATTCTTTTCAAATATTTCAGCAATGTTAAAATATTGTTTGAATTTGCTGTGAAATTACAGTGCCTGTTTAATCTTTTGTTCAAAAATCCATCTAATTGCTGCCATATTCGGTTGTGTGCAGAGGCAGAGAACATTATTCCATGGAACAGAAGTGCACTCGCTACAAATAGTCTTCTTATTCTAAGTATGTGAAAACATGAAAAAAATGAGAGTTTTCTTCCATATGATAAATACTATTAAAATGCATATGTGAATATTGGTTTACTGCTGATGTTTGTAATAATAAGCAATCAGCTACACAATAGAAAAAAAAAAAGCAAACTGAGATTTTTTAAACAATATATACTCAATCTATATTTCCTAGGTTGCTTTAATGGATATAAATACATGTCTATATTGAATAGTTCCAGGGCTTTTTAAGACACTAGAGTGCATCAGAAGAATTTTAGCAAGTTGAGAAACAGAAAAAGTACAGATTTTTTACAACGTGCAAAGGCTTGCTCTAGTTCTGCAAGCATGTCAATAGCCCTACTGAAATCACACATGAGACTACTCACAGGTGTAAATATTTGTTCAAAGAGACAGGAAATTGCTCTAGGTAAGTATTCTTCATGTAAACAAGCATGATTAGAATTGCCTGTGTTAGGAGTCATCTGTAAATAGCGAAGAGACTTAGGATGTCTCCATTACCAATATCAGTAAACCTCCTTTAGTCTTTTCAGTGCTGAAGGATCTACATAGAGACAATATTGTGACTGTTCTTTTAACGTAATAGAGACCATTGCTCATTTCACCAATGAGAACTTTGATGCTACTTTTTTTCTCCATTTTCTCTCTTTGAGCTGCCTTTAGTAGTCTAATCAAGATAAGACCCTGGTTGGCAGTAAATGTTGATGCTTCCAGAAATTGCTTCTTCATATCTAAATATATCACAGTGTAGTGGTAGTCTAAGAACATCTCTTGGCCTTTTCATGTTTTTTAAGCTTTCTGACATGCAGCAACACATGAAAATTCATGAAGAATTTTCTCAATGCCATCCTTTTAGTTTGCAAATTCAGTTAAGAATCACACAGTAGGGCAAAGTGTTGTATGGTGTAGTAAAAGTGTTTTTTTCTCACCACTGAGAAACTAGGAACTTGCATCTGTCTAGATTATTCTGCATTATTTTTATCAGCACATATCAAAGGGTTCTTATCAAACCTGAATATCTTTACTTCACCATCATTCATATCAATGAGAGGTAAAACATGTGGGTTTAGAAGCTGTCAGATCTCATAAACTACTTTTCTCTCTGGAGAACCTCAGGGAATAATTCCAAGACCAAATATGCCTCTTTTCATTAGGTTAGGTCCCAGGTATTATATTTCTATCATATTTTGTCAGAACGCTGGCTTCTGTGCCTGAATTTATTTGCCACAAAAATATATATATCTTTGTGTACACAGAATTGTCAGTGGGGACTGCTTTATCTGCCAGATAGGAGATGGCCTTAGCTAGTCCCCTGGAGAAAGAATAACGTACTCTACAAGAGGCCATTTGCTCTTCCAAGAAGGCTTCCTAGTTTGAATGGGATAATTTGTCTTTTAGAATTTCTAGATACAGAGAATCTGAAAGAAAAAAAGGTGAATCTGGGAAAAGTGTGATATGCCTTTCTTTTATATATTTCAAAGGCAAGAATGATAAGAAAATATTAAAACTGAATAGTTTCTGTAGTGACTTACTGTAGTTATATATGTCTGCAACAGAAGTAGTGTTAGTTATGAAAGAAACAGATCTCAATGATCCTTCAGGACCTTACTTAGTATTTTTGTAAGATGGTTATGCTGCTGTAAATAAGATGATGAGAAAGGTCCAGCAGAGTCCTGTGACTCTGCCCTATAATCCTATTCCTGAGAGAAAATATCAAATTTACACTATGCTCTCCAAATCTCAAAAAATTTCAGCTTACATATCTTCCTGTGTCAGATATGGCAATATTAGGCAATTCTCAATATATTTTTCCAGTTTCCTCTTGAAGCCACACATTTTTTTGACATCCATAGCATCCTTTGATATAGATTTCCATAGTTCTCCTATCTGTTCAGTGCATATTTCAGTGTTCCTAATGGAATACATGGATAGAATATTAACTACATCTCAGAACTTCTATAATATGAAAGGGAAATAAAAGAGGGTTTTTAACATTTTTAAAAATCTCCCAACTAGCAGCAGTTGCATAATTGCTGTAGTATCCCACTCAAGGAATTTTATTTTGTCTGTCTTCCAGTCAGGAAAGTCACTAAATGCTTCTGCAACTTCAAAACTGAACTTACAATCTTTAGTAAAAAATAGTGCCTTCTTCAGTAGTCTGTCACTGGTACCAGATTACTCCTTTGGAAAGCCTTAACACATTAACATTGAGTAGTATATATGAAAAGGTTTACTTGAGTCAAATCCCTTTCTTTGTATTTGTTATTTATATATAAATGTAGAGTCATAGCAGAAATGTTTGTGTTATTAAAATCAAGCAGTTGGGCACAAAGAAATTGATTAAGCTTCCAACTTCATGGAAAGACTGGACTAAGTCAAATAAGTGCAAGAAAGTAAGAAAAGATTTGCAGTCACACTGAACATCTCCATTAGCATCATATGTAAAGCAGATAGAACCATGTAAGGGAAGAGACCCACAAGGATTGAGTCCATCTCCTGTCCCATACTGACATGGAAAGAACCTCATAAATGCACACTGTATGGGCTGTGGCATGCCAACATACTATGTATATTTTTTTTCTGAATGTGTATATGTGTGTGTATTTGGTCAAGCGACAAGAGTTTGGCAGGAACAGACAAGTTACTTATTGAGTAATGACTCACAGATAACTAGATACTCTTAGAGGTCTTCTGGTTGTATTTACAGGGTTTTGGCCCAAAGATGACATTAGGGCCTGCCTCGCTGAGCATTGTAAGCCATAGAACTGTTTCAAGTAGTTCTCACAGAAAGGAAAATTAATAGCTAGAGGCAATGTTATTTTTCAGAAAATGTTCTGTCTTCAGTTTAAAAGCTCTCATTACAGAGAATCCACACAGATCTTTGTAAAATATTTCAAGTATTACTATGTTTCCAATCAAACCAACACCTTTTTATAATTTTAGATTTGTTCAGCATTTACTTTTTTGTTTTGTTTTGTTTTTGTCTTGTTATTTCTCTGAAAAACACCTTTCATATTGAAATTGTGTCTTGACTTAGGACTGGGAGCAGAAGAAATTTTTTTTTGGTTCACAAGATGAAGGGTTTTTCTAAAAAAAATCCACCATTAGATATTATATAGAAAGGCATTAGAAACTGTAAACATGGCACATTTGTGATTGTGATTATAATATGTAAAAGTAAGAAGAAGAAATAGTCATTTATCTCCTTCCTAAGTACTTGATGCCTTAACATACAGTAAAACATAATGCAAATCACCTCAGCATGGTACACTTCTGGGCTCTCATTCTACTCCCAGATTAAGGAGGTTTCATTGGGAATAGGAACCTCCTCTCCTAACTACAGGGTAATGAGTTCTAATAAAACTCACCTTCAGAAACTATTTTTTTAGAACTTGATAGGGGTAGGGCTTGCTTATCCACATTATCTCTTCATTGAAGATTTCAGATAAGAGCATAAAAATCAGCTGTAGAGCTGAAAAAACTTGATCACTCTTGGAGAAAGGTTAAGATATAAAACTTTCATTAAGATTGATTTTGGACTTGGTGCCCTTTGAGTTAATTAATTAAAAGCAGAAACATGAAAGATACATATTAATATTAATACCCTATCAGAAAGAACTTCCTTCAGTCAACATAAGAGGATGAACCAAGAAGACCTTTACTAAAATATATGACTTGGCCTTCAGACCCTTTCATAACACTTCTTCCAACACTGCTAGCTGAAAAAAGGAGTTCCTTTCAGGCTCTTCTGTTAGAGCATCGGCAGCCTTTATTACTTCATGCCCTGCTTTTGCAGTGATCCTCTCGTTCATTAGGAGTCTTCTGCAGTATTGAACTTATACCAGCTACACAGTCATAGAAGCCTCAACTTGGAATGGCATAAAAATAGATGACCTCTAATATCAGTTATCAAAATGAACCCATGCATGGTCCGAAATTACTCCCATCATATTTCACTACCTATTATATATACTGAAATTGGAACAGGCTCAGGACAGTAATGTTTATGTAATCAACTTCACTGAATAGGAATAGAGTGCAGAATTGAATTCAGGAAATGTTGGCAGTAATCCTCAAGCCTCACCTATCTTTGTGTGTCCTTTGTCTTTAGAGACATAGGAGATTGGGTGCATTTCATTCACTATAGAAATCATTTCTCTCCACTGCTGATAATAAACTGCAATTTTTCTGGCTAAGAGCATTTGAATCACAACATTCTTTTGCATATCATCCTCAAAAACCACATAATATTTTTTCTTCTAAGAATCCCCTTTGTTTCTATAGTACTAAGGTCTGTTTGTATCTGGATAGGAAATAAAAGGAAATTAAATTAAACAAAAATCAGTAAATTATTTAATTTAAAGTTTAGGATAAATTAAATATGATTTGATTGTAGCCATAATTTCAAGTCTGTTTATATTTATGCAATAGTTGTAGCTCTTTAGAGTCACAGTAGGAGTTCTACGGTAAAGCAGAGAAAAAGAGACACAATTGTTTTATGCATTTTTCATGTTTTCCTTGTGTCACCATTACCTTTTGTTTTTTTAGCAATAAACATTATAAATTTTCAGCAAGGAAAACATACCCAAGGAAGACAGAAAGGTTCAGCTTGAGGCATTTTCAAAGAATGTCTCATGAAGGGCCTGAGGGAACAAGAAGGATATAAACAAAATATCATGAGGACCTGAAAAACAGACATATATGGGAAAAGTAGCTAACTTAGACAAAACTGCCTTAAAGTCTCTTGTGTGATAGTTCTTTTCCTCATATCACAGCATCATCTGCCCAAAGGAGCACAAGGATGGTGACATCTTACTGCCACTCCTTTAAAAGAGACAGGAGAGCACATGATATCTTTGAAACTAAAGCATCAGTGGGATAGAAAAATATTTAACTAAAGTGTAGGTCATTCAGAGAATTGGGTACTTGCTGCACAGAGATGAGGGATTGTCAAAGAAGTGAGCTGTAATGTAGAGAATGGGGCCCTCTGTGCACCTCTGCTCAGAACTCTCTGCTCCTTGCTCATCTGTTCTCTGTCTCACTGCTCAGTGAAGAACAAAGCTGTAGATTATTAGTATGTATTAGCCACAGTGCAGGAGTTTTATGCCTTCTTCAAACATGATTTTGTGTGAGGAATAGTGTTTGTTTCATCTAAAAAACACAGCTTTTGAATCTGGCACATTCAAGTATTTGAATTAATCCTTTGTAAACTGGATGAGAAAATGCTCCTTGATGCTTCATAAACATATACAGTACAAACCACTGCTCAAAGGAAAAGTTATTTCCCTATCAGGCTTTTGTCAGGTCAGAGTTGTTCCGTGTATGTTTGTGTATGTGTGTGTGTCTATTTACACACTTAAAAAAAAAAAAAAGTCAGCCATGGCTGGTGTCTTTATTATAATATCATCCTTTCTGCTAGCATTTGGAGTGGCATTCATGCTTTTTTAATGCAGCCTATTTTGAGCTTGAACCTACATAGATACATATTTGAGCCAAAAAAACTTCTTAGACTTATGTAATGGCCATAAACATTCCTTTGCTCTCAGTCTCTGCATGTTCACTTTTCCTTGTATGAAGTATGATTTAATCCTCTCCTCTCTTGTCAGATTGCTGGTGATTTCTCAGCTCTTCTGATTCACAAGGTCTATCAGGCAACCTTTTGAAATAAGGATGAATCTTCTTTTGGTAACAACCTACCTTCCTCTGAAATCACATCTTCAGCCTGATGCTAGGTGGCACTCTGCTGTCTTTATGATTTCCATAAAAGAGTCTGCTGTCATGAAAGTTTTAAACTGATATAACTATGCTGATATTAATGGAGTCACTCCTGGTTTATGCTTGTGCAAATAACAATAAACAGAAAAAATAGAAAGCAGTTTATACTATCGGTTTACTGAACACTGCTTTAAGTGGTCAACCTGAAATTATTTCATTAATATGTGACAGTTTTAGCCCAGTATAACTAACTTCACTGTGAATTTAGATCTTTCTGTGGAAGTGACTCCATGAACTAAATAATCAAAATTCAAGTTCATAATTCAGTTTTATTAATTGTACTCAGGATTCTAACAGGAGCAGATAAATGACTATTTTAAAATAGTATAACTGTATTGAAAACTGAGAAAACTATTGAAAATGGGTTCCACAAAAGAGTTTTTTATTTCCTAATAGACCCACATGAGCATTAAATGGAAGGTTTATTTTTAAAATTTTATGTTGTAAAGGTTTTTGGTATCAGGAAAAATGTCATTGGTAATGACAGAGACAGAATTTCTCTGGAGCTTTCTTGCAAAGTAGTTAGTGCAAAATAAAAACTGTTTTCCTCATCTGGAAATTTAGAATATAGAAATTACCAATAATGAAAAACAGTTATTTTTTTCCTCTAATATTAAATAACTATTATGATATTTTATATAAAGTTTGAGTTTGATTCAAGCTTACTAAAGGAAATAAAAACACCTCCAAAATAAGGGGCAAATGAGAAGAAATGAAAGAGTAGCAAAATAGACTCAATTTTCTTCTGTGAACTGACACAGAGATAGAGTTGGAGATAACCACAGCAACAGCAAAAACTTATCAGAACTATTCCTTGAATTCTCTGTAACTGGGTATGAAAATCCCCAGACTGCTTTAAGGTTTCAACTCAGACAATGCCCGTGAAGGCTAGAGATTTCTGGGAAAATCTCTCTCTATGGTGGAGTGGCATTAAGAAGTGATCTAACAAAGACAAGCTGATGCTGCGTGTTCCAATTACCGAGAGCTGTTATCAGGACTTTTTGCAAAGCTCTTAGATTTCTTGATAAATAAGAGACACACAGTGCTATGTGTTATTGTCATGGTTAATGACATTGATTTCTTGGCATGACAGCCACAGAAATACAAACTGAACTATATGCAGTAACTGCATTTTTCTAGTGCTAGCATTTTGAACTATTCCAGAGTTTTTATAGACAGAATCAAATGAAACAGCTTCTGAATTATCCTTATCTTTTAACCAAAGTGTAGCTTCCAAAAATGATGGTTACTGCTTGGAAGAGTTATCGTGATTAAAGGAAAATTTCTTTACTGCTTGGACATTTAACTGTCTTGCTTGTTCAAATCAGAATCAGAGTCTGGTATGAAAATTTCTTCGACTGTCAAGAAAAAGGTAGAGAATTTCTGCCTACTGCCTGAATCAAGCATATTCTTTTTGTCTGGAATCAGTGATGTGCTAGTCAGTTTGAAATGGTCTAATCTGACCTCAGTCATGTTTAGGATAAGTTTGAATGCATGGACTTAAGTATGCCAGCCACAAGTGATGTCTGCCAAGTAATGGCTGTTAAATAGGACACTGAAAACTTTACCAGAAAATGAATGTCAGTGTAAAGATTTCTGCTTCACCAGTGGATTTTTCCTTTTCTTTAGCTGTTCCTTATTCTTCCAGTTGTTTTGTTTCTGTGTATACATTAACTGCCCTGAATACTGCTTAGACTTGTTCATCTATGTGTTTGTTATTGTCTTTTGACTTCTGAAGAAAAGATATTCAGATGGCCAGTATAGAAATAAATAAAATAGGATTCTAGAAGGCTACATCCGAAAATCCTCTTATGGATTATGGATTCTTATTTCCTAAACACAATAGCTGAGATTCTATACTTCATGCTGCTAAAAAAAGCCCCACGTCACAGCCTTGGGGAACAAAAGAAAGCTAGAGTGATGTTAAGCTTGTCTTACTATTTTCTCTGGGTTGGATATTAGTCATGCTAGTATTTAAAAAGCCTCAGGAGACAAGTAGCTTTTTTGTCTGCCTGGTGGGATATAGTACCATGTGGACCCTGCTGCCTCACATAACCTGGTCCTGGTTTTACTAGGGGTTGTTACCCTAGCAGGTTGTTAACATCAGGCTTACAAAAGTATTATTTTTCCTGAACTAAAATTAGCCTTCCCAAAACAAACTGGATTATTGGAGACAACACAGACCATGCAGAGCTTCTGTCTGGAAAACAAAACAAAACAAAACAAAACAAAAACACCCTCAACTTTTTAAAACAAGACTTTTTGTTAGTGTAGTTTTATCAATATTTTCTTTTTCTCTTCTGCTCTCAATCTATTTAGTATATAGAGACCTTTAAGTGTTCCTCAATCCCTTTTTTTAGCACAATCCATCTGCACACTCTGATTTGAATCAACAAAACCAAACCACTGGTCCACCCAACAGACAAAAGCTTGAACAAATAAACAGACCCTATAATATAACTTGAAGAAAGCAGGTGCAGTTAAACTTCAGAAAAGTAGATTACAGTGATGGAGGTTCTCCAGAAACATTATGAAATTTCAGCTGAAATAAATAAATATGGGAACTGTCAGTGTGAGAATCCCAGTTTATTCTATCTTCTGTCCCTTTGGAGAAAAAATAAGAAAAAACTTTCTAAGAAATGGAAAATTTGCGCATAAATGGCAAAACCTTCCCCCAGCTTGAAAAAACTTGCATTCCCTGTAGAACATGTATATAGCACATACCAGTCATTAAAAGAGAGTAGGAAAGCAGATAGCTAAAGCTGCTTGATACCTTTTGACTAAATAGCTCTTAACATTAATCTCTGGAAATTTTGAATTAGGAGAAGTTTAAAATAATTACATTTTAAAGAATTCTTAGGCTGCATATCTGTTTGTATGTGTTCAAAGACTAAGTTTTGTCCTGAAAACACTGAAACTGATAAATCAAGTTCAGCATGAAAGATATGATACTGCTTTGATCATCTATAAAAGACTTGATCAGAACCAGAAGACTGTGATTTTTTTATTGGTTATGTGATGTTTTACAGATAATTGGCTAACTGAACACCTGTCATTATTGCCCCAACCATTAGTGACAAACACAAAAAACAAGTTTAAAATAGTTCCCAACTACACGCAGCTATGAAAGAATTAGTCTTTTGCACACTCACAAAAACAGAAATGCTGGAAATTTGACAAAACCCAGAATAAAGAATTTTGCCTTCTCAGTTTACGTGGTTAATTTCATTTGGGCAGAGATGTTAACTACCTGCCTCAAAATTGTTAAGACTTATTTCCCAGCAATTTTTTTGGCTGATATGCAGTACTTCAGCCATGCAGCTGTAACCTTAGTTTAATGGATCATTTAAACATACAATGTCTACAGACACTTTATAACGTGAAAGTAATGCAAACCAGCAAACTATACCAATTTTTCTACACTACCATTGACTGTAACAAAAATGTGTTGATTTATACCTTCTGAATAGTTGGCAATTTCTCATGTTTACAGAACATATTGCAAGGAACCTAGACAATGAAGATCCTACCTTACAGAAAGTAAAAACTTGTCAAGCAAATATCCTTATTATTATGTAATTTTGAAAGCTAAAAATAGTCCAACTACTTTTCCATTACATTGTGTTCCTCTGTTTTTAATTTTTCATTTGATCTCAAACCCTCCTGACAATGACTGCTAGAAGTAACAGTGCTCAGTTTATTTAACTTCACCCTTCATTTGCAATTAAGTTTCCATTAGTAGTGCCTCTTTTGTTTACTGCCACAGGCAAGTTATTTATTTTGCAGTACTTGCGCATTTCATTATTTTCTGTGAAATTAAAACCAAGGACATGAACTCTGGGTGCTCTGCTTCACCCTCAGCGTGATATTCTTGATTCTTTTGCTGCCATTTTCTTTGCACAATGAATTACTAATTTTGCTTATGATTTTCATTATTCACTTTTCTATTACATGTGATGTCTGTGTAGTGCTGCTTAAACAAGTAAACAAACAAATCTCAAACATCTTTTCTTCTATTTGTTCCTCTGGACATCTTCTACAATCTCATAATTGCTTCTTCCCTGGATAACTAATGTGTGTAAGTGCAAAGTCACAGTAATGGGCGAATTGTGCCAGTAGCTAGATTTCCAATCAAATTAGATGAAAACTGCTGATTTCATCTCCAAAACTGTGATGATTCAGAAATGAAGTCTTTACTTCAAACAATTTTCTTCAAGCATCTTTTCCATATGAGATCCTGAAAGAATTTAGTATCAGATGTCTCACACTTTAAAATGCCTGGAAAGAGCCTTCTAGGGCACTTTTTGAATTCTTTCAGAAGGAGAGCTATTTTGAGCTTTCCAGTACAACCAGGCCTGGGAATAGGTTCATTTCCCTCACAAACTGCATAAACACATACTCAAGAAGTTTTAGTACCCAGGTTTACCACACCTCAGAATGCCAATATTGTTAATGCTACAAGTGGTTTTTGCTTTATATTACCAGTGGTACCTACTTTGTATTTCAGAATAATAAGGAATATGAAACATCTGGTCCTTAGATCATGTATGCACAATTACTCAAAATCTCAAAAAAAGGAATAAAAGCACAGGGAGGGAGACATAATCTCTAATCTTAATGTTTTGCTTGAAGAAGATGATATTAAGCTCTACTTATGGCACATCTGTTCATACTGTATGGTGCTAGCCCCAATAAGAAGTCCATATAAAATCAAAAAGTTTTACTGAAATTGCATACTATTGCTGCATACTACCACTGAGTAAGATGGTAGAATCTGGTCTCTATATTTTTAAAATATTTGTCTCACTAAGTGGCAAGCATTTATCAAACTACTCTGCTTAATACTCCATCTCTTTTAAACTGAGATTTAAAGCATGGACACAGCAATTATTCCATTTTATTTTTCTTCAATAAAAATTCTTCTGGTTTATATATTATTATAAATCCTACTGGAAATCCATCTAAGCAGAACTATTTTATAATTCAAGCAACCTGCATAGCAGGTGTGATATTTAATAGACTTTCTTGTATTCTATGATAATAGAATATAAATAAGCTCTCTTGGATTCTGTGAGAATGGTCTGTAGTTTTACCCTGAATCTAAAAAAAAACAAAAAACAAAACCCACATTTTCAGATTCCAAGAGACATCTTTTATTGTTGTTATAAATACCATGCTGTCTTTGTATTAAGGAAATGGTGCCCAGCTTCAAAGCACCTCAAAATGTTTGATCTCCTAAATAAATCAATGAGTCTTCTCTATTTGTCACTACACAAATGTCACACCAGACTCTTTTTTCACTTACATAGCTTTAGCAGCTAGTGTTTCTAATATTTATTTTATATTATGACCATGTAAAGTATAAAATATATGAAATCCTTACAATGAATGAGGAAGAAATATGGTGTACAGCATGTGGAGTTAAAAGAAACATGCATATTCAAGTCTGCATTTCAGAAGTTTATTAAGAAATTTCAGTTTATTAATCTTACCTCACACTGAGAAAAAAGGCATGTTAGGATGGGTAGGGACAAATTAGAAAGGAGATAAGTTTCTAGTATAGCAACTCTTAGTTGCATTTTTAAAAATAATTTCACTCAGTAACATAAAGAGAGAATATAAACATCAGTTTCCATCACAACACCCCCCTAAAACAAACAAACAAACAAACAAAACTTCAGCTGATAAGAGAAGCTCCTGACCTAGTGCAGACTGCATATTGAAATACTCACCCTTAAATTTTAAGTCACTCTCATGCTACCTTAACTACCTCTTTACTCACAATTTGCCCTTTGGTGTCACAGATACCTACTGTCACATACACAAAGACAACATCAAATATAAATAGAAGGAGTGAGTTCAGTAAGGCCAAAGTGAAAAAGCAGGCTCTGAGATGTGTGCAAGCTAGGGAAGTATCAGGGAACGTGTTGATAGTGAAAATATCTGAAAATACTGTTAAGCAGGTAAATTTGACATTTTATTTATGTGCATTGAAAACAAGGCAGGTTGCAAATATATCTGTTTCATCATAACCAAAGTTATCCCTTTTCCTGGATTTTAATAGCATTTAATTACACTTCCAGTATATCAAATAAGAGATAGGATTTTTAAAATGTCTTTTTTCTACTGTGTTATATACCACTTGGAGCCATTATGGTCTATATGAGTTCAATAATATCCACTCTGAAACTCAGCAAATAAATATTTATAAATGATGAGGAAACATTGCCCCTTGGAGTCTATCAATAATTCATATTTTAGAAGCCTTTAAATACATGATAAACCATAATGGCTCCAATGGAACAGTCAACTCTCATAAAGTTCTAGGAGGAATTATTTTTTTTATTTCATATAAGCCTCCATTACAATTCTATAGCAGAGGAACCATGCATTAAAATAGATCTGTAAAATGATACTATAGATGGGCATGGTTAATACTAATATTCTTTGTGGTTGGAGATAAATTGCCATTTGTGGTAAGGAGCATGAGTTTTTATGATTTTTACACAGTATTACAAATGTACAAAGTGCTTAGCAATTGCCTTTATTCCTAATAATAAGTATTCTTAGTTGCCTTGCAGCTATATTTAGTCCACAATGCACTAAATACCATTGAAAACACAGAAAAATTTAATATACATGCAAGAGTTGTGCTGTTTAAATGGAACAACATAAACATATGGCATGGAAACATTAAATGGGCATAAAAATTCTTAGACAAATAACTCACCCCAATTCTTAGCCCTGCGCAAGAACTAAATGTGCAAATTTTACTCCTCCTTAAAGTAGTTACACCTGTGCAAAGTCTACTTGTGGTCAAGGACTGAAACATGGTTCCCATGCTGCTTACAATTTTTCCAGGGAAGACAAACATAAGGTAAAGCCAAGAAAATGAGAGACTCATGAGGAGGTGAAATGACTTTCACAGATTAACGCAGCAGGTTAATAATGACAGCAATGAATTTTTAATAACTAGGGAAAATATGTGAGATCCTTACTGCCATGCAGGCATGATCCCACTCTTTCACTCTTCACTTAACATCATGTGGTGAATTAATCAATTTCAGCCTTTAACTCTACTTTTTCCTTCTATACTATCCATTTAAGCTGACGTAGTGAAGCATGAGAATATGATACTTCCTTTGTGACTCTATCCAGTGTCACTAGAGAATAATTCAGGGAAAGAGATGTCCTCATGAAGTAGCTCAGGGCAGCAGTAGCACTGAATCATAACCAGAGGGGAAAAAAAAGAGTATTTTTATTATCAGACACTGTCTGAATTTCATATCTGAATCTTTTTCTCTAGAAAGCTTCTAGTAGAATGAGACCTCTCAAGAACTCTCTATGTGACAGATATAATGGCTATTACATTTTATTTAATAAAAAAAATCAAAACCAATCAAAATCTAAACTGTCGAACACATTCAATTTAGAAAAAGATTTTAAAAATTCTCCTCTTTTACTCTAGTAACAGTTTGGGATTTCACTCTCTTTGAAAAGTTCTACATTTCAACCAGTATAAAAAAAATTACTTTAGGTAGTCCCATAATGAAGTGAAGGCATAGGCTTACACTAAAGGAAACCAACATATTTGTTTAAAGGAGGCATGAAATCCTTGTTCACAGGGTATAACAGCTCAGTAAGTTGATGAAGGACCAATTTTATGTAGCCATTCTCCTCACTTTGAACTTCTCCAAGGCTCTTCTTCCACATCAGCCAATGTGCTTGCAAGAGGAAACATCAAAGGAATGAAACACATAAATTATTTTTCTAATAAAGGTGACTCCTCTAATAAAAAGGTCATTTTTTCTGAAATAACAACCAACTCAGTCAGAGAAGCTAAGACCCCTGAGAGCACCATTCATCCTTATTTTTCTGACCACCTCTCCTGGAATCTCCACTCCTTTGCCCCTGTACAGGAACCTCACAGTATCTCAGGCTTGAGCCTCCAGCTGAGCTATGCTATGGGCAAGTGAGGGGCACTGGTGTCCTACGCTGCTTGAGCCTTGCTCCTGCTTTTCCTGCACTGAGCGGAGACCTGCCCTCCCTCTCAGGCTAGCCTGCTGGTCACTGGGCTGGCAGCAGGTCCTGTTATTACCAAAAGCCCTGCCCTGATAGCTCTATTCATGTGCCAGAGGGTGCTCCTTTTTTTGGAGGCAGCATCAGCCCTACTTGTGCTGTGGTCACCCCTGACTCTTGCTTGTCTTCCCTCAAAGAGCTGCTCCCTGACTGGTGCAAGCCAGCCCTTACCTGCCTGAAGCTTTGAGGAGGACAGAAATAAAGGAGAGGAGGGAAAAAAAGATAATAGTGACAGTGCTAGTGCACACTGCAAGTACAAGAATCATAATATAAGGAAGAGGCAACAGGGAACTGCAGCTCCTGCTGTCCTTTGAGCCTTGCTCCACGTTGCTCGCCTTCATCTGCCTGATAATAAGGCACATGCAAATACCAGTCACTGTATATTGAGAACAGGGCCATTGACAGGATGGTTTACACTTTACTCTCTTTCCCTAATTTTTAGAGTTGCCTTGATATTTCTTGTTTTTGAGAGATCTCCACCGACTTTAACTAACATTCCCTTAGGCTCACAATCATAACAAATACTGCTCGTAAAAGTAAATAAAATTGACTGTGTTCCATGAGCTTTTCAAGGCATTTCTATCTCCTAAAGATACAAATAAGGGTTTTAATAGGCATCATTTGAAGAGATATATGCTATTACAATACATCACAAATATTTCATTGATCTGGTTATCTGATAGTTCAACATCATTAAGGTCCATGTAATAAACATGCTATAAAATTATAATATTAATTAAGCTGGCCCAAGTTTTATGGAACAGTTATATCCAGTTTTCCTTGATCTTTATAGTTCTGTTTACACGGTTAAAATCTTCAAACAGAATACTTTGAACATGAGAGAGTAATTTACACTAGACATATGAAAACTTAACTGGTGATGCAATTTGCCAGCCTAAAAATACCACAATGTCACTGATCAGAGAATATTTCCAACAGTCCAACTCCAATAGAATCAGGTTTCTGGATTTTGCAGTAACTCAGGAAAGAGGCAAATGAATAAAATATAGGGATGAGTCTTCTCTTAAAGCCAAGTCTGCATATAGACACCTTTAACATCATCTCTAACAAAATAAAATGTTTGTAAGACAAAGTTGCACTGCCATATATTAGCATTACAACTACAAATGTTCTTAAACTCAGTGTTTCCTGAAATGTTACTGACAGGGAACAATGCAACAGTAGTTAGTATACTGTATTCATCTGGGGGTTTGTTTGCTTGTTTGTTTGCTTGTTTGTTTGTTTTTTTACATGGGTTTAGCAGAGACTTTTTGCATAAAAATTATTCTAAAATGCTGTTCATGCCATTCAGCAACATAAATGTAACGAGAAATAAAGTAAAACAAAGACATTCAGTTTTACTTCCAATTGCTGCAACAAAATAATCCTTGTTCTATCATGTAGTGTAAAAAGATATAACTAACAGTGAATTCCTATGTTTTGGCAAATATGTGTAGATACTCCATCAGTATAGCCAGAAGCAAACAAAAGAAAAAGAAGCTTAATTAATATGTGGGCATTCTATAGTAGCTCTACAAAAGCAGTTGGGTAATTGTATTAAGCTTCTTTGTATGTCATTTCACATCTGGATTATAGGTGACAATTCTTTTAAGATAAATTCAGTAAATGGGATCATAGGTTTTGCTCAATATCACATCATAAACAAAATTTCAAATATCACTAACATGCTGGCTGTACAGACCATCCCTTCTTCTCAGAGAAGTTAAACTCCAGTGCTCACATTACCATGTTTTTCACTGACATTTTTAGACAATCAGTGTTTTCTTAAGCTGTAGTTCAAGTGGTAACCCTCCTGAGTTTTTTGCTTCTCATTTACTAGTTCTCCTGTAACAGCTGCCAGTGTACTAATAAAATAGCTCTACTGATGCTGAACAACTGTGAATATCAGTGGAAAATATGGTTGCTCCACCCCATCTTTTATTTATCTGCTTTTAGAATTGTTTGAGCATGAAAGCAGAATAGTCATTGAAGATCACTACTGTTTTTCAATTTCAGAGGACAGGGCTACTGAATGCTTCTCTTTCACTGGCAAAAAGCTGCATGAAGTATTTATTCTTTCTCAGTCTGTAGTGCTTCTATCTAGACAACATTCAAATTGCAAGTACTGTTAATCTTGAATTGTTCCTTTTTGTGCTTCAGTTTCAGGGACAACACAAAACACAGAGCTTAATGTAGAATTCCCAGACTCCTTGACTGGAATTATCTGATTATCTATCCCATTAAGTTTGACCTCTGTAAGTGGCCAGCTATAGCCAATGGAGCTGACTTGTAAAAATCACATGTTCTTTCTATGTCTCGAGTCAATTTTATGCAATATGGTTCCTAATACCCTATAATTCTTTGATGTGTCATTTTTAATGTATCTTTTTTATATTTTTTAAAAAAAATTATTAAGATCATGTTTTGTTGGTTTGTAAAGCCAATAAGAAAACTTCCTCCTGAAATGCACACTGAGAGAGCAGTACTGAAAAGGTTAACATTCACAGTTAAAGCAATTAAATGTTTTATTTATATTTTGAGGATTAAGCAAGCAATTCAGGCATTGTAACAAATCAAGCTGACAAGTCCCATTCACATAAACGACAATATGCAGACAAAAATTAGATTAATTTCCAAAATAACAATAATTCCTTTACCCAGAATGCCATATTTATGGAAAGTGTTCGGAGCATTACTTCCAATTATTTCCAACTCTAAAACAAGTTATTCCAGAACAATCTTTTCTTTATAAAATTACCTATTTTGATGACTCATTGCACCTTTTCATTCTTTGTATAAATGGACCTTCTTCATTATGTAGGCACAGAAGGGAAGCAATTGCAAAATAAAAGCAAGACAGAAGAGAAGGAAATAGTTTCTTTGTTAATGCAGACACACATTTATGAAAACTTTACCAAATTAATGTAGCTGCAGGGTTCATAATAACCTGTGTGCACTTATGCCTTGCCAGATGATGCATAGGTTATTTCCCTGGAATTAAGCAGTCATGCGTATTTACCTCACAGTAATATCTTCTGACAGACACATCCTCATATATACAAATACACTTACAATCATGCATGAAAAAGTATGAGAATTAATTAAACCAAAGTTTTCAATAAGAAGAAAAGAAACAAAATGGCTGTATGATATGGTAGGTCAACATAGCAATAGTTAGGAAAATGCAGGGCAAGATCCAGCCGTTTCCTTATAAACAGCTCTTTGGTGATTGGTCTTTTATTCAGTTTTAAATAAGTTAAGTTGTTGGTACTCAATTGATGATGGTCACACTGAAAATTATGAGAATCAGTTTTGTATCACTGAGATCTAGCTGTTGAAGACTTGCATCAGCTTTGCTTTCAGTTCTGGCCCCTGCTGCCCAGAGTCTTTTAAACGTTAGGTTACTACAATGCATAATTTATCACTACAGATTAAAGTTAGTCATGCATGGAAGACAAAAGACCAAGCAGGGTGCTTGTCTAAGGGGATCTATGCTGAATATTCATAGTTACTAGTAGTTGTCTCTCTAGTCCTAAATCAGAGACCTGTTTATCTACCTGATTATCCTACCAGGATATATACTGCCAGCAGGATAAGCCTCATAAATACTCCTGGTTCCCTATGACTTGATTTCATTCAGGAACAGTTCAGGAACACAGCCAAAGCCATTCGTGTATAAGGATTTTTCAGAGACAGAGTGCTATTTTTTAGAAGACAACTGTTAGCAAAAATACTGGAGTTTATGTCATTCACTGGCTGGCTAACCTGAGTTGATTTGTTCATGCTGAATGTTTGTTTTTCTAAGCCTGCTGGATGTAGAATACCATTGAAAGATTAAGTAGAAGAGCCTAGAGCTTTATGTACAGCTTTTTTTCCTTCATGACGTAAATCTAACTAAATAAAGAACAAAACCTGGAATGAATAGTGGGAGCACCATTTAGCTTTGTCATCTTCCTGCAGTCTATGCTTTTTTCTTTACTTTCTCTCATATAAATTCTCACCAAGCTTGATATGCTTAGCTAAAAGAAAGAAAAAATCTCCCCATAAACCATCACATGGAAAAATGTTCAGATGCTAGTCTAAATTCTGGGCTGTGATTTCCCCTACGTGTAAATGTTTTTCCTCAAAAACACTGCTAGAAAACTTTTTCCTACAACAAATAGGAATCTTCTATTTCACTATAACAACTACAGGAATGATAATTATCCACTTAATGGGCTGCACATCTTGGGCTTCCCAGGCAACTTTCAGTTGTTGGCCATTCTCTCATAATAAGGTACTCTGAGTAAACAGTGTTACTCTTCTTCCCTCCAGGGACCTCTTTGTCCTCTGTGATTAGTTTTTATGTGATAACTCTTCCATTTTAGTTAATGTTATTATATTGTGCAGAGAGCTTTTTGTGTTCCTGTTACTTTCCAGGACCTTCCCTAAACAATTAATAAGGTAGGGTATCATTTTACATTCTCTATCATAACAGTTTTTTATCATATAAATGTGAACGTAGTGAGACTGTGTAAGCAAGGAAAAGAAACTGTACTGGGAAGGCGTCAGTGTAATTTCTAAAGTGCCTAATCATAACCCATAGAAAAACTATGTTCTTCATCCCTACAAAACCGAAGGGCAAAAGAATACCACACAGCTGACAACAGTTAAAAAAAGTACCTTGCAAAAAATGGCAACTCCAGTTGTTGAAGTACATTACTAAAAGTGACAGATTTTGGATCTGCTCTTTTTTCAAGTCCCCTGTGAGTCACACTACCATCATTTCTTCATCTGTATGAGACAAACTCTGTCCCTTCTGTGAATTATGTCAGCAATCTTCCATCAGACACATGCAATATTGCTAGGTGACACCTTGCAGCAGGTGTTCACTTCTTCCATATGGTGCTTCACACATTTACTTGAACTATCATATCTGAAGCATATTGGATTTGTTCAGCTTACAGAAGTTTTCAAGCTAGATGGATGACTTTCTTTTAAGTATGCACATTCATCTTGGCTTGACAAGTGTCCATTTGACACTGAGTGGAAATTCTTTACCTCAGAAGGCTCCAGAATACCATTTTACCTGTCATCATAATCTTTGTGCTGCCAAAACTTTGCAAGAAATGTTTGCAGATTTCCACTGGCAAATTACTTTTAGGTTGAAATGTCAAAGTATAAAGTACCTGTTCTGAATCAGATAAGTGAGCACATTTTATAAACAATAGATAAGTCCATACCTTTTTTTAGGATTTAATTTTATAATTGAGAGTCTTAGGACTGTGTTACTAGCTGCTTCATTCAATAGTGTATCATTGCTATTTAAAATGGCCTTTACTGGAAAGCTGAATTTTGGTGTTTTTTTTTTCTTTCTAGAACACATTGTGTTGACAAGCAATGTAATTATTCTCTATTCACTTGTCCAGTACAATGCTACCTACAACAGTGAATCTTTTAAATGCTCCTGTATTTACTGAAGGGGTCCAGTAACTATGTGACTGTAAAATTTGGTATCCTGATTTAACTGAGGCTGCAAATTCTTACACTGTTTAGTAAGACTACTTAGTGACTTAGAAAAAAACATGGAAGGATGACAGTTCCTGTGAAGTGGGTTTCAAAATCATCAGGCTGCACCATCATTTGTAATCTGACAAATATACTCTGTGAAAGCAAGAATTTTTTGGTTTTTTTGTATTGTTTGTTTCTTTTGTTTTTTAAGCTCATTATAGTATGAGAGCAAAAATAAATAAATAAAAATGTCTTTGTCAGTTTTGTTTGGACGATGCATGTGAAAAGGCTGATATATAGGCGGTAGTAAAGGTGTCAATCCCCCATGTATATAGTGCTTAAGATCCTCTACCTTATTTTCTAACATTTTTCTACAGTGAACAGATTCTTGGCAGTAGCACCAAAATTAATGAGGCAAACATGTCACTTCTACAAGACCTCTTCCAAAATTATGTTTTTCTAGAACAGATTTAACTCTAAGAAGTTGGTGCTGTTTGGTAGTTACTGCTGTGTTTTGACTTGTGTAGCACGGATATCACAAAGTAAAGTGAAAATATCCACAGAAAATAACATTTTGTTTGTCAAAACTGAAATGGGAGAAAGGAGGATTCAACCTTTTAGTTCATGAAACTCTAATGGTCATAATCTGTGTAATTGATTAGATTTAGGGCATTTGCTCATAAAGCATGTCAGCTCTAGAGGCATTGGCTAGTGCCAGTTAAGTGGTGGCCTTATGAACAGATATGCCTTCTTGCATTTGCTTTGTTTTCAATAGAAATTAGGTCCATAAACAAGGCAATCCTGCAGTCACTGGATTTTTCACCCAAAGGCACTGTTATGCAAAGAATTAGTGTGCAATTTTTTCAGGGCCTTTTGGCCTGCCCAAAGAGACTGACCCTTGTGTGAATGGCTGTAGGCATTTTCCTACCTGCCTTGTCCCACTGGTGAAGGTAAAAGGAGTCCATGAAAAATGTTTGAAGACCCCATATACATTCCATTTGTTTGTTCTTATCCTAGTAAACTGTCTAGAAGATGGTAATGTTTATGTAGGGCTAGATCAAAATTCTATGCAACTCATTTTCCTGTCCCTCATGTTGAACAGGTACACTTCATCATAATGCCATTCAGCCACACTATATCATCAAGATCTTTCTGCAAGAACTTTCTCTCTCTTTTAGATTAACCCCAAATATTTCACTATTTTTATCAGCTATGTGTGACTGTTCATCCCTTTACTGACCACTTGTGAATCTGTTTATCTTAGTGCAGAACCTTTTCAAAAAAATCACAGAATGTTTGAGGTTGATAAGATTGCTCTGAGTCTTCTCTTTTCCAGACTGAATGGTCTCATCTCTCTCAGTTTTCCCTTGTGGGATACTCCAATCCCTTAATCTACAATGTGTTCCTTCACTGGACTTTCTCCAGTACATCCAAGACCCTCTTGTACAAGGCCCAAAACTGAACATGGCACTCCAGGTGTAGATTCTACAGTGCAGAGTAGAGGGAAAGGATCACCTCCCTTGACTTGTTCACAACACTCCTCCTAATGCAGCCCAGGATACCAGGCAAGGGTTCACTACTGACCCATATTCAACCTGTGTCCACTAGGACCTTGGGATCCTGTTCTGTCAAGCTGCTTTCTATCTGTCCTTTCCCAGAGGCAGAACTTTGCACTGCTTCATGTTGAACGTAATGAGTTTCCTATTGACTTACTTTTCAAGCCTGTGGATATCCATCTGGATGGCAGCATGGCCTTCTGGCATATCAGCTACTAATCTTTTGAGAGTATGTTTGCCCATCATCCAGATCATTAATGAAGATGTTAAGCAGGACTGGATCTAGTATAGATCCCTGGGGTACAGTGCAAGTCACTTGCCTCCAACCAGACTTTGCAAAGCTGATCATGACCCTCTGAGCCTGGCCATGTTTCAATCCATCTCACTGTTTGCTCATCCAACATGTACATCAACACTCTTTCTGTGTACATCAACACTCTTTCTGTGGATCTTATGGGAGACAGTGTGAAAGGCCTTACTGCAGTCCTGGTGGACAATGCCCTCTGCTCGCTTCTCTAGTATCAGGCTAGTCTACCACTGTAGAAGGTTATCCAGTTGGTCGAGCATAGTGGAGCCATGCTGACTACTTCTGATGGTTTTTTGCCGTTCATGCATCCAAAAATGGTTTCCAGGATTAGATGTTCTATCACTTTCCTAGAAACTGTGGTGAAGCTGAATAACCTGTGGTTCCCTGGATTTTCCTTCTTCCATTATCTTTCCTCCAGTAGTCAGGTGCTTCTCCCAGTTCCCAAAATTAATCAAAGATTATTGAGTGGCCTCTCAGTAACATCTGACAGATTCTTTAGCACTTGCAGTGCATTCCATCAGGGCCCATGGACATAATGTGTGCCTGATTTGCTTAAGTGTTCCCTAACCTATTTAGCTTCCACCAGGGGCACATCGTCTTTTCTCCAGCCTTTCTCCCTGATCTCTGAGACTGGATATTCCTGAAGATCAGTCTTCCTACTCAAGACTGAGGTGAAGAAGGCATTTCAGCACATCCTTTCTTTTTCACTTTCTGTGTAACCATGTCCCCAGTCTCATTGAGCAACGGGGGCACAGTTTCCCTAGTTCCTCCTTTCGTTGCCTGTGTACTTACAAAAGCCATTCTTCTAGTGTTTGCCATGCCTGGCAACATTCAACTCCATTTAGGCTTTAGCTTTCCTGATTTTATCCCTGGATCCCTTTTGTATTCCTCCCAGGTTACCTGTCCTTTCTTCCATCCTCTGTAGGCTTCCTTTTTGTGTTAGAGTTTGTCTAGGGAGTTTCTTGTTCATCCATGTGGGCCTCCTAGCTTTTTTAACTGACATTTTATTATTTGGGATGGAACACTCTTGAGCTTGTAGGAGGCAATTCTTGAATATTAACCAGCTTTCTTGGGCTCCCCTTCCCTCCAGGGCCTTATCACATGGGCATCTTCCAATCAGATCATTGAAGAGGCCAAAACCTCTCCTGAAGTCCAGTGTTGTGAGCTTGCTTTTTATCCTACTTCCTGGCCCCAGGATCCTGAACACCACAATCTCATGATCACACAACCAAATCACCTTTGATCTTAACTTCCAAAACAAACCTCTCATTTTTGCTGAATACAAAGTCCAACACAACACTTCTCATTGGTTCTTCAATCACTTGGAGGTGGAATTTGTCATCAATGCACTCCAACAACCTCCTGGATTCATAACATCCTGCTGTGTTCACTGGCCAACTGATATCCCAGGACCAGGGTTTGTGAATGTAATGCAGCTCATGCCTGTTTCCTTCATCCACTGGCTCTTTCTGGTCATATGGCCTCTAGCAGGCACCCATTATAATGTCACCCTTGCATGTCCTGTCTTTAATCCTAACCCATAATCTCTGTGTTGGCTCCTTGGCCATTCTCAGGGAGAGATCCATACAGTCCAGCTGCTTTATCACATTAAGGACAACCATCCCTCCTCATCTTCCCTTACTGTTCTTCCTATAGAGCCTGTATTCCTCCATTGCAACACTCCACTCATGGGAGCCATCCACCACACCTCTGTGACTCCAACATCATAGCTCCGCAACTGCATGCAGATCTTTATCTCACCATGTTTATTCCACATACTAAGTGCATCAGTACACAGGGAGAATCAGTTCTCAGCAAATTATTGACTTGATCTATTAGTACTGTTCTCCTCACAGCTTTTCCTCTCTGTGGCAGGATTAAGGAGACCAGCTGTGTCCCCATGGCCTTGAAAACTGTCCATAGAGATTTGTAGTCACTTTTGATACTTTTATGGCTCAGTAATTTTGGGGCCAATACTTCTATTTTTCCACATTTCTCTCTGTGGGGACCTCACTTGTCTGTTTTGTTGGCTATGGCATTCTTTGTAAAAGTAACTTATTTTTAAAAACTAAATTCTCTTCCCTTGATGTTAAAGCCAAGGTAAACAGCAGATTATGCACTATAAAGAGCTTTTTTAATCTTAATGTTTCTTAAACATACTTGACAATTTCTTGCTATAAATTTTAGCATTTTGTTGTAAAGCCATTTTTACCAACATTTCAATTTTATGCAGTTCATTATTGTAAATACAAGGAGAAATCATCAGTGTGACAACCGACCAAAATCCTTCCATGTAAACCAATGAAAAATGTTAATTAGTCTTGCAAAGACTTTAATTTCCTTTTATAGCATTGTAATTTACAAGTTTCACAACCTAGTGCTTTATACTTCCAACTTACTCTTCTGTGGCATTTTAAAGTATGTCGGAATGAGGAATCTGCCTATAAAAATCTTTTCTCATGCACATTATTATACTTCTACTTTTAAGTTGTCAAAGTTCTTTTCCATTTTCCCCAGTAAGACACAGATTTTTCTTTCAGATGGATGCCTCCGCTTGTAATAATTTTCTAATACTTCAATTTGATCACAAATTTTTCATTGAGTTCTTTTAAAGTCATTCTTAATTTGTGATTTGTATTAATGATCATCTATGGAAACTATCATTATCTGTGTACTGTACTGGTCTTTTCCTTTTTGACCGTGCCTTTTGATTTGCTTCTTCCTCATTTTACTCATTCCTCTTTTAATATTAGACAATTGCTATATGATATTTTGTCTTGTGTGTTTTGGTTTGGTTTGGGTTTTTTCTCCTGTAAGGATTAGAATTTTCTTGTTTTATTGCCACTATTAAAGCACTTCCATTTGACACTTTTATCTGGAATAATGCTATCAGCAATTCTCAAGATTTAACCAAAGCCTATACCAGATCTTGAGGTCTCTAACTGGCTGGTTCAAGAAATATTCATTGATGCTATCACGAATGTTATAATTGCACCATGTTGCATTATGACATTGATTGAATCCACCTAAATTCATCAAAACAACCCAATTTGTACACTTTTAGATTTTCAAATGTTTCTTATATTCTTATTTTTCACACTTGGTTACCATGTTAGATAACATATAGTAAAACATCAGTTTTGTATTCAACCCTTTTCAACACAGAACTTTATTTTTTGGTGACATTTTATAATTTCATGACACATTACACATCTGACTTAAATCTTTGATAACATAAAACACCATTTCTCTTCTGGCATGATAATCCCTGGCATGGTAAATCACAAATAATATTTACTTTCCTATTTACAAAGTTTAACTTATTATCTTGCTTTCATCAAATTCTGGACCAATCTGTATTTTATCCATTTTGATCCAGAGATTTTAATGTACACTAGTTTTTCTTCTCCCTTCCTACCTTCATGACCTCTCCATGGAAATTAGGGGAAGACAACATGGATGGGAGTCAGGTTGTTTTTGGATTGTTGCATGTTCTGTCTTCCTCTGCAAAGAATCAAAGCTTCACAGGTGAGATTTTGCAGGTCCCAGGAAGAAAGCTAATATGGTCCTGAGAAAATCCCCTCCAACACTGTGCTGCAGTTTCCATCATGGGCAAAATATTGCTGCCCTAGTAATATCATAGCAGTATAAGGAAACAGTAAGGGAGAGAAGACAAAGAAAGCTAGAAATTTCTACCAACTACTGTCCAAAAAAATTTAGCATTATAAGAACTGGTACTGTGGTGAAAGATTTCAATGGAAATTGTCAGTTGTCATCCTCTATCAGTCTTCAGCATATATGGCAAAAGCTAATCCATTCCTTCAATTTGTCAAGCTTACCCTTCTGTATGCACATATTTTCTTCTGCTACTAGTTACAAAAATAAGCCTATTCATATTTCTTCTGCAAAGCTGTTTTGTTTTGTTTTTTGTTTGATTTCTTTGTATTATTATAATTCATAGAGTGTAATAGGAAGGGTGCAAATATAGGAAAATAATCAATATCATGTATTGTCTCTTGTATGTACAAATTTGTCTGCAATTAATCAGAATTGATGAGCTGGTTTAAAAAAAAAAAAGTGAGGGAAAAATATTACAATGTCAGCAGAAAAGAATAAACTTCTTAGTAACAGTTCCCATACATAACTGAACACATAAAAGCCCATTCCTGGATATCTGTCAGAGGGAAAAGGGGATATATTGAAGCAACATAACAAGGAGAAGCTCTTTTGTAACTGGTGGATTGCAGTGATTACAATCTTGTGATAATTAGATGTGTTATGCTCAATGTTTTTTATTTTGACATGACAGAGACAATTTTATTTGTACTTTGTAGAGGGAATACTAAGCCCAGGTGTGAGTTCAACCCTGAACTTCCTCTTCCATGTGTAGTGTGCATATGGCACAGTTGCATTGTAATTGGTAACTGGGAAACGATTCCTTACTCTGAGAAAAGATAGGGAAAAAGAAGATATATGCAAAAGACTAAAAAAGTAAATGCACTGATGTAGTTCCCTGTTACCATAAAGTCACAGCAGTACAAATAGTAAGATATTTTAATATGATAGTAAAGTTGAGTTCTAAGGACTATCAATGCAAAACTATACAGAAATCAGGAGAACAGGTGGACTGAAAGAAGTGAAGTTTAGATACCTGTAGTCATGTGACTTCGAGATCCAAAGACAGAATTGTAAAAGGTATTTAGTAATATTAATTTTATTTAAAGAGTAGGGAATGAGATAATAATTTCTGCAATAGAAATTTGAGCAGACTTGATGATTTGTTGTGTTTCATGCTTTTGTTGTAAAAATCTGAGTATATTCACATGAAGTATTATGTATATAAACAGATAAGTGATTAGTCATTTTGGAAACCAATCTGAAGAGCAAGTTTCTTTACATGAAATGCAAGGATGGATATATTCAAAACAGCTGACTGTGGGTTTTTTTAAGTTACACCAATTTTAAGTTATATCAGTTTTCAAAATTTGAAGACTAGAGTCAGTCTAATCCAAATGGACCTCTGACTTGATTACATCACTAGACCTTTCCAGATAAACCAAGATCAGAATCAAAAAATGAAAAAATATATTGTTTTATGTCAAGATAAAAAGAAGGGGAAAAAAAGAAAAAAGAAGCCAAAGAAAGAAGCTAGAGTATCCTTATCCAATTTGGGATGATCTGCTCTACATGAGTAGTCCAGTGGATGGGTGAAAACTGGCTGGATTGTCAGGATCTAAGATACGTGGTTAATATTTCATATCCTACCTGGCTGTCCTACCATTCCAATATAGATCTTCAAGGATATATCCTGGGCCCTGTCCTGTGCGGTATCTCTATTAAAACAAACAAACAAACAAACAAAACCCCAAAAAACAAAACCCACCAAAACAACAAAAACAAACAAACAAACAAAGCAAACAAAAAACCCAAACCCAAAAACTAGAAGAGATGGAGTGCACCCTCATCAGGTTTCTAAATTATGTCAAACTAAGGGTGCAGCTGATAATCCCAAGAGCAGGTCTGAAGCAGATAGGCTGGAGGAATAAGGTGTAGGGGAAATTCATGAAAAAGAATTATTGCCCCACAAGAGGTCTGTGATTTTAACTTCCACACAACATGTTTTCTTTCTTTTGCCTGGAAATTACTTCTATGAGGACAAGATTCCCAGAAGCTTGGGTAAGGTAGTCTATCTTGTAATTCCCCAGATCTCTGCTCTAGTATTTTTTGAAGACAGCTGCTATATTTGTTCTTTTGTGCAAACAAGGGACCCTCATTCATTGCTACAACTCTCCCCAAAATATTGGAGAGTGGTTTTGAACTGACATAATCTAAATCCCCATTTTTTAACGACATTAAAAGAAGAGCTTAAAATTAATGCTAAATAATAGTAAGAACTTGGAATATAATATTGTGTATCCCTTAAGTTTGCTTTAGCAGTCTTGGATGCTTTTCACAGATCTCTGGTTCATAGTATCTACAATGTTTTAAAACAGTTACATGGGGATGAAAAGGAAGAACCTTATAGTTGATTCACATACACACTTTTCCATAAATGTAGCTTAAAGTAGAGCCTGGCAATTTTGGAGATCAAAGTAAATGTGAGTGAAGAAAACTGCATGAAAGTGTCATTCATTTTAAGAACATGTATTGTACAAGAGCCAATTATCGCCACCTGTTTTGCAAGACACTTAAGGTCTTCCAGACTTTGACAGGGAGAGCTACAGAAGTTAGTTTGCTCCCTAATGGCATCAGCAAAGATTCACTTTAGTCTTGAAGCTTTACTTCTGATTGCACTTTCTGTCACCAATTATTTTGTGTGCACACCAAAGGAAATCAGTCAACACTGTCAGCAGCATTGATCCCACTTCTCTCTGCCAGATGTTGTTCTTGTCCATCTGCTCACACTTGCTTTGCACAACATGAAAAAGAGCTGGAGACTGTGAGATGACACTGCAATTAACCTTGTAAATGATTTCTCTTTTGCAAATGAAACTAGCAATTGGGTCCATAACTTAAACAATTACGAGCAATGCATCTTAGTCATTTTCTGCAATCCTCCATTTAATATTTGATCATTGATTTAATGTTTAATACTGCAGAATCATTGTTCTCTGTCCCTCATTTCTTGAATGTCCTTGATTTTAAGGATAGTCAGCAAGCTAGTAGTTTGATCTTGCAAAGATTTACTTGTGTGAGTACTTTGATGAAGGCCAAAGCAATTATTCACATGAATAAGGGCTTGCATGGGTAAATACTTATACTTCAGATTCCTCATCTCTGTCTTATTAGTCTCCTTTAAATTTGTTGGGTTTTGGATGTGGTTTGTTTAAAATTAATTGAATGTGTGGTGGGGTCTACAGGCACTAAATATAATTGTTTTCAAAAGTCTAATTTCTGTGTAGCATGATTTAAAATTTTGTTGATTTTTAAAACAATTATTACAAATCTTTTTTAACCCTGGAAACCTGAAGCTGTCTGTCAACATAATTTGATATTGTGGGAATGAGAACATGCCTGAGTATATTTGCATATGTATATTTGAGACATACTAAACTGAAATGTTTGGAACACTGCACATTTTAGACATATTTTGCCCATCTACATAGGTATTCAAATACTTTATTCTTTAAGGGTAAGTTTTTCTGTTATTCCAGGCTTATTATTCTGTTATGGAAAGGCTGTCAGTATTTTGCAATTTTTTGAAGAAAACTGTTATTCACTGAAAATAAATTAATTAAATGGGGCTTGTTACAATGGATGATTTAGATGACCAGTTCAGAAGTTGAAGTTAAGCTTCTGGAGCTGAAAGTACATTTCATTAACTTATTATATAGTAAAAAAATTAAATAACTTTACCAGAGGAGAATTAGATTAGACATAGAAAAAATTTCTTCACTGAAAGGGTGATCAAGCAATGGACTAGGCTATCCAGGGAAGTGGTAGAATCACCAGACCTAGAAGTGTTAAAAAAACACATGGAGATGTTGTCCAGGGACTGATTTAGTGGTGAACACAGCAATGATCTTATAGGTCTTTTCCAACCTTACAGATCCTGTGATATCACCTATCTTTGCTGTTATTTCATTTCAAACTCCACAAATGTTTTCTTATTTAGATGAAAATCACTAGATTACAATAATAGACAGTTTCATTAAGTGATATCTGCTATCTTGGTCATGACCTGAAATTAAACATTGAGTCTGCAGTTGATAAAAGCATTGGGTACTACAGCTGGAGCTACAGGACGACCTACTCATACATTTTTCTATAGTAGCATGGGTTTATAGACAGGGCAAGACATACCACTGGCTACACTCTGTGTTGTTACAGCAGAACCCTGAAATGTAAGAACCCACTATTGTGCAAAGTCTTAGAGGATGTAGCAGAAACTTCTACGTTGCTTTAGGTAACAGTTTCTTGTTTTATTGGGAAAAAAAAAAAAAAATCAGCTATGTCATGTATGCTGTAGGTCAGCTATGAAGGTATGCTTTTCTCACAACCTCTGGGGAAATTTTCAAATTCAAATATTTAAATTTTTCTGTGAATTACATTAGACTTTCCTAATAAATACAAAATTGTAAACAATATATTTGTTTAGTGCTATAGGAATTTCCATTAATGTATTTAATTTGTTATTGGCTTCCTATTTTTTTCCCATTTTTTTTGGAACCTGTTTTAAATCAGCTGGGAATGTTCATTGCATGTAAACCATAATAATAACTATGTATTCTTCCTGTTGTGTATGTAAACCTTCATCTTAGAATTCCCTGAATCAATACTGTTTCTAGTCTTGTCATTGTCAAAATTCTTAGCTATGAGGCTCTGTTATACTTTTCAAATTCTATATAGGAGAACTGGTGGTATTGTTAAAATAGCTAGTAATGAAGAATACTGTATTTGTTAAGTTTTGGCTTCTCTTAATGTAAATGAACAGATTAAGATTAAATAGAATCTGTATCTATATCTATAAAACAGTTTTTTCTTTTCTCAAGAACCAACTGATTATGAGAACTCAGCCATTCTTGTCACATGGTTTACAAGTAATTCAAAGGTTTGCTTGTGCTGTGTGCTGCTCATGCTTACACAGAATTACTCTAAAATTAGAACGTTATCCTAGAATTGATCATGAAGTAAGGTATAGTGCACTCTGAACAAGCATGAGTATCTTAGTACTAGATCCAGACACATAATACTCTATGTGATTGCCCTTGGACGAGGAAAGATCGAGAAATAAACTTATTCTAAACACATTGGTGTATATTTTTCCTTCATGCCACCTTCAGAATTTACCAGCATCTTTCTCATTGTGTCTTTTTTTCAGTATTTAGAAAATGTGAGGTAAGAAGATTATGGGCATTATTATCCTGCCATACTGCAACCCAAGGGAAGGGTTAGGGTTGGGATTATCCATTGTTCTTTAGTATTCAGCATCAAGCAAATCAGTTCTCTAGAGAGTAAAACCAAAGACATCTTCAAAATATATGCTAATCCAATGTAAAGAATACGTTCCTTTCCTTCTCTTCCTCCTTTTCTTTTTTCCTTCCCCTTTCCACCCCCCGCCCCCCCAATGGAAATCTAGACCTATTGTTCTGTTTAGCCAATAAAGCAGATCTTTTATTCTATGTCAACACCACATTTTGCTTCTTCACCAAATGAGAGAAAAAGCAATCTGTAAATCTCCCATTGGTTACTGTCCCTTTCCCACTTTACACTGGTCTTGCTACCAAGACAGCAAAAGTTGACACTTTTTTGCACAAGTTTGTTTATCTTTCTCTCTGTGGTGTCCATTTAATTAAAGGTCAGGATCTATGACTATAATCTTCTTCTGGGATAATAGCTAAACCTAATAGGGTATCTTCTTTATAACACTGACAGTCTATCACTGCTGATTCCTCATGGTAGCTATTCTATGTACCTCATCATTCTGCTGGATCTTGCAGTAGACACTGTCTTTAAAATCCCATTTGTACCATTTGGGTCAGGTCAGGAAGAGTAATGGCTCTAATCTCGTTGGAGTGATATTATTAATCTTGAAGCAGGTAAGGAGAAAGATACTTTCTCCTGCCAAAGAACTCAGACTTCAGTTCTGCAGTGGGTAATCCCAGGTTTACTGTACATGGCAAAATGACTCAAAGATTAAGCTATCATTTTTTGTCATATTTAAACCTGTATGCTATGCTAAATTAATTTCAGAGAGCTAAAATGAGGCATTAAAGTTTTTCTTTCCAGTTTCATACAGCCTGATTTAAATTTTCTTAATGTGCTTTTAGCAAACAAAGCAAAAGTAAATAGGAGTAGCTGTGAATCACAGCAGTATTTCTCTATGCTGAGCTTTTGCTTCTGGGCATAACAGGTGCATATTTGCTGATGTCTAAAAATTTGAGAAATTCACATTTAACACTACATTCAGCAATATGACATGTTTAAATTTCAGGACTGACCTGTGGTTTATAAAAGCCATTAATATCAACTGCAGTCCTTGTCACTTCTGAACATCAAAGCAGGTTCTTTTAGTATCTAGATTTTTCCAAAATGCATATTGTGTGCATCCTCTCTGTGTACCCATTCCAGTAGCTACTCCTTTGGGGACAGGCTTTGTGAACAAGGTTAGCAAAGAACAGGATGGAATATCAGGCTTTTGTTTCTTCTTGTTTTAGGTCTCCATGTACATTTAACTGGAAAATGGAATGCCTAAACCTACTGTGTCTGACCAAGGTGCTCCTATAAATTATACCTCCATATGAGAAATATTGATAAAATAAAAGTTGCAAAACCATTCTTAGAAAAGCCTCAAAATAGCCTTCTGCAAAGGCAGATAGGTGGGCACTGAGCCACAGTTCTTCAAGCCTTTCACTTTTCCAGGTGTCTTTTGTTCTTCTATTGCAGTTTCTTGCATAATGTGGTTCCTTGCTTCTAGTTCACAGAAAGCTGCATTAAGTTGGCACAGCCTGAGTTTTTGTAATCCCAAATGGGTTTCAAAGCACTAGTTGAAGAATGGTGCACACGTTGGATTGACTTTAATACTGAATACAGGGGACCCTAGCTCTTACTTCAGTATACTGCATTGCTCTCAGTCATGTGAACTTATAGCCTGTGCTGGGATTTCCTTGGGTACAAACAGAAACTCAGCACAGATGTAATGAACATACCGGATAAGTTGAGTGGAGCTAATTGAATAAAATTCAGTGGAACATATACTTTATGTTAACCTGTCCACTACTTGGAATTATGACACCTGAGAAATAAGATGGAGATGGGGATCGGATTGTTTCCCTTTCTGGTTTGAATTGATCTTAAAATATTACTTATATATTTTCAAAATATCATTAAAAAATGAACAGAAGTAGTTGCTTTATAAATCAAATGAGTGGTAAAAGAGCTTCACTGGAATAATAATCTAAAAAATCTCTATACTGTAAGAATATACTACTTTTTATTATTATTAAGCAATTCCATTTTTTACTTTTAAAATTTGAGGGTTTGGTGGTTTTTACATTCAATCTTATTTGTATTCTCACATAAAAAGTTTTAAATTACAGAAAATCTTTTCTTTTGTAAAAAAAAAACCAAACAACTTTGTATAACAATTTTCTGTATAATGACATTATTCAAGATGAAAAAAGCGATTGAAGATAAGAACCACCAATTTCCTTCTTAACCTTAATGTGGAAAGAAATCAGATTTGCAAAATACTTGCCAAAATAGAAACTTCTTGACTTCTCAGTACCAATAGTTTAGACACAAAATTTTTTCTAAGTGTCAGTAAAATAAAAATAACATGCACTAAAAGCTGGTGAGCAAGGGGGAGGTAAACTTCTAACAACCCTAATGCCTATCTGACCTTGGCATTGCTATGAAGAAAAAGCTATTACCAAAAATAAAAATCAAAATCAGTGTCATTTCATGAGCCTAAAACATATTTTCAGATTCTTCCTCCATCCCAACATAGACTGCTTTGATATCACATTCCCAGTATGCTGCCACTTGTGGGATTTTCCAGGAAACACCAGAACACCAGGCTAAATGCTTTGCACAAAGCTTAGCAAAAAAGAATGCACAGCTGGAGCACAAAGATGCATATTGCATCAGACCTCTGAGAGCACTCCATGCTCACTGCTGTTTCCATTGATAGAATTTAGTTTTTTTCTCTTTATGGGTGTAAAGGCTGCTTCTTGCTCCCCACATAGATCTTCTGAAACTGCAAACCATCTTCAGACAGCAAAAGTTCTCCCTAAACCTCTCTGCCCAATTGTTGTTAATATTTAACTTCAACTTAATACTCTTCAAAAACTTTCAGTACTTTCTGGTACTCTACTGATGGAGGATCAAGGGCATGGAAGGAATTAAAGTATTCTGGGGGACTTTGGGAAAAATTCTCTGTTCTATACAGTGCTGCATACTTTCTTTAGGCCGCACCTGCATAAAGAAAGGGCCTACCTCATATTTCACTTCAGTAATGTTCATTCCAATAGGAATAATCAAGTCTAGGGTGAGACCTGGCCTACTTGAGATACAAGGATACATATATTTAGGTCTATAATTTCTTACTCGGTTTCAGAATTCTCAGTGCTCTTTGTCCATCTCTATGATTTAAAAACAATTAGTAGTTTTAATAACAGCACATTTTAGGAATGTTTATTCCCCTTTGTTTTAATCAGGTAAATATAGGTATGTTTCAGGGACTAATTGATTAGAACTCAATTTTAGATTTTGAAACCAGGTCAGATATGGGCTAAGCTGTGTAACCCAAGTGACTTCTCCCTCTAGGCCCAGTTCAATTTGAAGGAGTTAGAAGCAATCTCTAGTATTTCCCGTTGTAATGTGAAACTAGTAAAGTACAAAAAATAAGAGGAAGCTGTTCTCTATTATGGTCACCACTGCTTTGTCACAATTATTTTGAAAGATCCAAGGCTGAATCTTTATTAAAGATAAAAGAGAAAGACTGCAAGTAAGGAAAAATTCCTATCTATACTTCCACCGACATGGAGGGAAAACACAAAATAACAGTTTTCTGTATGATGCATTTGTAGAGAAAGTATTCATTGCAGTCAAATCCATAGGGAAAATAATAACTATTTATTATTATTGTTGTTGTTGTTGTTGTTAATAATAATAATAATAATAATAATAATAATAATAATAATAATAATAATAATAATAATAATAATAATAATAATAATAACAATAGTAACAAAAATAAGAAGAATTATAATGATAATGATAATAATAATAATTCTTTCAGTGTGCAGCCATGGTTTCAAAATTAGGGAAGCTTTCCTTCAGGGCTTCTCTTTTACAGAGTACGCCATATGGTTACCACTGGTTTAATGTGAGATATAAAAAACACCCCATGGACTTCATTTGAATCTTTTCCTTCTTTTTGACATGGCACATATTTATGGCAGAGATACAGCCAGCTTTCTACCCTATTATTACATCTCCATAATCTGGAAATATAAGTAGTCCACTTTTTTACCAGCATCAACTGTTCTTTCCATACCCTGAGTGATTAGTACTCGTTTGATTGGAAAATTTATAATATAGTTTGAAAATTGTAAATTAGATTTGTTCCAGGTTCCTGTTTTTTTCAGTAATGTAGGCATGAAGCAAATTCTCGGCAGATCTTCAACTTGCTTGATAATATCATTCTTCATTGTAAAGCCACAGTACTTGTTAAGATCGTGAGTGAATCAAGCCTTTTCAATAATGGCCAAAAACTTGTCAGCAAGCCAACAGGAAATTCAAGCTGGTGTGTGCAGAGAAACTACTAAGAGCAGTTACAGTGAGAAGTGATATGTAGATCACTGAAATGTGAACATTGTAGCATTTTGAAAGATGTGATGAAAGTTCAAAGTCATAATGACAATATTTTTTTAAAAGGAGTTGTGTGTTTTCTCTACATATATGCCTAATTTTTTCTGCATTCAGAGATTTTAATCCAACTAGAAGAGAAACAGTTAAATACGTGATTTGGAAAATGAAAATTTTGTAATAAATGTTCTTAAAATATAAATTATATTGATATTCGAAGAGAACCTGTGTCTGATCTTAAAAGGACTTGTCATCTGAGTAGAATTTCAAGTGGTTTCAAATTCCTTTATAGTGCCAGGCTCAAAATATTAAAGTGGTATGAGGGGTATGGTTTATTTGGGAAAAATTATGAATCCTCTTGTAAGGAAGGAACATTATCTTTCACAGAAGAAAAGACTTCTCTTAAAGGAAGCACCTCAACACATGTGCTAATATAGCAATGAGAAACTCCAACCTGAGCTTCAGTTTCAGAATATGAGCATCAATGAAGTTATAATCAAAAATTTGTCTTTTGGAGATATCACTCAAGTAGTCAATACAAATAGGAAAGGTTTTTCAGAAAAAGAAAGGAAAAATACAAATGAGCTTTAGCAACAGCGAAATGAGATTTTTTACATTTTAGGAATAATTTTTGTTTAGGTGTATATTAAATTGTTCTCATTGGAGAACCTAGATACACTTACAAGGTAATGCAATTTTTCAGATAGCATTTCATTCCTAAAGCTATGGTATAAGCTTAGTTCTTTTTTTAATCAGCTCACTGTTGTGACCATAGAAATCAATAGCTAAAATTATAAATACCACATGTGCTTTAAACAAATAGTAAATGACTGCTGGGCTCTGTGTGACCACAGTCAGGTAGTAAATGTATTGTTAAACAGTAGATCACCATCAAAATTTCTAAATCTCTTCAGTATTAATCCATTGTTTGCTTATTTTTCTTCATTTGTGATAGGTTATGATTCAATGTCATATGCCATGCAGAAATCTCCTGTGTGTTCCAGGTCAACAAAATATGACTTTTATCAAGTATAAAATCTATTTATTTTTTTTTAAAAGCAAGTTGGAAGAAGAAAGGAAGTCAGGCTCCATTGTCTAAATACCTCACTTCAGCTTAAAACAAGTTGTCATTTTAAAATATGGATGGAAAATAGAAATGGAGCTCAATAGAAATTAGGGGAGGGGGGGAGAAAAGGGCGTGAAATTAAATCAATGTCTTCCTGAGATCTGAGAATATAGTTAAAAATAAGTTTTAATATGTATTTCCTGAGGGTATATGAAGTGCCATAGTTATTGAGAGAGATTGTGATGACTCGAACTGGATTGGAAAATGACAGCTAAAGAGAAAATGAGACCAAATCCCATGGCTCTTTCACCCTTTTTACTAAGGCAAGTTGCCACTGGCACAAAGAAACCAGTCTATGATGGAGCCATAAGAGTTAGACTACAAAATCATTCTCTTGTTCCAATGCTATGTTGTTCCTTGAAGTATACTCTGAACTGCTTTGTCCTGGGGTGCCAAAGTAGCACAGGAAGTGAAAGTGAAACCCCTGAGCAATCTCTATGTGCTGCTTAATAAGTCCATTGGTTTAATGTATAAAATAAAAACTTGGAACCTTTTAATATCCTGACTATTAGGCAGTTACTGCTGATATTCAGGCTCCATACCCCTTTCTTCCTTTCATCTCTTATAAGCCTTTTATTGCACTTTATATTTGTCTCAAGAGTGATCAAAATCACAGCAGTGCAGTGGACTACCTGAATTTAACAAAACATAGGTATCATTGCATTCCACCTCCAAGAAAGAAAAAATATTTGTTTGTCCAGTAGGTCTTCCTATTGTGTAGGGAAGCTAAATATATGTGATTTATCTCACTTTTCCTCAAAGACCTGCCTGCTCAGTTTTGATACTGAATTACACCCGCTATGAAAACACTCTTCTTGAGAACCACATAAAATGATAACATATAGATATTGCTGATAACTGTGTGGAGGCTTAGTGAAATGTTTTCTAAAGGCATGGTGGTGCTAAGATGGTTAAAGTGGCATAATGGTTTGACTGGCTCAATTGCAGGTGCCTACCAAAACTATTTTGTCACTCTTGTCCTCAGCTAGGCATTTTGGCAATATAACAAAAAACTCATGGGTTGACTTAAGGATAGGGAGATTACCATGATGGGCAAAACAGACTCAGCTTGGGAAAGCTGAATTTATTACAAATGAAATCAGGGTAGGATAATGAGAAATAAAACCAAATCTTAACACCACCTTCCCTCTACCCCTTCCTCATTCCTGAGCTTAACTGTATTCATGATTCCCTACCTTTTCTCCACCCCCAGCAGGGCAGGGAGATGGGAATGGGAGAGACAGTTAATCATATGTTTTTTCTGCCTCTACTTCCTCCCCAGGGAGAGGATTCTTCCCTTTCTCCATCATGGGGTCCTTCCTACAGCAGACAGTCCTCCATGAAATTCTGCAACATGAGTCCTTCCCACCATGCTACAGTTCTTCACAACCAGCTCCAGTGTGAGTCCCTTCCACAGGGTGCAGTACTTGAGGAACAGACTGCACAGGCTGCAGGTGGATCTCTGCTCCCCTCACCTTGGTGTCTTCATAGTTGTTGCACTCATGTATTTTCACTTCTTTGCGCACAGTTTTCTCCTGTGTAAAAAATTAATTTCTTTTTTAACTGTGTTATCCCACAGGCACAACCACCAATGCTGATGGGCTGCCATTGGCTCCATTAGACATAGTGGAAGCTTCTAGTAGCTTCTCACAGAAGCCACTCCTGTAGACTCCACACTCCCACTATCAAAACCTGGCCATACAAATAAATACAAATGTTAATGATTTCTTCCTTATACATTCACTTTTAATTGCATATGCTTTCAGCCGTGCTGCCACCCTCAGCTCCTCACTTCCAGCTCCCTGAATCCTGTAGTGCAGCTGACCTTGCTGAAGCCTGGTGTATACTGGGGTTTGGGTGGCTGATAATTAGTAGCTGGCTCTGCAGAGGGGTATCTGAGGCAGCAGACGAAAATTTCTAAAATCCATCCCAATTTAATTGTAGAAGTACATATCTTCAACTGCAACATGTACAGGGTTAGCACCTTCTGCTACGAAAGGAAAGAATACTGAAGTAAGGAATACATCTGCCTTTTCCAGGATGGATGTCTTACCAGATTTTAAGTCCAGACTAACATCAACATTGTTTTAGCATGCAATAACTGGAAATCCTTAGGTATAATAATACATGAATCTGACAGTTCTAGGAATATTTTTAGGGTACTGTTTGAAGAAGGAGAGGAATCTTGCTCACAACATTTTTATTTCTCTGAGCCATACTTATTTTCCCTTAAAAAAAAAAAAAAAGGGTAAAGAGGTTGAACAAACAAGCTCAAACCTCACAGAGGATCACAAAATTTTTCTCTTTGTCTATACATTATCTATCTATCTATCTATCTATCTATCTATCTATCTATCTATCTATCTATCTATCTATCTATCTATCATCTCCTATAATTATATTTTAAACTAGTTGAATTTAATTACATGCTGGGGGGAAAGTCCAATACCTTTCATATCTGCTTTTATACACATTAAAATCAAACCAAGCAATTCTTCCTTTACTCTTACATTAAACCAGGTAATTGAATATGATTTGTAGTTTACACCTGTCTTTATGTGAGACAGTTAATGAATGAGCTGGACAATTTGAGTATATAATAGCATTATTATCGCCCCTTATCTCAGATACATTAAGGAAAGAGTTACTTTCTTATGAAAATCTACACCTAAAACCTATGCAATGTTCTAACATTTTCCAGAATTTACTGGATTCATTCAGAATACTGTGCCATTCACAATATGCCAAAAAAAAATTAGGGGGAAATTCAAACTTCACTAAAAGAATGTCATAATCTTATAAGAGTTTGATCTGTAAGAGCAACTCATAGGGTTATGCAGTTTATTGCTTTTTCAGTTACTTTGAAACAGCACACAGACTTAATTTAAAAAATTAACCATTCTGTGTTTGGTCAGAACATCTTGAAATTAAATCTGTCATCTAAATTTGACTGACAGAAATCTAAATCAGGGATAAAAATTGCATCAGATTAAAAAAAGAAATCATATACCTACATATGCATGTTATGTTGGTTTATGTATTTGTTTATATTCATGGAAATTAAACTTTCTGAAGTTCAGATAAATTCCTTGAAAATTATCAAACCCCTTGGCTTTCCAAATGTAATACAGAAAACTGAACACAGCATATGATTAAAGAATAGCAGTTGTAGCAAGTGTTTGCAGTATATTACATAGAAGACCAGAACTAAAGGTTTGTTCAATTTATTTTTTCATAAAGAGAGGTCATTGATGATAATGTTTCTAAAACTGAGCACCTAAATGCTTAACCCATGGGACTCTGAGACAGAAACTTAGGGAATGGAATGCACATTAAGTTTAAATTATACAAGCATCTACGCTTTGCTGGCAAGTGTTCTAAGGTGTCTACAGGCTGAAGACAAAAATCCTAGAGCCATTGCGCAAAGAATGAAATATCTGTGCATGAAGTTGAAAAGGTGGCAAAAATCCACAGTGTTTGAAAATACTCCAAAACCCATCCAAAGAGAATATAAACTAACTAGAATTTCACTATAAGATTGGGCAGAATTTCTCCTTTACAGTAAATTTAAGAAAGACTGAATAGCCCCAATTAGAGTTTATATCAATAAATTATACCATGAATTATTTTACCATGTAATGAGTTTCATGCATTTGAAGTAAGTGAAGAAAGTTAATAAGGGTATAAGAAAGGTTAATGCCATTTAAAGAAATTGAAAAACACAGGTAATGTGATCTAAATGAGATATTCAGTTGAAAGTTAGAACATGTTAAGTAGGGGATATCTCATAATCCATGTGTGGCTTTTGTAGCAGCATAAGTATTTAAGCACTGTGTAATTTTAGTAACTTTCTTCACTTGATTACTGCCAAATTAACTGTAGTATAGAGGATCAACAACAAATGAATATTTCAAAACTGAATACAAGTATGAAAAGAATTTACTCCTGGAAGGTTGTTATGATAGCATTTTTAACAAATATGTGACATTATAATGCCGCAATTATTTATTTATTTCACATTGGAGTTCTAGCTGGCTTTTGGCAGTGGTATAATAACAGATGATCTCTGAGTTAAGTATCTTATGTAAAATGACAATAGGGCAAAGTGGAAACAGGATAAGAACAGATAAGTTGATAAAGCTCTTTGGAAGTCGAAGATGACTGTCTTCAGTTGACAGCCTAAAAATAACCATTAATTCTGAGAACAAAAGAGAGAAATGTTTTTCTTCATCTGCACTGGGCTTTGCCTCTTATTTTTGAGAGGAGAACTGGAGAATTCCTTTGTTATCATTTTTATTTCTTTCAGTGTTGTGTTTTATTTAGTGATTTAGTTTATGCTATTAGTTGCTGGCTGTATAAAACAATCCTTAGACTTTGCTTCCCCCTTCCAGTTTTATCAACCTTCTCTTTTGAGCTCCAGCCATGTTCCTGGCCATCACACAGTTGAATACACAGCTTTAAAGAAACACTGAGCTTTTGAGGAAAACTCGGTATTCTGACAGCTGGCATTTTAAGGAACATACTAAATATCAGGAAACTTATGATAAAAATCATGAGAGTTGACAATGCTGCCATCTAGCCTTAGAAATGTAATCAACAGGAGCAATCTGATACAAAGCCATGAGTCTCTGAATGTTAGCTCCCTAAATATCAGGAATCTAAGAGGACTCCTTTCTGTGAAGTCACAACAGCTTGATCAGGAGCAATAAGTCCTCTAACATCATTCTCAAGATCAAGACTATATATATGTTGAGCTAGTGACATCATATACTTGGATGTCCAGAGGCTGAATACATGAGACCTTGTTCTGAAACCCTTCTTTATAAAAAATAAAAAGACAGCAAGCTTCTGTGTGCCATCCTTTAAGGAAGAATTATGACCTCTCCAGTACATCATATATTCTTATGGCTGACTTCCTCTGTTTGTAAGTTGGGCTGCTGCTATGAAAAGCTAAAATTAAAATACTTACAAGATAAAAAACCATTTTATTCTTTGTCTAATTAGTATTTCTTTCGTTTAAAAAAACCAAATTTGATGTCTTTTGTAATACCTAAGGAGACCAAATGACAATCACCTTTTAATGTTTATGTGTTGGATTGGTTGTGGGTTTTGTTTTAAATGCTGTACTTTCAGATGTGTTCTATATGCACATGTGAACCTTTGTATGAGATATATCATTCTTATATGTGTTAATATGTGTAGACTGTTACTAATTCAGTTTGAAATGGTTTACTTCAGTTTTGGTTTTGGGGGGTTTTTTTGGCGTTTTTTTTTTTTTTTTCTTGTTTTAAAACAAGAATTTGTCATTGTTTCGTTCTAGCCTGTTTCACAATAATTGATTTTTTGTTCACTTGTTAATTGGTTTAGTTGTAACTTTATTGAAATTCATGGATTTGCTGATGTCCTGAGGAGAGTGTGTTTTCACTCGTAGTCACTAATTGCACAGTGTGAAGGATTCATAAGCTTGCAACATCTTCATAAAGCAATCAACACATTTTATTAACTTCCCAAGCCTCTGTTCTGCTCCCTGAATCATAGCATTTGTGATCCTGCTTTCAGCTGAAAACAGGTGCCTTATTTGTGTGATAAGAAAGTCTTTGAAATTAACACATATTTTACTTTTAAAAAATTATTTCTTAGAGACAAATTGCTGTAATTATTATTATTTATTTCTACAAAAGAGAGATTAGGAGCATCAAAATCAGAGATACATTGTGTTAAGCAAAGAACAAGAGAGTAAAAGGCATGGAAAGAGCCAAAACATCACAGAGTAAGGGTTAGATGTTTCTGAATGTATTAGTCATATCTGAAGCTTAGAAAGAAAGTGAGCAGAAATGCTCACCAGCATAGCTTTGCAAAAGCAATACGTAACTCCTGCTTAGGGACTCCCCTTCTAGCTGCTTGTTTCCGAGAAAATGGGAGGGAGGGGAGGGGAAGGGAGTGGAGGAGTGTTGAGGGAGGGAGGGAGGGAGGGAGGGAGGGAGGGAGGAAGGAAGGAAGGAAGGAAGGAAGGAAG
>JAWWEV010000083.1:106803259-106823914 GCA_035583235.1 Hafferia zeledoni
GAAGGAATGAAGGAAGGAAGGAAGGAAGGAAGGAAGGAAGGAAGGAAGGAAGGAAGGAAGGAAGGAAGGAAACATGCTGGATATATCATCTGATTACCATCAAACATAGGTAGAAATAGGTAGTACCTTTAGGACAGTGGGTGTGGAGTAGAAGCAACATGTCCCATTACCCCATAGGTCCTATTACCGTGTCAGCCAGACCTTGTGGAGTGTCTTGGTAGAGACTGAATAGCAGCCTCTTCTCCTCACAGACTGAAAAACAGGAGCAAAACAAAACCTAGCCTGATAAGAGGCCTTGAAGCTTTTGAATTTCTTCAGCTGTGCTGTGAAAGGAAATACACTATTAGGAGACCACTCACAGATTCCTTAGCCTTGGTTTCCCCTCTTTCAGCTCCATTTGTTTTCATCTTTACACTTTTGATCTTTTGCCCACAAAATCACTGTATCTGTCTTTTATTCTTTTGTAATCCACTTAAGAGAAAATTTAGGTTATATTGTCTTAATAATATTGCTTGAAACATTCTCAAATCCTTGCCCCCTGCCAGTGGATTTTTATATTTTTCTCCTTAGCAGCTGTCATTGTCTAAATAAAATCAAACTGATCTATATGGCTGTATACTCTCCATTTTTCTTGGTTATAAACTCACAAATAACTTCCATATACTTAGTGATTTCCCACATAGAACTTCACAGGTATACACAATAGAATAAACATATTTATATTATGTATATGAGAGGGCAGGGTGGTTCCGTGGTGTAAAGGAGAGCACTCTGGACTCTGAATCCCAAGGACCTGAGTTCGAGTCTCAGTGGGAACTGTCCCCTGGGTAGTTCAATGCCTCCTTGCCATCGGATCCCGTCAGATCTTGGATGCTCAGCAGGGTCAGCCCCAGTTAGTACAGGGTGCTGTGACAGTCCCGAGGACTTCACTGTCACTGTCCAAGCTCACTGGGCCATGGCAAATGGACCTGAGGAGTTAAAGGGCGGGGCTAGCTCTGCGCACACTGTTCCTCACCTAAAAAATCCACTGCGCAGGCTGGAAGGGCACACCCACGTGGGGAGAGCCCTTCCCAAATCTTCATTCGTGAAGTCTGGCCATACATACGTGAGAGAGCACAGCCCAGGACACCTGATTTGAGCTCTCCCTTTAGCACAACCAGCCTTTCCTTTGAATGATTAGCTGCTGTTTGTATGTTGGTGCTTATTCTATCACAGGTCTGGAGGGATTCTATTTCCTGTAGAGACCTGGAGGGAGAAGAGGTGAAATTTGCTCAGAGCTCAGGCATGGCCCTACTCACATGTCAGGTTCATTGGTATGTGATGTGGCAGTCATGAACTACTGTGGCCTGGCTGATAAAACAAGGATAAAATCCTGAGTCTGCCTGAATCCAGAGAATTCAGACTCATATTACTAGCATGCATTTTTTACCTTATCAATGATTCTTGTAGGTGTATGTCATACACCTGTCCAGACAGATACCTGAGCTGGAAGACAGGCAAACAATCATATTCAAACCCAACTGCAAAGAACAACTCAAATTCACTTACTACATTGATGGCATTGATCACATTCATACATATGAAACTAAATCTCTGGATAATTTTCTAGCAAGAGGTACTTGGTTGTTTGCCTTTTTTTTTTTTTTTCCTACATTTTTTTACCTGTTTCAGTAATTCCATGCTTTCTACAGGAAAGTCCATATGGATATTTTGTACTTGTCTCCTTTATGGATAGACAAATCACATTCTGCTTTCTGTGTGTTCTCTAATCCTTTCTTTGCCCTTCGGTCTCTCACCATTCCTAATCTTGTATCTCTTCTCATTTAAATCCCATCTCAAAATACTTTCTGAGAAGAAAATGTCGCTGTTTGCCCACCACTGAAGAAGTTTTTTGTTTCAATTTAGAAACATCATCATAATTTGATCATCCAGTCTTTATGTAGCCTGCATTGAATAATACACTACTGATATGGAGACTGTTGCTCATTGCTTTATACCATGTACTGACAAACCCAGCAGAAAAATCAATGTTGTTTATGCCCTTCAATACATACTGTAAATTATAAAGCCTGTGTTCAAATAATGTACATTTTTTTAGCTTTACTTCCAACCTGCATAAGAAGCTGCATATCTGTGTTGGCACGGAGATAGGAAAATGCAGCAGTTGGCTGTCCTTCCTGTGAATCATCCCTGATTCATCTGAACATGGTTAAGACAACGTGATGTAGACATAATGATGTTCCCGAAAAGGAGTGATTTTTCTCCTTGGGACATTGATAGGAATCTGATTTCCGTGGTCATTACACTCTTCATGGTAACATTTCAAAGAACTTCATAAAAGTGCTTATGTCTATTTTAAATTCAATAACAAGTAATTTGATTTTTTTTTTTTTTAATATTGGTTTATATTCAGAAATAGCTACGCTTTTCCAATGTGGTACAGTTTTGTGCATGGAAAAATTGATTCATGCTCTTTATTTAACTTGCAGGTGTATTGTGAAGGCTAATTAGTGAATATACATGAGGCACATTGAGATCCCTAGGTAAAACGATCTTTTTCATAGCTACATAGGCATTAATATGTTTAAAAGCAGTCAATTTGTACAGCCAAAGCAGTTATCTAGTTATACTTCATGCCATTTCACAGGGTGTTTAAATCAATGTTTCAGTTAGAAAATGAAAGCAGAGCAGATTACAGCCATAGGTTTGTGACTCCATCTTATACTATGATTTTTATATTTCATACGAATATACACTAATCTCACCAAAACAACTGTTTATCCTCCCATTACTTTAGTTCTTCTAGGCTGATGATTTTTGGCAGTATTTGTGTTTTAATGGGTTATAAGACCTTTGCTATGATTAATTTTAGCTCAGGCACAGAAAAAAATCCCTTTTATAACCTCACTGAAATACTAGAAAATGGCTCCTTATAGAACAGATTTGGGTTTTTTGGAGGTTTTTTAGAATGAAATAATCAGTGAGAAAATGCAAATTATGTCTCTGAAATCCATTTTAAGGCAGTGAAATGCAAAAATCAATGAAAAAAGGGAAAATAAATGAAAAGTAGAAATGTGAGGATCACAAAGAAAAGAGACTTTCTAAAAATGATGAAAGAAGCACAAGAGTCTGACGTACTGTCTTTAGAAAAGCAAATATTTTCTTACAAGTAGTTCATGCCATGTTTTCTAGTTCCCAGCTTCTCAGTTTATGTCTGTGGATCAGGAGTTTCTCTTAAGCAGTGAAGCACATTCCTTACATGAGACACTTTTTCTTGTACCATCTCTCCCATTTAGAATTGTGCAAGACCCCATTGCAACTACAGACATTGTTTAGTTGCACGATGGGCAGTGGACAAGCCCTGAAAACTGGCTTCCCATTACACCCCCGCCCCTTCCGGTCTTTTTTTTTTTTTTTTTTTTTCTTTTTTTTTTTTCCTAGTGGGATTTAGAAATTGCAAAGGAAAAGGCACCATGTGACAAGACAGTTGTCAGTGAATGGTTCATGTGGGCTCTGGAAGCTGATAAATTTTCATAAACTCAAGAGTGGGCGTGGATAGAACACAAAAGCCACAGAAGTTATCTGGAAAAATGGTCATTGACTGAGAAATTTTGTTAAGAAATTCTGTTGGACTTGTGAAGATGTTCCTGCACAAAGTCAACATAAGAATCTTTATTTGACTGAGATCAACTACAATCTTATCCTGATAGTTTGCTAGCAAACCCACTCGGTCTCTGGGAAAATATTTTGATCAGTTTCTGATCATAGGGTGTAGCAATGGGTGGGTAAAAATGTTTGAGCATGATTTATTTTTTAATTTCTCTTTTAAATTAATTCACAGCCCCACCAATTCCTCTCAGACAGGTAAAAACCAGTGAGTCAGGGACTCCACAGCCCATTGGAAAGCGCCCGTCATTATTCAGAACTTCACAACAAGCAGGGTGATTAATCCATTTAAATTTGCTGTACAGGAAATATCAGAGATGGCAGATGCTTTCCTCAATTGTGATTTACACTGAGAAGAAAATTAAAACCCTCACTGTAACAATTAACTGACTGCTTCACTAAATCCACTGTCATCTCTGGCTTTTTTTTTTTTTCCTGTGGAGAATGTAACTATAAGTGCTTCCAGCTTTCCTGACATAAAGATGTGAGGGGCTGGGGGTTTTGTTTTGGTTTTCTCTTATTATTGTTTTGTTGGGGGTTTTTTGTGGGGGTGGGGAGGCAGAGGGGGGAGACGGGAGGGTTTTTTACTTATTAAAGCCATTCTGTTGCTCATTTGGATTATGATTTTTGGGATGGGGAACCACTAGGGAATGCTGCTTTAGAAACTGATAAATCTGTAGTCATTAGAATACTTCACAGACACTGAAGCCAAACTGTCAGTATCTCTTCATTAGCTTCAAGATAAGGAGTTTTATATATCTAAATCTCAGCTGTAACATCCTCCTCAGGATATATTAACAGAGTAGGATTTTACAGTATTTCAGGACTAATTTCCTGCTTATTCAGATAGCTTTTCTTCACAGAGAAGTTGCACAGCTACAGACATCTGTCTGAATAACATTCAGCTTGTTAATATGGGACTTGAGGACATTGGGTGATTTAAACTGTAGCCGCTATTTTGGAATGATCAAAAAGAGAATATTGCATGGCTTTGAAAGATTTATTATCGTAATTCATTTTTATTATGTAAATTATACTCGTTTGGTTGGTTGGTTGATTATTTTTTTTTTTTTTTTTTTTTTTTTGTCTTAGAACTATAGGCTGTATATAAGACTTGTAAGATGTATAGTGACAGTTTGAGGAAGAAGACCCATTACATGAAATGATATGTGTTTATTATACTGAATCTTGAGAAAACTTTTCTTCCACTATAACTCTCACATAGCCATATATTAATGGCACTCGTTAGCAAATGATCAGAATAGTCTGGATGTAGGTAAAATCATATTTGGCCTGAACTTTTTTTATGCTCTCATAATCTGTCCAACTTTGGCAAGGATTAAAAGCAAATAGGTTCTCAATATAACTGGTATGTATTTTTCATGAACAGTCATTGTATGCTTAAGCCAGGGGAGTCTCAAACTTTTCATATCATGAACTACAAAGCAATGAAGTCAATCACATCATGAGTGACACCATCCTCTGACAAGATTCTAGCTGAAAGGATTTGTGTTAAGGTGAAACGTCAATATGCTTGATTTGTTTTTGCTTTTGTCTACAATATAACAACTGTTGGAAACAAGATACTGAGGTACAAAGCTTAATATTGAACTAGCATATAAAATGTTCTGCTGACGGATAAGTAAAGGAGGCAAGTCCTGACACAGCTGCAGATTTAGTCCTGTGCATAACTGATGTAAGAATTCATATGTGACACTTTATAAAATATATATGAACTAATTAATGCCATTTTACATAGAGTAAACAAGACCTCCTTCCCACCAGGCAGAACCTACTCATGCAGGAAAAAAAGAAATGAGGGAAAGCACTTGAATGGACAATAACTGATAATATAAAAAAGGTTTAGATTTTGCATCTTGAGCACTGATTTTAGAAGATCTTTTGTTTCAGAGGTCTTGAGATCAGAATTGAAATCCCTAATTTTTGTGAATGCTTTGACCAACAGTCAAAGAAGTGCTACCATCACCATTGTCTGCTGATGGCTTTTTCTTCAATGACATTAAAAGAAGCAGCAAGATGAAAAAAAAAAAAAAAAGTCCACTTCTCTGGATTAGAAATATGTCTTATGCTACATGCCACAGAGAGTTTTGATAAAATGCATCTTTTACCTGAAGCTCAGTTGAGGAGCTGAAGAATGAAAATACTGCAGAAGTTGGTGATGTGCTTCAGCTCCACAACTTGCTCCTTCTTTTATTTGCAGCTTCAAAATATGTCTGAGACAATTTCAATAACTGCTTCGGAGGACCCAGGCTTCATGCATTGGTTTTCAACAGATTTTGAAAACGTGGGATTCTCTTTGCCAGGGTACAGGTTAAAAGGAAAATAGAAAACACCTTGTGATTCACCTGACTGTAAATTCTGTTTTAATAATCATAACAGAAGAAAGATATTTATGGTAGCTCCTTTTATTAATGAAACAGGAATTATTCTGTATCTGAAGCTTTTTGTATTTCATGCGTTATAATATGAGAATAGCATTTAATCCTTTGGAAAACCTCAATAAATACTTGTAAATGTTTCACAAATCTCTTTGGAAATCTACAAATATGAAAGGAGTAATTATCCTTTTTTTCTTCCCTCATGAGAAATTAAAAAAAAAAAAAAAAATCCAATAACTACCTTTTGTGCTTTTCTCTCTCTCTCTCTCTTTTTTTTCTTTTTTTTTTTTTTTTTAATATTTAAAAAAGTCTCCACTGTTTGTTTTTATTAACTCTCTAGAAATGGGAAAGCAAAGACAGAATGGGAAAATGGTCAAAGTTATGGAAAGGAGAATGTGGAAGAAAATGTAAATTTTCTTAGCTCCCTGTTTCTTCAGCTTGTTGCTCGTTGCAATAATTAGCTGCACAAACAATTGCATTTACATATTCAATTTTCCATTTTAATGTTTCTAGAAATAATTATTTATTTATTTTTACTCATTGGGCATGACTAAAGGCCATTAGCAGTTGATAAACATGTTTGTTATGCTGCTTAGTTTCCCCGTAGCTGATAGTTAAAATTTCTGATATAAAATACATTTTATGAGAAATAAACTGTTTTATTCAAAAGAAACATGCCTGTTTACATGGACTTTCCTCAGAGGAGTCAAAAAAAACTTTGCCTCCAAGTTTTCAATATGCAGGAGCATCAGCAGGTAGCAGGAAGTTTGGGAGGCTGCAGGCAACTGAACATATGCTCTAAGAGGAATAACATGATTTACACGGAAGGACAAAGTGACTTACATCTGCACCAGACCAAAGAGAATTCCAGGAAGGACTGGGACCTCCACACCAATTTTTTTTTTCTGATCCCCTGGGGTACTGTTGCCTTGAACTGCTACTGTTTCAGCACAGATCGAGTTTACAGCATCTCTACTGACAAGTGTGCAAGTCCTTTTTTAACTTCCTGTCATCTAAGACTTGTAATGAGCTTGATGTAATTTCAATTCAGTCATCAAAAAATAAGTCCAATATGTTGTGAATATGTTATCCAGGCTTACTGCATTTATGCAGTAAGTTATATTACTATTCAATTTAGTTTATAGTGTTTTTAATCTGCCTTCCTTTTTATGTTTATGATAACCTATGGGTCCTTTGGAATACTTTGTCACCAAAGAATTGGTTTTTTTCTAAATCAAAATGCATTGGTCTCCATAAAAAGCATTTGGAAATTTCAGTTTCTTTGTTGCACTGTAAGAATTGTTTTAAAATTATGTCCATAGTAATTGGAATGATTCTTAATTTCCGAAACAATACTGTTTAAACACACCACTTCTTGAACACCAATAGTGACACTGAGGGTTATTCTATTCATGTGTTTATATGAGATTATATGAGATTTTATATGAGATTATATGAGTTTATATGAGATTAAAAATAATATAGACTGTTTTTTGAAGTACTCTGCTAGAACTGTCAAAGGCTGCCCTGGCAAGATACCAAGTGCTAACGACAGAGTCAGAGCCCACTCAACCCTAAGGGAAAGGGAGGAAAAAAAAAAAAAAAAACAACCCTTGAACTAAAACTGAAAATGGCGAACCTTTTATATTTACACAGAAGAGAGAAAATTAAAGCCAAATGCAATATATACAAAGGTAGGAAGAAAAAAACAAATAACTCCACACTGAGTCACCCAATGAATAATGCAGGTTTCACCACCCAGACCCAAAAAACACCCCAAAAGATGCCTCCCAAGAGACACCTGGCAAGAGAGGAGAAAAAATCAATGATGAAAAAAAAATTTACTTCCCGAACTAGAACAGCTGCAAGTAGTGGTGAGGCCTATCACTCCCAGCACAGTGATAACAGGTCCCCTCAGCACTTGGACATGAAGGCAAAAGAGAACCAGGCACCTCCTACACCTCCTTTAATACTTCACTTGACGTCAAATGACATGAAATATCTCTTTAGTTGCTTAAGTCAGGTGATGCTTGTCCCCTCTAATCTACGTAATACTATCTGGGCCTACTAAAATTAAGGTTTAATCTAGCCCTAGCAAAAACTAAGGCCAAAAATACCACAGAGTTGGACTTCCATGATCCTTCTGAGTCCCTTCCAACTCATGATATTCTACGATGTTATATCAGGGTCATGCAAAGCGTGTAGCCTATACTGCAAAGTTGGCAAAATAAGAAAAAATATTAAGAGGCAGCAAATCTGCAATGAGACAGAAGGTGAGGACAGAACCCATAAGAAGATTATAATAATTATAATAAAGGTTATCTGTGATGGTATTTTTAAACCTGATGGTTCTACATCATTGTAAACTTTTAAAATAGGCATCAGCAGTCCCCACTGGCCTTTTATCAAGCCATTATCAGTTGGCCATTTCCAAATCCTGTGGGTCTCAAGATGGGAACTGAAAGACCAGAGGTTAATGGCTTTATGCACTAATTCCAGGAGTGCACTCTATTTGTAAAAGTGCTAAAACTTATGTGGCAGAAACTGTCAAGTGAATAGTTTAAGGCTACTATCACTGATGGAGTGGAAATGTCAAAGAGCAACTCATTAGAGTCAGAGAACAAATAGGTTGGGATACTCAGAGCTTTGAAAAGCATGAGAGGTAAGAACACGTAGATAATCTAGATGTGATGGAAAAAAAGAGTTAGTGAAAGGATGTATGAGACAGTGATCAGTAAAAAGGAAGATGACCTTGCACATAGCAAAGAGCAAACAGGCATTGTACACCACCATTCTGCTAATGCTGTTGCAATTAATTTTGATTCTGAAAGTCTTCAAATACGTTTCTATACATGCACATTTTTAGAATCATAGAAATATTTACTGGAAGGACATTTAACAATCATTTAGGCACGCTTCTGCTTGAATTAGGACTGCATTCAATGCTTGATTGGTTTGATTGTTGCTCTGTCTAGTGGAGTCTTGGAAGGATCAATATGGAAAATCTATTTCTCTATTGCCCTAACTTTATAATGAAGAAGTTTTTCCTAACATCTGTTTGAAGATCCCAAACACTAACTTGTAACTGCTGCCTTTTGTTTTATCACCTGCCACTACTGGAAATAACTTGGCTCAGTTCATCTGGGCTTTGTCATTTTTGTATTCATGCCTGAATGTCTAAGAAATGCTGCTGCACCTTTCTTTCATTACCTGTCCTTAATTCCACTTAATGTATTTTGTCTTTGAAATTAAGTTCTATAAGAGTTTCCTGCTTAGCCTCTTACCAAAATGTCTTACCTTTTTGTAGAATAGGATACTTTGTTCCTGAGTGCTAACAATTGCTGTTTTTTTCTTTCAGTCCAGCAGGCTCCAAAACAACTCTGCTCATCATCATGGATGGTGGATCTTGACCAGCAATTTACTAAACTTTGGAGTTCCGATATCTAGATTCTTAACTGTTGCTTAAACTTTCAATTTTAGAATAAGGGTTACAGACTATTCTCCCACCATCTGGTGCAGGCAGTCAAAATAAACCATGGACTCTATGGTAGAAAAACTGAGTTCTCAGTTCTGTGTTTATGTGGCAGAAAATGAAAAAGAAAGGATACAGAGTTTGATGAACAGAAAAAAATTATGCATTTGTTTTTATCAAGCAAGCTATACTTATTTATAACTCTGCACAAATTTTAATTAAAATATTTTATTATTATGATGCCTTAGTTGACACAAAACTGTGTCTATGAAATATACAAGATGATTAATAATAAAAAAATTTTAATTTTCTGAAAAAGGAATAATTGTTAAAATCTTAGAGCTTGCACTGTTGAGTCAAAACAGTATATTTGGTTTCATGTGGCATTTTACATACTACTATTTTACCAAAATTCACTTATCATTGAATCTTGTAATACCAGGGATGTTTATCAGAGTATGTGTCAGTAGTGACCCCAGTGTAAGTAACCCTTTGAGTCCTACATCATGCCTTATGCTCTCCCATATGAAGCCATATGGTATAAAGATGGAGATGTTTCCTTACATGGCAGCAAAGCAGAATATGGACCATGTTTGATCAACTTCTGCTTTTGCTGGAAACTGGATGAGTATCTAGCACCTGATTTTACTGCATTATCTACCAGTCTAGACCTCCTGTGTCGGCTGAAACTCTAAAATCTTTTGCTATGCTGATAGGGTTACTCTACCAGTAGAGTTCCTCTCCATCTTCTTATGTTCAGTAATCCCAAAAATTTAGATTGTTGTAAACATAAATAAACACTCCTGTATATCCTTGGGTTTTTTTCAGCAAGTATTCTAAATCATTCAAACTAGTTGTACACTTACTGAAATGTGCAAAGACTAAGGACAAGCTCCAAAAGAAGATAGACAGCACAAAGTGAAATTTAGGCTGGATGTGGGACACAAAATTACTCTAAGGTAACATAGAAAAAACTCCTTTATCTGCTTGGAAGTTCTAACCATGAAATCTCTTCCAATTAATTTATACTAGGAAAGCCTACTGATACAGACAGACTACAGTTATTGAGTCTGCATAGTCCACCTTCTGTCTCTAGTAAGGTAGGATTTTACTTTGTTCTCATACTTGTCCTGTGATTCCTGCTTTCATATCTGGACACAGCCAAGCTCACATAAGAGGAATAACTTGTATATGATCTAGTCTATAACTTGATGGTTGGAATTCTTTCATAGGAATGGGAAGGCCTCTTGGGCTGGCAAAATGAAACCCTTTCTATTTTTTTGGGCAAATGTCCTAATCATTCTGTTATTCCACAGAAGGGAGGATAGATGGCATTGTCATTTCAATGAAAGGAGTGCTATTTATCCAGCTACTTATGTTCCTCAAAGTAAAGTGTCAGAATGTAAATGCACAATGCCTATAAAGTTGCCATGCTATAGGCTGCACTAAGATCCAGAATACAAGAAAAGTGTTCAGCATTTTTGTCCTGTCGCTCCCAGTCAAGGGAACCAATGTCTGCAATGTGACTGCCACATCCAGTTTGGTGCTTAATTTGGAATTAACTGTTTCACAGTGACTCGGTCTCCTCTTCCTAATCTGGTGCTAAGTGAACACATGAGTGAATTATTATCTGATGGATAGACACTACACTAAGGCTAGAAGAATTTCATGAGCATCCCTAAGCATATTGCCAACTTGTTCTAATATTTGAAATTTGAAAGCTGAGTTTCTAAATTTAGACTTATTCCATCTAAGAGCCAAGGGAGTTGTTTATAATAAAACATACCAACTCTTTCAGAGCAATTGCATTGACGGTTGTAAAAGCACATAAGGAACATTAGGCTTTATGCAGCATAGTAAAAATCCTTATAAATGTTGAGAGAAATTACCAGATTAGTAGATATTGCAAACTAATCACTTCACATTTAGGTTTTTTGAAAATTAAATTTCTCTTTGAATTATATTTTTATTAAAAAAGCCACTTTAAATATTAAAATATTTTGGTATTTTTAAAGTTTTTTTAACACATCTGGAACATTGCAAATTAAGGGCCTTATTCTCAACTGCAGCAAGGCCACTTTTAAGTTGTTCTGGCATCAATTACAGTTATGTGCATTTCAAGTCCCTATGCACTTGCGAAGAGGTTTAAAGAAGACTTAATGCGAATGAGAATTCAGTCGTAATCTTTTGGGATGAATTGAACTGTTCATTTGTAAATGGGAATAATTAACAGCAACACACCTTTGCCTTATTCATGCCAACCCTTTCATTCTAAAATATGGATCAGTTCCTATTAATTTTACTTATTTGAATAAGTATTTCCAAGTGAGTATCCCCTTCAAATTTGGATTTTTATGTAATTATTTTCTAAAACGATAAGGAGCAATTTCCATTTTGCCATTTCATTTTATCAGTAATCTCTGAGCAGAGTGGTGCCTCTGCTTTCAGAGAATGCTTGTCTTTGAAATCTGAAAGAAAAATTGAGTTCCTCTGCAGTTAAAACTACAATGTTTGCCTAAAGCCTTTCACACAGTTTGGAATTCCTCCATTAATTCACAAGTGCTTCCTAGAATACCATTTGGTTATGAAAAACGCTTTCTTTTTGCTGCCTGCATTGAATTTGATTAAATGATTTTCACTGATTTTAAGGTGAGAAAGCATTTAAGTCCTGTCTTAGTTACCAGCCTGCTTTTCCTCAGGTCGTTTTACAGACTATGCAGAAAGATAGGTAAGGTGAGTCATATGTTAAAGGAGTTTATTTTGGAAGTTCATCTGTGTGTCCACTGACTATTTGAACTCTTTAAATGCAAGAAAACAGTATCTTCCTCTGATATCTGAGCCTTCTTCTCAATATCAGGGTCAAACTTTTGTAACTGTTAATCCAAATATATTCAAGGTACAAACTCATCTGTCCTGAAATAAAAGTACATTCTTAATGCATTAATTACAAAGTATCAAGAGACAAAAATTAAGTGACAGTTTGATAAACTATAGCTCATACTAGTGTGGCCAAAACTGAGTAGAATGGAAAATTGTCATTAGAGAGAGAAATATTACTTATGTCATATTTTTTTTCCTATTTAGAGATTATCATAAAGCTGAAAATATATTACTGTTGTGGGTATACTGGGTGTCCAGAGCAAAAGGTTGGAAATACCGTAATCACGCAGTCCCAGTCATAAATTTTAGTACAGTAGGGACAGGAATAGCAAGAGGAAAAATGAGTCCCATGAGAAGACTGAGTTTTGACAAATGAGACTGAAGGCAAAATCTTTGTGGCACAAGCTAATGTAAGATTCTTGCTCTTATCCAAACAATTACATTAACATGAAGACCTCGTATAAAAAACAACAGCCAAACTCATAGCAGTAGAAGATAAACAGATGGTGTAGATAGGTCAGCTATATGTTTTCTCTCGCAAATGCATTGTCAGATACTGTGGAGAAAAAAAAAAGTGCAGCTTTAATCCAGTCTTATTAGTCAATGCTTTGTCATAATTCTTTCAGGAGAATACAAAAATGAAAGTAATTTTTTTCTGTATGGCCTTCTGTCTGACATAATCTGTTATAGTAGAATGGGATTTGGTAAATTAAATAGGTCCATGACTGAAAAAAAGTCATTGCGGTATGTCTATTCAAGTAAACAAAATGGTACATCTCTAGTAAGTCAAAAAGGTAGAATAAGTGAAAATTCGTGTCATATCACATCTGAAGCCAATATTTGTTGATTCTAAATTTCTTGGAATACAGAAAAGAAACTAACACATCTGTAAATATCACTTTTACATCTTCAGTATAAGCCTCTGTAAAGCTGTAATTTGGTGGACTTTTTTCCCCAAAGCCAATGCATGGAACTTCTGTATGTGCATCAATTAGTCTTTTTCTTTCTATTAATAAAAAAAGCAATTCACAGAGTACTTAATTGCCATGCACAGAACTCAGGGAAGGCCACCAAAATGAACACAGTGGAAGCATTTGTCATGGGAGGAGAAACTGAGGATCTGAATGTTGCTCAGCAAGGTGGCATTGAGTGCACATTACAGTGGCCTTCCCAATATCTGTGAGAAGAAGAAGCCAGCCACTTCACAGGGGTATGTTGTTGGAAAACGGGAGGAAAACCTCATAAATTGTAAGGAAAAAGTTTCAGATCTGGTATCAGGATAAAATTTTTCACCAAAAAAGTAGTGGCACAGGCAGCCCAAGGAGGCTGTAAAGTCTCTATCCTTGGAGATTTTTGAGTTCAGATTGAGCAAATCCCTGAATAACCTGTTTTGAACCCCAGAATAATCTCACTTGATGCCATAGCTGACCCTTCTTTGAACTGTGAGTAGAGACATTTGAGTACCTTCCAAGTTGAGTTACCTTATAAAACTATAGCAAACTGCATGTATTCAATCAACAAAAAAAGTTATGATAAAACCTAAGTGCAGAACACTGAACAGTAAAATCTTTCATATCCATACAACCTATCCCATTTATAAACTGTGAAAGATGGTGTCATCACCTTAACAATTTATCCATGTTCTTTAAACCTTATAAACTCAGATCTTCATTTCTACTTCATGTGTCTACTGTACCAGTAAAAGAAATTTGGAGGAGGTTTGTCTTCTTGCCTGCCATTATGACTTGATACAAACTCTACCACCTCTACCTTGTGAAAAGGTTTGCAAGGCCCAGTTGCAATATGAATGCTTGTCTGTGTTTACTGACACTGAAAAGAATTACATTCTGATGGAAACCTGGCTCAGACAATTCTACAAACCACTGAAGGATAAATGACTAGAGAGAACAAAAGATTGTTTCTTTTTTTGTTGGTCTTTTCTCCTTTCACTTCAAGCTCCAAACTGTGTCTTTAAGAAAAATTTCACAGGCAATGAATTCATTTGGAATTCATACATAAAATAGCTCTGGAGGAAACTGCAAGATTTAATTTGAAATTGCCAACTAAACCCAAATATTTGTGCACTCATACACCTAATACTTAATGCCCCTATACACAGATACCTATTAAATAGAAAATTGTTGATTACATTCTTAAAATGCTCGTGCTGAATCACTTGATGCATAATTTTCCACTATATGTCCTCATTTCCCTGAAACAGAAAACATAACTTCTATCCTTTTACTACTTATTGATGTTCAATTAAGACAATAACAAAATCTCTCATGTGCAATTCCAACAATTGACTTCATCAAAACTAAATCCTTCTTCAGAATCACTGTGGTTTGCCATACAGGTAATGAGATTATCAAAAGGTAACAATGAATTAATGAGGCCAAAGTTAATGTATATCTACCCGGCCCTTTTCACAACTTCTCCTCTACTCAGCAGTTTGTTTATTCCAAAGACAATCCCTTTAAGAAAACTGCAATAGCTGTTATATTTAAAATAAAAGATCTCCCAAATACTTGTTTTCTTCTTCTCTGAAATATGAAAATTCCAATAATCTCATTAATGTGTCCAGCTGGCCAAGTGGAAGTGACTCAGTTCTATGTCTAAATTTTAGATCAAGCAGGTACTTTACACTGGATACTGAATCTTTGCTGTGTTAGGGAAAATGTATCCTTTTCACAAACTGATATTCATTGACTTTTTTATCTCTTCTGGATGTCATGAGGCTGGCTTTTAGGACTATGACATAACTAAGAAAAGAAAATATATTTTCCTTTTCCTGAGTTTTATGCAATAGTTTCAAGGTAACTGAAATTCCTGGCTTTTCAAATTGATGCAAATTAAAAAGTAGATTTTCAATAAAGAAATGGAAACTCTCTAATTTCTAAATTTTTTTTGTAACATTGGTAGTATATTCTGACAGATAATGATGCCTTGTAATTGCAAAGGCATCTTGTCACTTTTTTAATAACCTGCACAAGAAATTTAAAGCTTACTAAAGAACAAAGTGATATTCCCAGATCACCAACTTACAAATTCCCACTGAAATTAGGCAGAGACGTCTTCAATATTTAGTTTGAGTACTCTACAGTGTTTTAGAAAGGTCACATCATTCACTGAGTTTGGTGTATGTATGTGTAGCTGTGAGATTTCTTTGGAGTCATTTTGATTGACAGCAGGATGGAATAGACACCCATGTCCAGATACACATTTTTTGAAGTTACAAGACATCATTTTTTCATAAGCAGTACCAAGAGAGAGATTTAAGGATGAGTGAATATCTTAGGTTCAGAACAAATGCCGTAAACACTGTGATTGCAGGGTTTTTTTAATTTGTCCCTTTTGTATTCTTTTCCCATTTGACAATAAACTTTTAACAGACAAGACTTAAATTCATTAAAATGGAAGGTTATATTGTGAAAATACTTTAACCACAGTGGAGCGAGTATGCACAATCAAGATACAAAATGCATTTACTCTAATGTTATGAAGATTCCTCCTGCTCTTCCCCTGCTCCACCATAAAAAAAACATAGTGAGTAAGCTGTGCAAAATGCTGTGCAGACTATTAAAATCCCTATATATTGAAGAACACTATTATATATTAGAGCTATTTCATCAGAAACCTAATAAAACCTGGAACATGTTAGGATGTTGAAAGTTACTTGTTTTAAGCATGATGACATTAGAGAGAAAGCTAATGGAAGCTTAGATTGTGATGCTGTATAATCATTAAATATAGACCTAATTTAGCTGATAATTAACCCTGGAATATTATGTTGTGTGAAGCCCAGGGTCAAAAAAAAAAAAAAAAAAAAAAAAAAAAAAACAAAAAAAAAAAAAAAAAAGAAAGAACAACTTGCAAAGTGACTGAAAAAGGCAGTATAAAAATTTAGGTGAATAACAATGAAGACAGTTGACCACTTTGGATTTCCTGTTAAAAACCTTTGCCTCTGCTGCCTTAGTCAATGCCTGCTGAAAGTGCAAGCTGCTGAAGTCTGCTGCAGAACCATTATCATCTGTTCACTTTATTTCCATTGCCAATTATCCTTAATTATTGGAAACTTCTTTCAACATATAATGGCTACTGAAATGCATGCTCATTAAACTGAAGCTCTAGCTCAAGAAATAGATTTTGATAAGCTATGTTATGCTATAGATTTGCATTTTCAAGTACTCCATCCTCAGTTAACTTTGAATCCATCTTTGCACAGCATTTTCCCGGATACATTCATGTATTTATTTATTTTTACAGGAAAAAGAAACAAAAGGGTAGAATTCCTTGCTGAAAGCTGACATAATTAGTATAAAAAGACAGACGTGATTCGAATTGCTAGTAGCTAAGCAATAAATATGGACAAACACTGTTTCTGAAGGGATGGGTGATGTCACTTGAGCAAGGGCAATAAGAGGCTGCAATTTTGGATTTTCACCTCCACTGATAACTGAGTATTTTACAAAAAAAAATCTAATTAAAATAAAGGCAAATACCTGTCAAGATATGCATGTATCAGTGCATATCAATGTTTTTGAGCACATAGCTCTTTTCTTTCTCATTCCCTATGAATCTCTTCTTTGTCGTGTTTTCTCTTTCATAATTTTGTGATCTTATAAACAAAAAAGAATGGAGTTTTTGTGTGTGTATCTTGTTTTAAACAACCTCTCTTCCCTTACTGCAGAAATATACACACACATAACATCATAAAATCAAACACAAATGCTAAGGTGACAATTTTAATTTCCTTTAGATGTTGTAGCTGTGTTGCCAATTCTTCATTTTCTTTTTAGGCATTACAAGACTCATGACAGACACAGGTTTTAAGGTGCAGTCTGATCTTTAAGGTAGATTTTTTTTTTTAAGGTAGTCTTCTTATTCCAGACATTCTGTCTACTATCTAGAAGCAATATAAAAGAATAACAAGAACAAATTTCAGAATGATACCGAGAAACTAAATGCCTATATAATTTATTGGTTTTAATTTTTGATACGGATTGAAAACTCTGTTGGTAAAATTGGGTTAAGACTAGTTTTTCTCATCAGACCCTTGTGATGGATAAGTACGTAAATGCTTTGATATTTAATACATTCAGACAAACTCCCTCAAAGTGATTTTTGTTTTGCTTTGTTTTGTACTTTTTGAATTTTGTTTTGTTTTCAACAACATGAAAGATACCAAAAGAAAGCTGCCATCCTAATGTTGTTTCCACAGAGCACTTAGTGGGTAAAATTGAGTTACGGCTTTAGTTCTGAACTCCCCAAAAACCACCTTCATGAATCAGAATGAGATATGGGGAAAAGACCATTTTACTAAATCAAAAAACCTAATGAGGACTGTGAGGATCTCCTTTATAACCCTTTATTCAGCCAACAGAATTACTACTTCTTTCTATTAAGAAAAGCTTACAGAGGTATCTTATTGGCTGCCTGCCCATCTTCATGCCCACTCTTTCCATGAATTAAATACATTCCTTCTGCTTCTGAAGAATCACTCTATGGCTTTTCTAAGGGCAATGTTTATATTACAGATCACATAAAATTAATTTTTCATGAATAAATATTACATATACATGTTTTAATATTAAATCCAAACTAAGCTGCCTGGTTATTTAGCTGTGCACAACTCTAACCATGGCCAGCAGTAAAATCTCTAGGATCAAAATCTGGCTGGCAATTTTGTTGATAATATACAAGGCAAAGTACAATTCAGTTTGCTCTTTTACAGTTCCATTGGCTGTGCTGAACTGACAGTAATAACAAATTAGTTTTTGTCAGTAAGCTAAGCAGACATGACTAGGATTTCTACAGATGCAGAGGGGCTTAGCAATGTCATTACTGTCATAAAGTCAGTAGAACTGGGTGGCTGAAAACCCAGGTAACTCTTCAGCTATTTATACCATAGGGAGAAGATAAGTGAAGTAGTAGTAGCTATTTTTTCCCTTGGAATTTAGTGCTCAGTAAAGTTGCTAGACAGGCAACCTTGCAAACCCAAAGCTCTTTGCTGTATTTATCCACAAAACAGGTACAGCATAAGTAGCAGCAATATAGATTTCTTTCTTATGCTGTACCAATGTGTTGCATAGTTTTTTCGACAGCAGTCATTATCTGGGACACTATTTGTAAAGTGTATGAGTTGAGTCTTTCTTCCCACCCATTAGTGGTTCTCATTCCCATACCCAGCTCCCATAACAATGAACAGGGTTTCTTTCTGCTTTTATAGGCAGTCACTTGCGCCAATTGGCCTTTATGCAAACTATTGTTCTGTTATCATATGAATACAGTCACTGAAGTCAACTGCAAGCATCAGCTGTTTATTGGCATGGTCTGAATATGTTTCCTCCTTATGAGATGCTAGTCAATCCTTGTTCTGAATGACTGAAGAAATTAATATTACAGCTCTTGTTGATCAAGAAAGAATCATCTCCAGATTACGTTTTTTCCTATTCTTTTCCATACAATTGCTCTTTATGGTTCCTCATTAAGTACCTAGCTAAGCAGAAGAAATAAATTAAAATTGCTGAGCATGGATTTATGAAAAAACCCCACCAAAACAACAAAAAATATGTTTTGTACATTGAATTTCTCCAACTCTTTACATAATGTCTCCGCCAAACAACATTCCCATGTCTGTTTGCCTGTTTACAAGAATCACTAACTTTCATTATCAGAGGTACGCCTCCAAATATAAAGGTAAATTTTAGCTTTACAGGGAGCTCTGAACCACGAAGAAAGTGCACCTGTATAGAAAAAATTATGTCCTGAATTTTCTGAACTGCAGTTATGCTCAGATTTTTCAGCATCTTATGATGTTAGCAGAAAGTAGCTTAATACATCAATTACCTAGTCAACTGCAACAGACTTCTACAGAGAACAGCCTTCTGTACATTCTATTTAGTGTAGGTCATGATCTATATGACCTAGAGACACATGGGATGGAAAGGCTGCAGAGATGTCGCTACTCCTACAGCATGTTGTGCTTACCTTGATTTTCATTGATTTTCATATTAAGGAGCCTGGAAAATTATAATAGTGAAAATATGGGAAGAAAGGAAAATAAAAGTTATCCACTTATAAGACATCACTTATTTAAAGATTTAAATTAGCAAACAAAACAAAACAAAAAACAAACAAGCAAACAAAAACCAACAACAACAACAAAAAAACCCAGTAATTTTTACATTTCCAAAAGATTTATTTTCAGCATTTCTCTCCTGTACCTTGCCCATTGAATGCATAATTGTGATTGAACACCTTGAAAAAGTTGATTGACTAGCCATTCAGGTCATTATAGTTACCACTTTTGTAGCAGGGTGAGGGTGACCAAGCACTGGCGCATGTTGCACACAGGTTGTGGAGGCTTCCTACTTGAAGATATTCAAAAGCCAGCTGAATGTGGCTCCAGGCAAGTAGCTGTAGGGGACCCTGCTTGGGCAGAAGGGTCAGACCACATGATCTCAAAAGGTCCCTTCTGGCCACAGGCACCCTGTGAGCTTAAGACATCAAAATTAGTTCTGTAGAAGAGTTTGCAATTCAAGATACTAATGCTTTTTGGTGGGAGCAGAAGGATCCAGAATATAGAAACTGGCATGGGAAACCTCTATTTGGCATTTAGTGATGGTTAAATCATTTGGGATTTTTTTGAGTCATATGGTCTGTTGCACTGTCTGCACACGGCTATAACAGCTGTAAAGAATCATCATCTAATTTATCTGATGTTGGTGTTGATCTTAAACTTGCTCTTTCCATTTGATGGAAAAGTTTCTCAAAGTTGAGGGGTTGTCTACAATTAAATGCAGTTGTCAGTTATCCACATCAGCGTAAATGACACAGAGGTAAAATGGTTATTACTTTGCCTTTTAGGATGCTTTATCTGCTTCCCATTCCTTAAGCCAAGAATATAATTTGAAAACATCACCCAGCAGTCCTTGGCTCTTCTGAAACAGGGATATGTAAAACGAATATGCAAATACACAGCTAAACCACATATTCAGTAATTCCTTCCAAAAACTCTACGTTATATCACTGAGATGGAGTGAAATGCAGGAAATACCTTGAAACATCCAGCTACTCAAAGCAGGCTAGAGCAGGCAGAACTCCAGTAACACATAACATTCCATTCTGAAATATCTGCTCTGATTTTTAGCAGCTACTTATGCAGTAAGATGATGGATAGAGACCATGTAGGTGGCAGAGACATTTAATGAGAGACTTTACAGCAGACAGATGGAG
>JAWWEV010000083.1:106848940-106864921 GCA_035583235.1 Hafferia zeledoni
CATCCACCAGACCAGTTACCTGATCATAAAAAGAGATCAGGTTGGTCAGACAGGACCTGCCCCTCCTAAATCCGTGCTGGTTGGGTCTGATTGCTTGTCCATCCTGTAGGTGCTGTGTGATTGCACTCTAGATGATCTTCTCCATAACCTTACCAGGCACCAAGGTCAGGCTGAGAGGCCTGTAGTTGTTTGGGTCCTCCTTGCAGCCCTTTTCATGGATTGGCATCTCATTCATCAACTTCCAATCATTTATGAGATGTATAACAGACAAACAGTATTTGAAATTTCTGTTACCCACTCTATACTGTTATATCCATAGATTCATTCTGTCTGTGATGGTGATCTGTGATCCAACAAATTGCCTGTACAGGGACACCTTGTACATAAGTTATCATCTTCTCTTTCCCTAAGTACAAACAATATATCACAATTTCACCAGCATATTTTTAGTAAATGTGGGAAAACTTTACTAAATAATTAAGGTAGTGGAAAGGTCCACAATGCAAAGGGGCTCTCTGTGCTCAAGTGTGTATGCTTAGACTTATTTCAGCTTTAAAAAAACCTGTAGCTTCATATCCACTTCATAATTCATTCAACAGGAAGGAAAACAAATAATCATGGATTTTTTAATAACCAAAAATCAATAAGATGCAGTGAGCATTAATGCCCTCACACTTACTGTATTAAAAAGGAGTTGTGGCAAAAGAGCATGCATGCATTTATAGAGCCTTAAGATGAAACAGTGATAAGTAAACAGATCATTAATACCAAAAGCAGCAAACTTTTAAACCTTAATTTTTTAAAACACAAACTTATATTTGCCCTTAATTATACATTTTTATTATTAGTTTTCTCACTATTTCTTGTCTAAGAGTTTAAAGAACAGTTCTGTGTACTTTGTCTTAACAGATACTGAGCTATTGAAACAGAGCAAGACCCTAAAAACCTAAAGAGCTAGCCCCCACAAAGAAATATAGCTAGTGTAACTGAAGTAGGAAAGCATTTAGCATTTAGACAGGCCAATTTAACATTTAGGCAGGCCGAATGAATAGCTATTATAATCAAAGTAAAAAGTCATTTAGCATTTAGACGGCAGAGACCTGGGGAGTTATTCAGAGAATGTGGAGGCCTGTGCGAGAACGGGGCACACCTGTGTGGCCAGGACCCGTGACAAAACAGACTGATCCGGAGAAAGGGATGAAAAGTTCCAAGTCCAACTCTTGGCAGAGTAACCCTGAAAGCCTGCCAGAACCAAGAGTTCACAGAAGAAGAAGAGTCAAATACGACCACTACCAGATGAAGTAACAAGATCTCCCACTATAATATTCCTCAAATGGACAGCTCCTCCTATGACTCCGCCTAGACTCTGCCTACTATGAATATTATAATCAAATGTTGTAATCACATGAATATGTATGCATGAATGTTGTAATCTTTTACTAACAATGTATAAATACTGGGGCTTTTCCCAAGTGATTTTGGAACTCTATTGTTCGGCATTAGCCGGGAGTTCCCCAACATTGTACCAATAAATACCTTGCTGCTTATTGACCAAAATTCTGTCTCTAAACAGTTTTATTTTGCCTTTTTGGGCATCAGACCAGCACACCATGTTGTGAGTTAGAAGCACTAAACTTTAGAGGATGATACAACATTGTATCCCCATAATGATATCTGCAGTTAAAAAGATCATTTTATCAAAGTTCTCTGCATATTAATGATGGCATATTGGTCTGCCCATCACAAACAAAGCTTCTTGTTGTTCATATGTCTGACCAATGAAACATATTTTACCATGCTTTTATTAGTAGTTGCAACATGCAGAGCTATTATTTTAGATAACATGAAATATTTGGCTAAAAATTAGCTCTTGCACTTACAAGCATTTGCTGTCTTTTGGACTTAGTAGAGCTGATTAAAAGGGTCACTGTAAAGTAGTTAAAACTCCTTTTTATTGTTGTCAATTCATGGACCAGCAAAGTTCAATTCTGTGGTAGCTTCAGATCCCTGAGTACGGTTCTTCCTAAAGAACTGAAACCAAGAAAATTCCTTGCCTGCAATACTAAATGACTTTGATCACATTATCTATCCACATAGCAACAGTCAGGCTGACTACCTCTGCCACTAATGCTGCCAACCATGAAAAGAACCCCACTCTCTCTCATTCTATTTCCTTCATTGCTTTTCATTCTGCCAGTGGCTGTGAGAGCAGAGCCTGGGGGAGCAGATCAGTGGAACCTGTGAGGTCCTTGGTGCTCAAATGCATGTCCAGGATATGTTAAAAAAATATGTATGACGGAGTATACCTGTCAACTCAGACATCCTGAGTGTATGTGAAATGAATACAAGGCTGTTTATAATTGACCAAACAAGCAAATACAAAAATCCAGCTAGCACATCCACTGCTTATGGCTGGTGTGAGCTGGTATGTCACACAACACTGCTTTTACTTCTGAGACCCATGGACCTATAAAAAAAATAAATTTTTTTGTGTTCTTTCTCACTTCAAACTGCCTGAAAGAATGTACCAGACTAGTGCTCTATAGCAATAAGTTGAAGTTATGCCATCATTCAAGATGTGAACAGTGACAAAGCCTGCTGGAATAGCGCTAGAAAACTCTTGGAGCAGCACATTATGGTTCTGCACCACCAGTATTGCCTTTTGGAAGAAGGAGCTACAGTCATGACAGGAATCATGCTTGAGTTTTGTTATAAAGACACCATTGGGGTGATATAAACAAGAGTTTATACATCACCATGGACACACAATGAATCAAAGAGTTAGCATTTTTTGTTTAAACTTAAATTTAGGAATGATCTTTTAAACTCAGAAGATAATTGCCTAGAGCTACAGTGAACTAAAAAGTTGAGTAGATGTTTTTGAGTGAGATACATAGCATTTTGTGATAGGAGATTTCCAAAAATCTTGAAGGCTAACACTAGACTGGCAGGAAACTTTAGATCATTTTCTGGTTTGAGAATCTGCTTTTCAGTATTCTAGTATATCCTAACTTCCCCTTTGTATATTTAACTCACCCTCCTGAAAAGTCTACTCATAGAAATTCATATTTAGTATTTAACTCATTTAAATGCAGACAGAAGGAATAACACTTTTGCATTTGCCAAACTGGACATTTGAGGACTTGAATAAACCATGGATTTCTATTGGGTGTTGGTCCCTCCGTTTTCCTATTCGCTAGCCGAGCACCTAAGCTGCTTTCCTATGATGGTGTGGTTTTTTGTTGTAGCCTCGTTATGCTGAAGGTAATCTGCAACGACATGGTGCTTCGCCTGGGCAGAGACTGTTAGTCCATTACCTCAGGAGAAGTGCGTGCTCAGTGCTTACCCAAAGGCCATGTGGCCTCCGTAGCTCCCTGTGAAAGGAACACACAGTGACCACCAGCCAGGGTAGGGGCAAAAGAGAAAGTTTAATGGAGGATCAGGATTATATGGACTTGGAGGGATACAAATTCTCCAATAAGGGACAAGGGGAGGTCTGGCTTTGTGCCAATAGAGGTAAAAGGATTTACATTGAATGGGAGGGGGTAACAGGAAACGTGAGGTCACTGTCCTTCTCCCAGCCCCCTGACCTGGCAGGGGTTTCTGGGAAGAAGAAGGAATGACAAAGCAATTTTTATATTTAATACATTTAAACCACATTAAAAACTTCAGTGTTTAAGGCATTCTCAGTGGCTGGTGTATTTTCTTCATCTATCCATTTCTGGCACGACTCTTTCCAAGCCATGTACTGGGAATGCATTGCTACACTTTCCTGTCTGGAGTTCTTATCCAATCCAGTCCCAGCTCTAGCACCTTCCCCCCCAGGACCTCATAAAAGCCTCATGTGTTTTGCAATAAACTGTTTTTAGCCTTTCATCTCCCGGACCAACCAGATCTCTTTCTCAGTGCTCCCTCAGCTCTGGAGGACAGCGGGAACCATTTTCTCTTCCCCTCAACACTGCATAGGGTACTATCAGGACAAGACCCTGATTCTGTCATTTGTGGACTAAAGAACTGTGTCAGCGTAAAGTTGGATGTCATGAGAGTTTGCAGCATCCACTGACATTTGTAACAGATAAGTGCACTTTTTGCATCATAGTATCAGGGAGCTCTTTTAGATCTGTATGGCTTTTATATGAAACTCTGAATCAGTTGAAGATGATTTTGCAGCGTTTATACAGCGATATAAACAAAATCCTTGGAGAAAAAAATTTGCTAGCTCCAAATCCTTGGAGTTAGCATCCAATGCCCCACTGTCCTTTTAATTTTTTTTTTTTTTAAGACAAATAAATGTATATATAAGATCCATTTGCTGTACTTAAGAATATAATTCTACTACCACCACTAATTTTCTGTCTGGAGCACTTACCTGTTTTACCCATGCCAGATGCAGGCTGTGGCTTCCAGGCTGTGGCTCTATAGAAGGTTAAGAATCTCTGGACACGTTAGTTGTAAAAGGTTTCAAATTCTACACAGAATTTTGAATTAATTGTGCCAGAGAAAATCTGCATAACCTCGTGGACTGCTCTATCTGAAGAGGTGTATGGGTGTTTGGGGACAGACGGAGGCAGTAGCCAAAAGGATTAAGACGGGGTGGAAGCGGGCAGCAGCCACAGCCATTCGGCCCCGGGCGCCACCGGCTCCACGAAGCAGAGGCATTCCGGCACGGAGCCGCCCCTGCTCGGACCAGAGGGGGCCGCCCCGGTCTGTCCCGGAGCTGAAGGGGCAGCTCTGTGCAAGTTCTGGGGGCGGGGTGGGGAGGCACCCCCAGGGCAGCACCGTGCCGGCAGCTCAGACAATGCCTGCACTTAACGAGTACGATGCCTCCGGGAAAGAGAGGGGAGAACAGTGGATACAATACAGGGCAGCAGGATACAGAAACTTTGTAACTAAAATCCTAGTACAAGTGAAATGCATAATTTTAAAACTTCAACAACAAGTCTCTCATGTATGCAGCATTTCACGTTCAGGGTGCTTTCCCAGCGCTGTTCTCGAGGTCCACAATCAAAGCTTGTTCTTTCCACACTTCATAGTCTGGCATGTTTCCCACAGTACCCTATCAAAAAAATTCAGAGAACTTGTTATTTTTCATTCTCTGCATCAGTGGAATTTGTATATTTATTGACCACTTACTGTGGGGGTTGCATTACTTTGTAATGTTTAGTCTCTGCCCTTCTTTTCTCCTCACAATTTCCCCCTGCTTCAGTGTGGGTCCTTCCCACAGAATGCATCCTTCATCAACTGCTCCAGTGCAGGTCCTTTCCACAGGATGCTGTCCTTCAGAAACAGACTGCTCCAGGATTGAACCCCTATGGGCTTTTTTCTTCAAAAGCCACAGCTCTTGCCAGGCACCTGGCATGGGCTCTCCATGGGCCACAGTTTCCTTCAGAGTGCATCCACCTGCTCCAGCATGGGGTCCTCCAAGGCTACAGGTGGATCTCTACTCCACTGTGAACTCCATGGACTGCAGTGGGACAGCCTACTTTACCATGGTCTTCACCAGAGGCTGCAAGAGAATCTCTGCTGGAGCACCTCCTCCCTCTCCTTCTTCAACGACCTCAGCATATGCAGGACTGTTTATTTCACAGATTTTCCTCACCTCTCTCTCTCACAGCTGCTGCACAACATTTTTCACTCCTTCTTAAACATGTTATTACAGAGGCACCACCAGTGTTGCTGAGGGGCTCCACTTTGGACAGCAGGAGGTCCTTTTTGTAGCCAGCTGGAAACATTGCTGCTTTACATGGGTGGACAACTCCCCATCTCTACCCACAGGGCCATTCCTCCAGCACTCCTGCTACCAAAACCATGCCACATAAAACAAACATGCACATATGAGAGAGAAAAGGAAAATTATATTTTAACGTTAATAGAGCATATAAATAATTTTGTTAATGTGATTTCAAGTACAAGCTGATGCTACACCAGTAATGAGTTTAATTCAGTTCTATTTTTTTTTTTTTACACAGTCTTAACACGATAAAATTATTTCATTCCTGTCAGTCTTGCTCCCATAACTTTTTATTGCACTTGCTTTTGCTTCATTATGAATTGTTCCCATGGCTGTAAAAGTAAGATATTTCATTCCCTTTGACTTCATGTTTTTTCCATTAAACTTGAGTCACTTATTTTTGAAGGACTGCAAAATTAAACTGCATTATGAAAATGCAGTAACATACTCTGTGTGTTATTGGTTCATATCTCTCACTTTTAACCACTGTTGGATAACAATTATATAACTTCCATTGCCAGAAGTGCTTATTGACCTTTCAGAAATATTTTTCTCCCCTGAGATTCCAAAAGTTTGATAGCAACACTTGCTTTGGTTTCAATTTGGATTATGTGTAAAAGAGCTGAGTCAACAACAATGATCAGATGTAGAAGACTTAAGAGTCATTTCTGTGTTATTTCCACCTCCACCTTCAGCTTTAATATGCTGGTTTAGCACAGAGAAAGATGAAATCTTATATGACAGCCTGATTGTTTAAGTTTCTTCAGATGTCTGATCCTCTTCAGGACAGTATCAATGAAACACTGCAGCTCATAACAGCACAAATCAAGACAGGCAATTATGCATATACATCTTTGATTTAAACTGAAATACAAATGTCTTCAAGATAGATTTTACACACCTAGTTTAGAAACTGTGTATATCTGATAATCTACCTATACCTCCAATGTGTTACATATTTGCAGTTAAAGAGATGAGTAATGTGAAATGATTTGACCAAATATAAACTTACAAGTATAGTAATTTTGCTTACCAAAAGTCAATTTATACAAATGGTTTAATTGGAAATTCAGTTATTTCAATGATGCTTTATCACTATGAACATGATCTTTAGGCTACTGCAGAGTTAAGTAAAGGTGCACAGAGATATTGTATGTCCTAATGTTATTAATTATTATAACTTACTTTATGGACTATGTTCCTTTTCTTAGATATTAGGCACTGTGAATCTGTCCGTAGTCTGACAAAAGACTTAGAAAAAGCTTGCCATTCCCTTTTTTATTTTCAGGTGCCTTAGAGCATTTAAATCCCAATACTTTAACTTCCACAATCTGAGCTTCTTAATCAGCAGGTCAATACACTTATCATTTTATGAAAATCAAATTACATTCTGGCTTCAGTCTGTGAGTCTCAGGAATCACTTGTGGGATGTGGGAGGTGAACATCAGTAAAATTTGATTGTCTGACTTAAAATATTAGGGACCAACTTCAGTGTTCCACCAGGAAAAACTGACAGCAAGTGAGGAGTGTGGGCAATTACCATTCCTAACTTTCTCTGACAAACTGGACAAGCCAACATAAATAGCTCCCCATGGTCTAGTAGAGTGAGAAAGAACCTCATGGACAGTAGGTTGTGAGTGGACCAGATGATGAAAAACTAACTGCTAGTTCATGAAGATAACTTGAAAGAACATATTCTCAAATGACTAATTCTTCTCAATGCGTTTCATAAGCAACAGAAAGGGGAAATATCTCATGCTCTTTCCCAATCTCTGTGTCTGGGCAAAACTAGTTTACAAATTAACCTTTCAGTTAAATTAAATAGGATGAAATATACACTTATTAAAACCTAATAGCACATCTGTGGCAGCTCAATCACTCATTTGAAACACATATTGGGCCCATTCTTCTGTCATCAATGGAAGGTGGCTGTGCTGCTCCAATGTTAAAGTACTGTCTGAAAAGCGAAATTTATTTTTCTCTCAGGAAGACTGTTCTTTGCCATTCTTGAAAATGTCCTGTTGCATTCTGTCTTGGTTTGAGGGAAATCAAAATGTTTACCAAAACCAGATGAGAGGATTTCTCCTCAATAACCACATCACCCCTTATTAATTTTTTTTAAAGAAACTTTAATTAGAAAACGAATATAAGAAGGATAACTGTTCTTAACTACTATATATATATATTTAGATATAGATATAACTATAAACAGACCAGAGCAAACTACTCCCCCAGCACCAAAAAGAACAACCCCCAAAACTGTAGGTTCCTCCTGGTGCAGTTATAATTATGGACAGTGTCAGTGTCACACCTCAGCTGGCTGCAAGGTGAATTCTCAGGCTTTTCCCAACGAGGCAGAGACAAGGGAGTGTGTGACTTACGTGATGCAGGATGGATCCTTTTCAGTGAGGGGGGAGGGGGGGGGGTAGCAAACTCTCTCTCCTTGTCCTCTGTTGGTGCAGATGATGGTCGCAGTCCTGTCAAGGTTCTGGTCCTCTTCTGGATCTTCTCTGGTCCCTCAAGTCCCAGAACCCCCAAGATTATATTCCCTCAAATCCAGGTGGGACTGTCCAGTACCTCCCCCAGGGTGGGGAATTACACAATGAGTAATCTCACTCTGTGAGTCATAGGGTATTTGGAATCATTGATGGCCCATTAGCAGACATGACACCTCAGCCTGGGTGTGGAGATGCTAATGACTTTTTGGAAGGGAGTTATCACAGCTCTTATCTCATAGGTGTCTTTCACACCTAGCTGACACCTGAGGAGTCGGGTGTACCCTGGGCAGCTACATCAAATGGTCCATTGTTAACAGTTCATGGGAGATGAATAGAGGATGTAGAATACATAGCTTTGGTCACACCCATACAGTGATAAACTGGTCCCACCTGCTGAACTAGGACACATAAATATATTTCTCTTTACACTAGGGAGTGTATATAATAATACATTTACACTATTCATTTTGGGAAAGCAGGATATTTTGTCCAGACTTCATATGATGTAGTTCAAAAAGAAAAAAAAAAAGTTAATTTGATCTCCAGTAAAATCAAGAGGTAACAGGAAAGAGTGAAATTTCTATTCTATTTTGAAGTACCAGACTTTTTTTTTTTTTTTTTTTTTTTTTTTTTTTTTTTTTTTTAATACTGGTTGTAATATCTGTGATTTGATGAACTGCACAATCTTTCTTTTCTAATTTGAGCATCCAGATAAGGGAAGTTTTCTCATCTATACATAATTTTACAGGCTGATAGAGCAAAGGAAGAGGAAAAAGGAGAATGCAGAGAAAAGAATGACTCATGAGGGGACTGTGTAACTGAAAATTTAATGATGAAATTATAGGCTTTTGAAAAACCTACTTGACACCTTGCAAGGACAGTGCATTGTATCCAAAAAAATGAAGAGAAGGAAATGGAAACCAAGGCAGTGTGACTGAAGATATGATTAATTAGTGACCTAAATGACATAGTAACTTCTATCTCAGCTATGTATGGACAAATTAGTTAGTTATCCAGTTATGTTATCACCATTTCTTGAGTCTTTGATCTAGCAATCTGATTTTCATTTAACCTGATTCCTGAACCTGTTGCAGTGCTTTTACAGTTACTATGACCATACTTTATTTTAGGAAGCATTAAGTGAAAAAGGGATGGATGGGATTTCAGGATAAAATGGAGAATAATTTTTTTGTTTGTTTGTTTGTTTGAAGGTAGGAAGCAAAATAAAACTACATGATAATAGGAGCAGGTGGTCTTTTTAAGCATCTTCAGAACTCTTAAATTTAAAGCTAAGTGATATAATTGTATATTATTTTAAATTCAAGGATAGGAGCTCAGTATAAATTATTATACATTTGCTAATAAAAATAAATATAAAATTACATTCTTAAGCTAGTGAAAATGCAAGATGATTTTATCTGTATCTACAGTAACCATTTTTTAGAGTAGCTCTGGGCTGCTGCATGCCACCTAGTATCACTGCATAAGAAAACAGATACAAGTACAGTAGATACAAATATATAGCATTTGTCCATTGGTTCTTTTTTCCCTTCCCCAAACACTCCTAGAGGCTTTCAAAAGGTCAAAACAAGTTTGAAAACAACAGTAGGAAGCAAAACAATAATAAATAATTAACTAATTACTTCATGTCTGCTCTCTGAAAATTTTATTAAAAAGACTGTTTTTCTAGATAAAATATTAACTTCTGTCGTGATGAAAGAAATCATCACCTGGCACAGCTTAAATTTATCCTGAGGTTCAAATGAACATCCAGGAAAAAAAAATACTCTGAGTACTGATTGATTAACTAAAGTAGTGCAAAATTATAGCAATAGAAGGTATTTTGCTAAATCCACTGCTTCTGGTATGATTTACCATAATAATAAGTACTTAACCATAGTGAAATATTTTAAAAGTTAGAATACATAATGTGATCTTGATAATCACTCTTTCGCTGATGGTGGTGGGTTAGCTGTTTCCATTCACAATAAAATAAAAATTATGACAAATCAGTAGTCCTATAAAATAAAATAGGTTGGGTGATTTCATGTTTCCAGAAAAAAACAGTTTTTGGAACTTTTTGTTTTCTCTAAATAGGAATCAATTATGAAGTTCAGTAGAAAGGTGCCAGGTATCAAGCAGCCCTTAGAACTTTTTGAGAACACCAGCAGGCTACACTCTACATGAGCTGATTCATCAGATTACAGTTCATACAGTTCATTTCAGCCCATCACATTGACCTGTGAATTCTATGTTGTTGTGTTTAATGGACAAGAGAGCTGCAGTCAGCTATCTTTCCTTTAATTCAGAATATTGTTGTTCATGCTGATCCTCCTGAATTAACAAACCAACAAACAAACAAAAAAGGAGAAATCACAGAATAAGCTGCAGTTATTTTATTATTGTGGGCATGTCCTGAAATGAACTTTCTCACAGTAAAACTCATCTTTTAATGAAAATTTTTATCAGTGGTAATTCACTGAGTGGAAAGCTAAAAGTAATTATCTACTGATTATTACAGCAGTAGCTGGCACATCTATAACCACAAGAGTGTCAGTGTTTCCACTATAAGCCCTGTTATTCTAGCTTCTAAAAATCTGCAGACTATTGAAACTTGGCACAAAAGGTAGAAGATTAGAAGCAACTTCTCTGAAAGGAAATTTTGGTGTCCAGCCATTTGCAGATTACACAGTTGAAGTAGAGGAACAGTTGGCTATTTGTACATGTACTATGCAGGCTTTTCAATTTGGAAGGACTTCATTGAAAATAATGACATTTACCTTACCCTCAAGACCTTATTCAAAATGTAGCAACATAACGATTATATAAACATAGCACAGTAGTTGCAGTAACACTCTGGATGACATCACGGAGGATTAAATTTTATCTTCTACTGTAAGAATTGTCCTTTCTGATTGCTGCTAGTAATGAATCCTGTTCTGTACTGTCAGGCCTCATTTGGAGAAGTACAAGGTGGTTCTTTTGTGAAAAATGGGTTTCTGAAGCTTCAGGCTTTATAGATATTTTGATACAAACTCGATAAATACCTGCAGATGTGTGGCATGTACCACCAAGTCTGTCAAACACAAGAGAGGTATAAACCCTTCAGATATCCCTTTTCCAATATGAGTATATGAAGATATTCTCCTAAATGTATGGAGATACTCACAGTTTGTAAAATCAACCAGTCCAGTTCCATGGAAGGACTGAATCATGCTGTACCCTTTCTAAAAACCTAAAGTAAGAGATAATGAGGTAATTAAAACCTGTGTTAAACTTTTTGCAAATTCATCTGCTCAAAAAAGCTCTTTCTGCCTATTTTACCTCATTCTTATAAAAAATATGTTGGGAAAGAAAGGACAAGCAGGCTTGGTATCAAATGCACACTAAGACAAGAAGGATGCACCAGTTTCAAAAGTTATAGAAATGGTAGTAGCAAAGTGTCAAATCTGCAGCCAAACATACTGAAATTGCAATATTGTTTCCTGAAGTTTTTCCTCTTTGAAAGATAATGTGTGGGGAAAAAACCCGCAAAAAAAATCAAAACCACTTTCAAAGAAGTGAAAGAAAGCTGACAAAGAGCTAAGCCATGATAGGGCCAGGATGTCTTTGAACCATAATAACCAAGTACGCCTCAAGAGGTGGTAAGGCAATATTGCTATTTCTTGCATGCCACGAAGAATAGTTTTTTGCATGGCAATTTTTTTTTTTTTTTTTTTTTTCCCAGTCTTAGGCATAACATTCACAATTTCTGTAGGAAAAAAAAATAAGTACTTTTTTCATTACTTTAACATTCAATGTTTCTGTTTTGAAAATGTGAACATATTATCTAAACAGACTAAGTAAGCAACAGTACATGCACACTGTCTATGTGAAATGAAAATAAAATGAAAACTGTGAAGAAATAAAATTTGGCAGCAGTAAGACAGAAAAATCCTGCATTTTTGAAAAAAAAAAAAAAATCATGGTTCATAAGGTAAAGGTTAAATCTGAATTCCTATGTTAATAATTATCTTTTTCTTATGAATCTGTCAGATCTGTGAGGCTCTTTCTTCTTCACACCAGGGTTGAACAATTCAGTGGAGTGGGGTCTGTATACATAAGATGTAGTACAGACTAATTTTCAAAGGAGAAACAAGAAACGTGTTAGTAGAACAAGTAAATATAAATTCACAAATTTGTGTCCTATAATCTTTTATTTTTGGTTGAATTAGACTGCCACAAGATGAAAACAGTTAACAGTTTGACAGATTAACTAAAAATGAGAGCGTAATGCAACATTTCATTATTGTGTTTCCAGTGATATTTTTTCTGCTTACATTGAATTTCAACAGACGTTTTTGGACCAACTCAGAGAAAACCTAGCAATCTTGCTGGTAGTGTGTGTAGCACACTAAATCTTGATGTAGAGGAAAACAATGTTAGGATGTTATATTACATCTACGTCTGATTGGTAGCTGTGGTCACTTGGCTCCCTGCAGGCATAACAAATATTCCACAAAACATCTGTCTCTTGCACAAATTGACCATACCACATTGTTTTGCTTATTGAGTTTGGCGGAGACAGCTGATGGAAGTTGCAATGCATTTTTAGTAAGCACGAATACATGTTCAGAGGATTCCTTTTAACTCCTTGACTTATCTGTTTTTGATAAAGGGTAAATGCTTATGCAGTAAGAGGGATTTTTATTATGGCAGAAATATTTAACAGGGTAGAATTGCATCATCTCATATGACCTTAATTAACTTGTTGTGGCCATATTAGTGGGCATGGTGACAAATTATATTGTAAACTTCATGATCAATTGTTGGTGCTCTTCCTTTGAGTCCTTCATGGACTGTGTGTGATCAGACTTGTTGAAACTATTTGACAATTCATGAGCCGGCTGGAAAAACTATGTAATATTGGAGTCCATCAAGAGGATACAGGATTCATATGTATGATTAATCTACATATTGTATGGTTCAAATACAGTCTTATGTATTCAAAACTTGAACTTTTACTGACACAACAACAGTATAATAATCATTGATTCTTTCCAAAGACTAATTTAGCTATGCTTTTACTAAAATAAGTGCTCACCTGCTTTTTCAGAAAAGAAAAAAAAAAATCAGATGTGGGGACAGGTTCAGCTTTTCACATCTTCATCCTAAACTTACATAGCAGTAAATGAATAGATATTGAAGAACTCCGAAATTACTCTAGCAGGACTGCTTTTGAAAATGTAGAGCAAAAAAGATTTTTTTTTCTCTTATAATATTGGTATCTCAGATACATGTCTTTTGCATTTCATACAGTAAACAGAAGCTATACAGCTAACTATTACTTTAAAAAAAAAAAAAAATCATTGTGGATTACAAGTTCACTATCTAAAAGCTGCCCAATCCAAAACAGAGAATCTTCCTTTAACATTGAAGTAGACCACCTCAAATTTCTTCTCTAGGGATCAGCAGACTGTGAGTTATTTACCTGTTCTTGGAAAACATGGGTGGGACACACATACCAAATCTACAGTTGTCCAAGTACTGCTAATAAAATTCAACAGGAAAGTACTTATTTGGACTCATAAAGCTGACAAGGGGTGTAGAGCAATGAGTACTGGGAAAAAGTGAAAAAGCAAAGATTGCTTATGAATAACAGAAGAAGCAATTTAGATATGTATTTGAATGAACATCGGTGGTTAAGGATGGAAGGTAAAAATATTTGGATGAATATTTTGAAATAGGTGAAGTGCTTGAGTATAATCACCTAAGATGCAAGCAGATAAGAAAGCGATGAATTACAAGCAATGAACAGTAGGATAGGTGCCTATATTTTTCTCCTACCTTCAACAGAATGGCCAGTAAAATTAAAATTAAAAAAAGATCACTAAAAAAGATTAAAAAAAAAAAAACACAACGAAAAAGAAACAAACACACAACAAAAATACTCCTTGATTCACCAAATACAAAATGAACTTTGAAATTCATTGTTAAACTTGATCTTTAAGGCCAAAATTTAGGAAATATAACATGGTGTCATGGGCACTAACAAACCTTTTTCTTGAATTTTCCCCATGACCACCATGGAAGGGGAAAGGGGAGGGCTGTTTTACTGCTGAATCTAGCAGTGGATAGATATCCTGAGGGGATAGCCTGCAACCAAGCCAAACAAAAGGGTAGCTGATAGACTCTTAAATACGATCTTAATGGCTTGGGAAACAATTTGGGGGAGGGAAGATTTTGGGGTTTGCTGGTCACTTCACTGTTCCCTGGCTCCTAAAATGGTGTGGGAGAGGACCCTGCATTCAGTTTTTGTCTGCTTTCCACTCGCCTCTGGTCCCATGGCCTTTGGTGTCTGGCTGCTGCTTTGCAGGGGCTCACAGAGGCTGTGGGTGGGTCCCGGCTCACGCTCGACTCCGTACGTCCTCTGTGAAGCACCAGAGATAACATTTCAGTGAGGGGGTCTCCAATCACCCCCTTGTTAGCAGCTTGCTTTTCTGCCTGCCCATTGCTGTGGCTGTTGTTCCCCCACTGGTCAGGGCACCCAAAGCCCTTTGCTGAGCACTGTGCCTGCAGCCACAGAACTGGAGTAGTCCCGTTGTGACATGTGAATGCATTCACCTGCAGCCCCAGAGCCAGGGGGAATCCCTGTGGGCGCCCCTGCCCGCCACAGGGAGTCATTGCAGCCTTCCCTTTTCCCGGAGCCCAACAGCGCCCCTGCTGTTTGTGGCTGTAACTGCATCGAAAGACAGTGGGACTTGAGCGTTTTAAAGTTTCAGTCACGGTGTTGTTGCTTGTTCTGTTTCTTTTTGTTCTGTATATTTGTAGTAAAGAATTGTTATCCTCTTTTCTACATATTCTGCCCCAAGTGTCTTAATTTCAAAGGTTATAGTGACTTGAGGAGAGGGAGATCCTCTTCACAATCCAGGAGAAATCGGCACTTTCCTTCATAGATGTCTTTTTTTTCCCTTTTTTTCTTTTTTCTTTTTTTTTTTTTTTTTTGTAAACTGGACACGTGGACTAAACAAACTATCTGCTGTAAAAGTAAAGAACATTAAACTCTGACTGGAGCCTTTTGCTGTAGAGTAATCAATCCTCAAGTAATCCATATTTGCCTAGTAAGGACATTCTTCTAGAATCCTTGATAACATCTTCACCACAAAATCTGAAATAGGTGGACAGGTTCTGTACGGGATTAAAAAAAAAAAATATTAAGCAGCACTTTATGTACGAAAGGAAACATCTTTTTTGGTTTTTTGGGTTTTTCTCATATTTTACCTTTAATAACTTTATTCAACTTTCACAAGCATTCTGTAACTATTTCCAGTCATAGATCTTGTTTTATATAATCCCCAAAATGCTGAGGAATCTGTTCTTTGAAAGCAAAATCAAAACCAGCTACATGAGCACAAGAATGAGTAAAGCACATTCTCCCATAGCTTGGGATCTCAGTAATCAATGAAAGCTTCTGATCACTTTTTTCTGTATTTTTTTCTCCTGTGTTGCGATGTTTGTATGGGTTTCCTCTCATTTCAGTTACTTGGTATTTAAAATATCTGGAGTAGTGATAGACCTGTTTATTCAAGGTAGCACACACTTGTATTTTTTATACAATACAGTCCTTTTATTTTCCCTTTTCCTGCAGTTTCTTTAAAGCACTGAGGAATATGTCAAAGTACAGTTGAAATCCCTGGGATATTAGTAACTAATATTTTTAGGACTTGCTGATTCCTTTATTAGAAGCTCAGTAGATCATAGAATCATAGAATC
>JAWWEV010000083.1:106892633-106921175 GCA_035583235.1 Hafferia zeledoni
TCTTCTCTTCTCTTCTCTTCTCTTCTCTTCTCTTCTCTTCTCTTCTCTTCTCTTCTCTTCTCTTCTCTTCTCTTTTTGAGCCAAACTATCAGACTATGTATGTCTGACTTCCACTTTTGGTGTAAATCTGTAAGGAGGCAAAGGGGAAGGGGCCCAGTTAGACCACAGCTATTTTCTGTCACTTGGGTCAGATAGCTTGGGCTTACTGCGTTTGTGCTGCAGTGAAATGACATGCTTCAGCCCTCAACATGCTGCTTAGTATGGCCTCCACTCTGCTAATCTTCAGGTGCAGGATCAACCTTTACTTCAATTTTTCCTTTTCTTAAGCTTTTCTCCGGGTTTAGGAAACGAAAGGGCTGAGTAGGTTGTTGCTTAATTTATTTTGTCAGCACGACTTTTATATTTAGATTTCCAAAGCTGACTAGGGGATTAAACTGCACAACTGCCATTAAAGTCAAACTCCTTATAGTTTGAGAATTAAAACATGCATCTTTAAGTTTTGGAATTTAATGATGGTATAAATTTTATATACAAATCACAGGATTCTCTAAACAAGGAACACTTAAGACCAATATTTTCTCAACTAGTTCTACAAGAAACTTTAGCTGGACAATTGATGGAAAAATTAAAAGGGAGGAAAGGGAGTAGAAAGTGTCCTCAAATAATAAATGAATTAATTCAATCTTCTGAATCTGAACAAGGTATACATACAGATCTGAAACAATATTTTATTAACTCCTATCAGTGATAAGTAAACACTGAGAACTCATATAAGAAAAACTTGGTTTTAGGAAAGCTTTAAGAAAATGGTGACCAGAAAAGAAAAATAGTAGTAATAAAATTGTTTGTTGTGAATCAATACTTGTTTAAATTTTTTCTTGCATTTTTTTCACATTGATCATGATTAGAAATGTCAGACTTAAATCTATATTTCCAGTTTCCATAAGAAAGGTGCATCAAATAAACACTGCATGATCAGACAGCACAGTAGTCTTTTGTTCATAAAGAACAAAAGAATAAGTAACTACACTGATGCCTGGGATGTCTGACATTTCATTTGATATGTTGTTCCTATTATTTCAATAACATTTCTTATTATTTATCCTCTGGATTGCCATTGGATTTGAACAGAAAGACTGAGTATTTGCTTTGTTTTTCTGGGTATCATTGATAAAAATTATTTGAATTGTTGTCTTCACATATTTTCAAATTATGTTAATTTCTTTTAAGTCTGCTTAGTAAAACAGAGCATTGAACAGTACATTAATTTCCTTACTCCTTCCTGTTTCTTATAAAAATGTATTGTCAGTGATGATGAAATAGTAAATGGGACAACAGTTCAACAGAATAATTATCATTTAGGAATGGCGATTTATCATTTATTTTTTAATATGAATCAAGCATTAACATGATCTTTCTATGAAAAGTTTAGAATATATTACAAAGCTCTTATAAGTAAAAAAAATAATGAGCATGTTCAGGCGTTGTGATTGAATCGTGTATGTAAGAGAAAGTCAGTTTTTGAAGTGTGGCATTCACTTCAGCTTGTAGGAATGATGTATATAATATACAGATATGCAAAACTGAACAGCTAAAATTTTGGTGTCAAGCTTTCAGAATGGAAGTAGAGTGTAACTAATCTTTGTATCAGGGTGTTCTTTGATGCAAAGACTTCCTAAGAGTAAGAGGTCAGAGTGGTTTTGATAATATTGCTATTTGTTATACAATCAACAAATTAATCTAGAAGTTAGTTTCAATGAGAATGGGGACCTACTTTTAATTTGATTTAGTTGGGGTTTCATATCAATATTCTATGGGCATATTTGGACTCATTGTGCTTCATTTTTACTTCTTCTTTTTATTCCTATGCTATTGATCTACAGTGAGGTCCTTCCAATTATTGTAATATAAATTATTCCATGTTTTCATAGAATAACATTTCTAAAATGATCATATGGCCATCAAATGTACTAAAATTTAGACCAATGAAATTATAAATACATCTGTTTCAATTCCTAATAAAAAAAAAGTATCTTATTTCAGTCCCTGGAAATCTCACATTAATTCTGTGAAGTCTTCACCGACACTTAGATTTTCATTTTCACAAGTAGAAACTGAACTTTTGGTTTTAAATTAGGAAATACTACATTTTTCATTAAACTGGAGGAAATTAAATTAACAACAACAAAACCCCAATTTTATGGATTAACTTAATCATAATGCATTATCTTCATCTTAATTTTGTCCCTGATGTCAAAAATCATCTTTTTCTACACTCTGATGTGCAAAATCGTTTTGTAATAAGTATCATCAATAGAATAATGAATATTAAACTGTACTACATTAGATTATTATAAATTACACAATGGCAAGCTAAACCAACTTGAAAAATCAAACTCCAGAGCTGCAAATTGTTGTATATACTTTTATACCAAGATTTATTTTCTCAAAGCAATATGGTTCATAAAAAATTAAGTCACATTTTCATAGCATTTTGAAGAAAAGCAATATAAAATAAGAGGCAAGAAGAAAACAAGGGGCCCAATATGCAAGTTCTTTTCCATTATATGTATTTACTTTGAGGTGAATATTAATTATTATTATATGAGCACAAAAATACCATTTGTAATTTCTTGATTCTAAAACTGACCCTAGATCTGGGCCCTGAAAAGACTATAGGCTCACCACTCCAATGCCATGGAACTGTAGGAAACCACTGCCAATCTAAGGGAAGCAGAAACAGCTCTGCAATCAGAAGCAGAAAAGTATTGTCTGAGTGCTAAATCTTCCTAATCTACTAAAATCTCCAGCTAACTGAGCATACATCCCTAGACTTTCAGAGCTTGTACTTGAAGAATGATGTCAAATCACCCCTGACAGCCTGTGTCTCCCAGTGCTTTCCAATACTCTTGACTTCATGCATGCCTGCTCTGTTTGACAATTGGAGGGTTGGTTTTGTGGAGAAGAGTTTCATCCAGAATTTTTATTCTACTGCTGCCTTTGTTGTGTTGGAAAATTAAACAAGCAGCAGAGCCCCCTGTCATAATCAACTATTTTTAAGTTGTCTGTGAAGCTATACATGGGGAGACTGGCACATATGACACAAACTTACTTTTACCAGGTTGTGGCCATCAACAAGTAAACATTTTTATTGCAACATTATTCAAAATATAAGAAAATGAAAAATTACATTCTAGTTTGCATATTAAAAGTAAATGTTATCAAGACAGTAGGTTTTGGAGTTGTTGTTTTGTTGTTTGTTGTTTGGTTTTTTTTAATATTTAGAAATGAAATAATTCTTAACAGTAAATTAAAACCACATATTTCCATGGGAGTTTTTGTTTTGTACTTAAAGTGCATTTTGGTTACATGAAAGATACTGTAACAGCTTTAGCTGATTACTGTATTTCTGATATTTTCAAAACTCTAATTGCACAATACGAATTGTATCTCAAGGTGAGAACAGAAGAAAAAAAATCCACACAGATCTTTGATTCGATACTTGAAGCATTTTAAACTCCAAATCAAAGGAATTCAGAATTATACTAAATAAATATTTTTAGTCTTTTCTTTTAGCTTGAAATTTTTATTTTGATTGAAAAAAGAAAATAAGTGAGCAACATTTTCTGTGGATGGAAACCTACAGATTTCATCCCAGCCTGGAATTCCAAGATGTGTAATTTTGTCTTCAAAACAAAAACCCATGCTTCCTCATCTGTTCCAGTATGAGGCTGCAGCTTTCATTCTTTCATTTAAAAAAGGATTCATGGGATGGCAGCATTAGTGATATCAGTAACATAAAAATCACCATAGCCACTCATAACAGGACATACAATGTTAAATTTCAGCCCTTTTTTGTTTTCCTTATTTTCTCTTAAGATAACATGCTTACATTATTTCCTGCACTTCATCATCTGTTATAATAAGTGATCACTCATATTAGAAAAGTCCTGACAGATTTTTGCAGTGTTCTTGTTGCAGTGTATTAAACTTGTATATAACTATTTTGAAACCATCCTGTGTTTTTTAGAGTACCTGAATATTATGCTCTGTGAAAATTTCTCAGAATAAATATCAGGGTTCTGATACATAGAGTTCCCAGTCACAAAGCTGCAAATCCAATTGTGCCTGTATGATAGGATCTCTTCTTCTTAAAAAAGGTCATCTGTGATAACTCTGACTTGCTCTGGACATACAAATAAATTTTGCATCATAGAACAAAGAGTATCTCCTGCTAATACTGTGTGAATTAGTACTTTGTCAAATCTGACTTTCTGCAAGTCTCAGCTGTACACCAGTCTTCCCAGGTACTCTTGTAAATAGCCTTTATTTCGTGCATCCCATTATAGCATCTGCCCTTCTGAGGAGCACAAAGCAATACAAAACCTTTTTTTCCCCTCTCTCAGGAGTCCCAGCTAGCATATTACACTGCATCTAAACTAGTACAAAAAGTACCTAAGTCTAAGCTGCTTCTCTGTCCAGGAGCCACATGTCATAATCTGCCATCCTATGCCTCAACCCCTCTTTTGTCTCGCCACCTTCCTCCAAGCAGAGTGGTCTCATCCATTCTACCTCCTGGGAACAGTGTTTGTTCCTTGCTAACCTGCTCAGGCTAAAGTTGAAGTGAGGATGTACAAGTCATTACACGGGATGAAACCCTGGAAGCCCAAGTCTCAGACATACAGTTCACCACTCCATATACAGTTTATCTTCCCAGAACATTTCCTGTTTAGCTAACAGCTTACCCCTACTTTACACTAAAAGCTTTTGCTTTCAAATATTTTTTCTATTTTTTCCCACCCTCAACTAGTATCTTTGCCAAAAATCCATTCTCTTCTCCCATCATCTGTTTGTTACCTCTATCCTCAAAGTCTTAATTATCCAGAAATCAGAAGTAAAGATAGCCTAACCTTCTTATCAGCCTAATCTACTTGTCACTCTCCCTTGGTGTTTGTTTCATTCCTCCTCCAATCTTGTCAGAGTGTTTTGTCATCCTGGGGATATGCAGCGTCTCTGGGAGAAAAAGTATCTGGATTGACAAACTGTTTCCCAAAACTAGACTAGATTATAATAGGTAACAGACTGGGGAGTCATACAATAAAGTAATTTGGAATGACTGTTTTCTTTATTTCTGCACAACATGATTAAGACCTAAGATCGGTGACTCATTTGAATTACCCTGGGGCAACACAGCATTATGCTCAAAATCTTGTTTACTGGCAAAGTGGAAGCATACCTTATAGACAAATAAAGCCAAGAATTTACTGTTAGTATAACTGAAATCCGAAGACCGAAATCATTATTAGTGCAGATTTCATTGCTGCAGAAAAAGAAAAGTAACAATGCGGTTACATGCTTAACTTTCTCCAGCTTACCTGGTACTATACCCACTCTCTCTTCCACTTGGAATCATTTTCATACAATTTCAGCACAAAATGATGGCTTGTAAAAAGCAATGGTGATACTGTATTATGGGGTTATATGGTTGCAGTATTTCCGTACTAATGATGAACTATTTCATTTTGGGGGAGAAATAAACAATGTTAGAATAAGTTTGACTATTTCTTTACAAGGCAGGCACAAAAGTATAAAATCCATGGCTAAAACATCAACTTACAGCTGTAGTAAGTGATTAAGGAATGTGGCAGTACATAAGCTAGAAGCATGAAGGTAATTAAACTGAAACCTTTTTTGTCACTGAGTAGGACAGGCTAACAGATTGCAGGACATCAGCAGGGACTCTGTGGTTATGAAGCAGTAATTTGTAATTTGTAGTTCAATTGCTCTTGATTTTGTCAGCTTTTTTCTTTTTTTTTCTTTTTTTTTGTTTTTTTTTCCCTTCTGGTTTTGCCAGGGTGGCAGCAGACTTTAGTGAATTGGATATTGATGTTGGATGTCATTTTATACCAGGACTATCCTCCTCATTACCTCATGAAATTCCTTCCACTGGCTGGAAATACATCTCCTGACAGAAAGACGGAAGGATGTGGGTTTCTTCTGCCTATAATATCTGGCCCAGTAAGACTTTCTGGCACAAGATTAGAGGTCTTAAATACCTATTATCTGCAATGCGTACTGGTCAAGGCTGGCTGCATCCAAATGGTGACCTTGCTGCTCTTGTCTTCAGACATGGGTGCTGCCGTTATTATTGCCTCTATGGAGCCACCTAACAAAGGTGAGAAAGCTGTATACCAGCAAACCATCTCAGTTATTTCCACTGATTTTCTTTAGCTCTAACTGCAGGCATCTATCTATGAAAAATGGCCTTATACAGATTTTGCTCCCAGTACGTAGAACACCAAACAATTGGAAAATTTTCTATTTCAGTTAGTTGACTTTGTTTCAACCTATTGAGGCTTCTTAACTTCGCATAGTCTGTAACTCCTTCTAACTATATTGCTTACGTGATATAAATGGATATAATTTCTTGTAAGTTTGAGTTGTCTTGCATAAATGCTCACCATGCCTCTGAACTGAAAATACCTTTATTATTATCTGTTATTATCTGTGATTTCTTAAAAAAAAAAAAAAAAAAAGAAAGAAAAAAAAGAAAAATCTACAATTTTAAAAAATAAGGACCACTCTTTGTGCAGAAAGAATAAAAAGAATAGAAAACAGTGCTGGAAATGATGCCCTAACAAGTTGCAATTTACTCTACTAAATAAAAACAGGGTCAGTTTCCATCTGGTTTGGAATATGACATTTCAAACCCCAGAAACATGTTAAGGATTTACTTCAGATTTTATTTGTCCATTCTGCAAAGTTTAAGGAATTTTGGTAAACATCCTTGAGGAGTGTCATTAAGTATGTAATTCACAGGCATTAATGCAATTATTTGCATGCTGAAGCTTGATATGGTGAGATTTTGGAGCTTCATTCATGTTGAAAGTGTCCTCACTATTTGTGAGTAGTTCAGAACCATGTCTTGTTTTGTGGTATAGATTAACAGTAAAATTTTAAACATTGTGCTCTGTATTTTACACAACAAGATCATTCACTTCCAGAAGGATAAAGTCCAATACATTTTCCAGGTTTCAGGTTTCTGGGAAGTGATTATTATGCCAATATAAAAAGTAGATCTTGTTCTGACTTTGTGTCAATACTTTTTCTTGTAATTTTCTAGTAAGAAAACATTCCCTCCATAGATAAAAATGCTGAAAGAGCAAAATAACAGACTAAGAAACCTTTAAACATTAAAATGAAAATTACATCCAAAAATACTTTCAAACAGGTGTCTGTACTTGGGATGCAAATTGAACATTTATGAGAAATAGCATAAATTATGTTACTTTTTATTCTTTGGATATATATTGTAAGGCAGAACAATCCAGCAAGAGCAAATGCCAAGAAAATGCAACAGCAAGAGTATTTCATTGTCACATTCAGTGGTATACAATGCTATACAAAGTCATCACTGTATCTCTATATTCTCAATATAAATCTATGTGTAAAGCATGAAAATGCAATGCCATGCATCCCCTTGTCCCATCAATAGTAACTTTTATCTCTTAGCATAGACTTATTAAGCACTGAGATAAAATGAAATCTACACACAATCCATGTTTTAAAGTGTCTCTGGTGCCAGTACATCAAAAATGAGAATTCATCCTTGCTTCACAATCATTTCAAAAGGCCTCAACCTTTCCAACAGCTCCCCAGCAGTAATAGCTACTTAGTCAAAACTTGCAAGCAGCTGGGTAAAATCATTATAATTGTTATCCATACAGTCTAATATCAGCCTTTAAATTTTATGATAGCTCATATGCCATAAGTGATATTTGTAGGACAGTTTAAGAGCTGCTGAAGGGTTCCTCAGGTTTGAATGAGTAAGAGTTTTGTTTGTTGTTTATTGCACTATTTAACATGCTCTGCCCTGGAGATCTTTTGTGTATGTTTACTCAATTGTCTTCTCAAAGCCTCTCATTTTCTCAAGAACATCCCATGATCCAACATTCCTTGTCACTGCACAGTGTCACCAGCCTTCTCTTTTCACCCAAGTGGTCCACTCAGGGTTCCAAGTACAGTCTCCAGGGAAGTCCATGCCACCAGTGTGTTATAAATGGCATTGTCACCAGTGTGCTATGTATGGCACTGACATAAGCAGACCCACTCCTGCATCCAGAGTAGAGACTGTGGTTCTGCCCCCAAACTGAAACACATACAATAGGTTGAAAAACTTAGACTATCTGCTCCTTTCTAATATTATTTCAATACTTGTCTTTATTTCTGACTTGAGTGTTGAGGGAACTTCAAGATTCCTCAGGGACTGATATGAGAAATTTGGAATTTTTATTTAGAATGCTTCTAATTCTAGTGGAAAACCTAGAATAACTTAATAACTTTTTAGTTTCCCTGTATACTTTATGTAAACACAGTATTTGTCTCATAAATGGAAGAAATCTACATAACAGATGCTGAATTTTTGATTGTATTCTAATGTTACATTCTGAGCCTTAAATATGGGTATGAGGCACCAAAGTGAAAATTTCCTTATCTGCAGTTTAAGATTTTTCCAGTGAAATTCCAATTGACTGTGGTATTCATAGAAATAAAAATATGGAGATAAACAAGGCTTATTAATTTGTTTGGTCAGTTCATCTTTCTGCCAATATATTTTTGTGCATTATCTAGTGGATTTTGTAAGCTAGCTTAAAATTATTCAAAAAATAAGAATCCACTGTGATGGAAAATAATAGATTTCGAGGCAAGTAAGCCTCTCCTTAATAACTCCTTTTCCTGTGTTCTATCCAATCTGCTGCTTCTTCTCCCTTAATCACTGGTATGTGTGCAAATATATATATTGATAAATAAATGATTAATACATATAAATACAAATATTTATAGATGCACAAACATATATTTGGGGGTTTTCACCCATTTATACTTTCAATGCAGTCATAGACTTCAGTTATTGCTTTGGTAATCTGTATAATTCTATTTGTTTAACTTATCTTTATAAACCAGGCAACACAGTTTCTGTTGGGTGTGTTACACTTAAGAATAAAACATTTTTGCAGCTTAAGCTTAATGCATACTGCTTCACAATTATGGCATGCTGTGAGAAAATGTGTGGTCAGCTACTGTCTGATAGTGAGAGATGTTTTTATAAAAAATATATGATTCTGATTGTTTCTACACTCCTTTCGTTGTAGAGAAGTCTCAATGGTACAAATCCCTGATCATTGATGAAAATGATAGCGCCTTAAATGAGCTCGAAAATTTTGCTGAAAACACACATGAGAAAAACAATGAGCTTTTCTTTGCTTCTATTTGTAAAACATTTTTAACATGTGTTTATAATTGACACCTTTAAAAACTATGAAATTTGATGGTACTCTAGTTTTATTTTTACCCATATACCATTACAGACATATTAGACTGACAATGAATTTGAGAGGTTTGAAAAATAAATACTGTAAAAATTTAGATTCATTTTACTGTAAGAAATATGACATCACAATAAATGTAAACAAAATTTTTTATTTTGTGTATAGCCATGTATTGACTCTGGAAGCCAGTAACATCTGACTTGCTCATTTTCTCTTACGAGCTGAGCAAACTTTGTGTGGAAAATCCATGCATATTTATAGAGTTAAGAACCCAGCATCTTTCCTCGGGAAATTCAGTGATTTCCCAGTAGTGGAAGTTGTGCTGCTCTTACATGGAGGTGGACAGTATGAAAAAGGAATAATAATTAAACACAGTGATCATGTTCAATGCAGAATGATGATCGAAACAACATTAGGTATTCCAAAAGAAATATGTTTCCTGTTTATAAAAACTTATTGCTCTCCACTGTGCAATAAAACATTACACTGAAGATGTGCATTGCAAAGCTATTATTTCTTTGCAAATGTGAAGGAATTGGGTGAGTGATAAGATATTCCCACATTGGCCAGAAGAGGAATAACTGAAAATCTTAGTTACTAATTATTAAAATAATTTAAATATCCTTTCCCAAATTTATATAAGAAATTCCAAGAAGAATTCTCCCTTTGGTAAAATAGTTGTTCCTTTAGCATGTTTCTTGAGGACTGCAGTGACATTCAGCTTATCTCCTATGACTCTTAGGCATGACTTAAACTCCTTCTCTCATTACCTCCACACTCTTTCTCATCAGTTATTATTCATAAATGGCCATAAATCCAGTGGCATTCCAGAATATTTTGGATCTTACATAAAGGGTAAAAATATGGGACTTCTTTTTTATATTTGAAACAAAGTACAGAAGCTAAAAACAACTGTGGTTCAAAGTTTACAGATAAGAAAGAAGGGAATAGCTAATATAACTGAGAGTATTTAAATCTTTTAGTAAAACCTATTTGTATATTTATTTCCAGATGAAAGAGAACCAGCTGGTATAAGTTTTATCCCACTACAATAAGGAAATGTAGGGTGATGCTGGTGTAAACATTCGGGTAGGAGGTGAATTTCAGGACAAAACACAAAAACACACAAAGGAGCCAGATGAGTCCAAGCTTTATCTGCTCAAGCAGCCTCTGGCTAAATATAGCTTTTTAGATCACAGCAGGACAAAAAATTTGTAGCATTTCCCCAGAACTCCCTATCATCTTCTGCCAGTCTGCAGTACAATGAAGAAGGCCATATAAAACCCTCTGGGTGGGAGGTGCACCACACAGTTGCATCTTGAATTTACAGACTTAAATGAATGCAAGAGAATGAAAGAAGGGAAACATTGTGTGTCAGTATCTTGGGGAAAGAAAATAAGTACAAAAAAATTGCAGTAGGATGAGAAACTCTCAATAGGAGCTCTACTTCAGTGTGTTCTAACAATTTGTTTGGTAATATACTATTGTTATTTTGGTATTGTTAATCTGAAACTTTTATTAAGATTTGAAGTTCCTGTGCCTCTTTAATTTCCCAAATGTCAAATACTTGTCAAGCAAGGGATTAAAAGTATAAAATAAAAATTAAAAAAAAGAAAAACCAACTGAAAATAAGACTGTCTGCCAAAAAGAAAAATTGAACTGGTGTGGAAACAAAAACAATATTAAAGAATAAAAATGAAGAATAGGAAAGGCAACAAGTCTCTGAAAGTCCAGTGTAAGTCCAGTGTGTCATCCAATGTAAATAAAATGTACCAATTTTTATCTCCTTCACAGACATGAGGAATTAGACTCGTACATTTTCAATAAGAAATTTCAACATAGGTTACAGTGAACAGTTTAATTTTTAATTTGAATTGCCTGGGAGCTACATAAAAGCTAATATGGAGAGAAAAGACTTACAGCAATCAAAACTGGGAAGGGTATGTGTTTCTTGCTGGAGTCAACAAGAAGTTTTTTCTCTTCTTGATGGCCTTGCTACCTCTCATTTCTGCCTTTCTCAGCATGATCCATGCTACATCATCTACCAGTAACTTTATTTTTTAGGATTAATTATACTTAGTTATTTCTATTAATTTCCTTCCTAATTAATCCATATGGTCTTTTCTATTATGAATGATGAACAGTATTTTAATAAAATTCGTAGTGAAAATGTATTGTACAATATATACAGTCTAAAATACTAGGCTATAATGATGTTAGGGTTATGTTTCGTCATTCTTTTCCTTTCTGTTTCTAATTAAGGTGAAGCATTTGATCTTAGACATATGGTTACAAGAAAAATGTAGGTATATGTCTTTCTTCTGGGAGAAAATCCAAGGGAAAATTGAGATACAAAGATCCTCATGTGCAAAATGTTTTGTACATTTACACTACACAAAAAGTATTTGGCAACTTAACTGTTTTGAAGGGATGACAGCTGTCAAAGGCATGATGTGGTCTTGGAGTCAACATTGACTTAAGTATTTTTTTCAAATATAAATTGTTTGAAAGCTTTTCTTTAGAACATAAAATTTGTTAACAGACAGAAAATTAAGATGAAAGGCTACATCTACATGAAATACTAGATGTCTTAGAAGTTTATAGATATAACAGATCAATTTGGGTGTTTGCAAAATCTCTTGGCATACACTTAAATGAAAGCATACCAGTAGGCCAGGAATGTGTCTTATGTATCTTGCAGTTTAAACGTAAGATATAAGTAAAAATTCAAATCGAACTTATTGAGAACTCAGGCTTCTCTGGTTCTTCTACATCACAGAATTGACATTTTCATATTAAAAATAATTCTATGAATATAGGCCTTTTGCCTATCAAAATACATTTTTATGATATTTGAAGTTGGGCATTTTTGGTGGGTTTTTTGTTGTTGTTGTTGTTTTTTGTTGTTGTTGTTTTGGGGGGTTTTGTTGTTTTGTTTTGTTTGTTTTTTTTTTTTATCTGGAGAGTAGTAGCAAAAATAGTGCCAATTTTTTCTTTCTGGTAACTTTGAAAAACTTCTTCTTTATTTTCATATAAAACAGATTTCCCCCGTTCACTTATGACAGAAATTGTGAACCATGAAAAAGCATATTAAGCTATTAAGGAAACTCAAATTTCATAATCCTAAACTATATATTTACAGAAATTTATTTGAATAAGCTTAATTTAGTAAAAAATGCAACATGCCACAAGGCATGTGCCAAGTGGAAAACATTATGAATATATCTAATAAACAATAAATACAATACATAAAATCATTAGCTATCTATGAGAAATTTAAAAATAGTAATTTTTTTCCTGTTTTCGCATTTTATTTGAGTTTATAGAGAAGAATATGTCTACTCACAAAGGATACAGTGTTGGGGAAAGTGGCATAAATAAACAGAATGGACAGCAAACATTTGCAATATTGATGGCAGTAACAGCTACTAAGGTGATATAATTAGTGAAAGTCTGTTTCCAGCTGGCAAGGTATTTACAAAAGTCAGACAGAAACAACTGATGCATTTGTATTTTAACTGAAGGATCTTTAGCATCAAAATTATATAAAAACTACCAGCATCACAGATAAAATAATATAGGAAGGAGAGAGGAAAATAAGTTCAAGAAGCAGTCATGACTTGTAGTACCTACAGTTTTGAAAAGAACATTGTTAGGAAAGTTTTTAAATTAGCAATTCAATAGAATTAAGAGTTGAATAAAACCCTAAAAACATTGATAAGATCACTGATTTTGGAGAGTGAAAATGGACCTGAATGTGGAATTTAAAGCTATTTTTTGACTGCTAAAGACTACCTGATATTCCCTGAATTCTGACAAAAACAAATCAAATGTGATGGCTGTCAGACATCTTAGTCCAATATTCATTGAACTACCTGAACTTCTGCTATTTTTCACTTGATTTTGGAAACACTAGAGGTAATTTTGAAGCTCTCATCCAACAATAATGCATAGGATTAAAAGGAATATGAATTATTTTAAGGGTGGACCAACATTTTTTTATTCAAATGAGAAATATTGAAAAGTATTGTAGTGCTAATAAAGTCCACTAGGCAAAGGTGACCTAACTATGAGAGGGCTTGGAAACTCTTCAGTCTGTGCATAGACACTGTGGATAAACTCACATCTCAAATAACTGTGAGGAGGAAGTCCAGGTCTGACTTAAGGTTATCTTGATTAAGCAGTCAAATGAGGTCTACCAGCAAAAAACCCCACAAATTTTAAAAGTGGTTTGCCCTTTTAGTGAATACAAAAATTTCTTAGAGAATTTGTAGTTTATGTGTTGCATTATTATACTTATTGTAATCAGGTTAGTATTTTTAGAAGTACCACAGTGGAGTTGTATCCATTGAGACATTGCAGACTTCTGTTAAGCATCATAGTCATAGAAGAAAGGGATTACATTTTGATGACAAAAAAGGATATATATAGATAGTGTACATTTCATGTTCAATTTAGATTATCTCTTCAAAGCTAAGTTTGAACTTCTGTGTCCACCATTAAAACAACAGGGGAAACCACACAAGAGAATTCAGGCTTTTTTTCCAGTCAGACAATCTGTCATTACTGTAAGCACTGCTGTCTGCTCTGTGGTTTTCCACTGCCAGTCTCGTGCTCAGCTGCCATCTGCCAGTCCTCTCTAATTGCTATCCAGCTTATGCCCTAGTCATTCACTTTTCTTTCAGGTAACTAGCAGGACAACTTGCTGATGTTTGTGAAATTGCCAGGTTTGAAAACCCCTCATAAGGAGAAACTAAGGTCTATTGAATTTAGGCTTCTGCAATAATGGTGAGGTGTTTTTTGTGTTTCATAGTATGAAAAAAAGGGTTATAAATTTACTGTAATTTCAAGGCACTTTAACATTTTTAGATGCTTTTTGTGTGAAGGGCACACTTGAACTCCCGACTCTTGCTCTGTGTATGTGTGCTGTATTTGCTTCCCTTAACAAACAACTAGGTGTTCCTAATATATGAGGAAACCCTCACAGGACAGCAATATACACATGGCTATCCAGCAAAAACAGTCACAATATGACTTTTTATAAGGAGTAAGTTTGTGGGTTTAAAAGTTCCTGTGTTGCTGCAATTCCATTTTGAGAGAACTTCCCTTAAGGAGCTATTGTTACTTGGCAAAAGAATGAGGAAGATCCTGGATTTGCTTCATTTATCCCAAAAGCCAGATACAGATTTGACAGCTCACCTGCCAGATATTCTGAATTTCAGAATCTGTGCCTAGATTGTATAGCAGGATTTTCTATTTCATTTGCGCTTATGATTTTGACAATTTGGAATCAATTAAAACAATTTTCTGGTCACTTGTTTCTAATGCTCATACACAGCAATTGCAAAAGAGAGTCTATTTTATTTATTGTGTAATATTTGAAATTGATTTTGAATAGTTTATAGCAAAAAGTACGTTTCATATTTCTCCCATGTAAGAGGCATACAAATATATTTGTACATACTTAATCAGGACTGTGCTGCAGGTAATAAACCCCATTTCAGTTAGACAATCCAAGACTTCTAAACTAAGAATTGAACTTTCGGCATAACTAGCTCTTCAATTTCTACACATGGGTGGTATGAGCTTATATGCAATTATTTTGCTCTAAATCAGAATCAAATTAAACTTACAATTCCCAGTACAAATTGTCTTTGCTAATGTACCCTTCAATCCACTCAACCAGAAGTTAAAGACGTAGTTGCAGAGCTCAGCACTCCAGTATCTAGTGAGGAAGACTTTTACCATCCCTATTATGCTAAAACCAACAGTCTATGGTAAATCACACATCTTTCTTGCTTTCAGATATCAGAATTAAATATTTTCTTGTCTTTTAAACACAAACTATTCATGATTTTGTAGATTAAATGACTGGGGAGCTAGACACTAAGAACTACGTGAAATTTTTACTTGTGCAGCAAAGCCAGTTTTTCTTTTATCTTGATAGATTTATTTTTTTTTTTTTTTTCAGAATGATAAAAAATGCAGTTTTTTTGGAAGACAGGATCTGGAAATAGGTAGGCATTCACTTCTTCTGTGCTGTTTATAGAGCGGGAGTCAGATGTATTTGATATTCTGAGATGTACCTTGAGATGTACACTCACTTAAACATTCAGAAAAGCTTGACTCAGCTTCAATCTTACCAGCTTAGGTCAACACATATTTGCACCTAACTTTGCAACAAAACTTCAGCTCTCTCCTCTTACCAGAGTTCACTAGGTTAAAAACTCCAGTATTACTTTCCTATCATTTAATTAAAAAATGTAAATTGATCATCAGTGCACTCAACCATTACTTGGGATATTCTTTCAGCAGCTCTTAATCTCTGCTATATTGTGAGTATATTGTTTAGTTATAAAATGTATACAGTAAAACAATTGTGTAAGCTTTTGGAAGACCAAAGCCAACAATAATATCCATGCATAAGACAAGACTCGGCAATCAAACTCAAATTCTTTAATTTTTTAACAAAAATAAAAACTTTTGTAGCACCTACTTCCACTAACCATAGTTTCAGCCATTCAGCATATTTTTTCAAATCTTTCTTTGTATTCATTTCTATTTTTCTCCAAGTCTACAGAATCCTATTATTTGTTGTCCACTCTCCTACTTGCAATCACAATTCCAAAGGATATCCCATCATCTTCTCTATCAAATGGTTTGTCCTTTTGCAAGATGTTACTGTAGGAATTGAAATTAAAAAAAAAAAAAAAAAAGTGTAAAGCAGCTAACAAGAATTAAGTAAATACTTGTTATTGGATTTGAAAATTAACAGCTACAAATAGGATGGAAAGCTTTGGAAATATCTATAGCCCCTCACTGTCAGAGAGATTTACTCAATCTGCTTAGAGCTATCTGTAAAAGATTGCTTAGGCAGACCCTTTGAAATATTTGTCAGGGCAGAATTTAACAGATAAACAAAGAGAATTTTTTTTGTTTTCTGAGATGATGGGCTTTAAAAACTGTAATTATAAATTTATTGCTTGTCTTTTTCATCATGAAACTATTTTTTTTTTTCCATGCAAGACACACCAAAGGAAACAGTAACACACGAAGCTATTAAACAAAGCTCTTGCTGTCTGGTAAAACTTGCTGTTAACTGAAATAGGACACAAGCATTTAAATACATCCTGGATTAGTTCCTTTGTGCTCTTTCTAAACTCTTTGGAATGACCAATCTTTTAAAATTGTGGGTACTATGGTAACTAGATATTTCAAGGCGTTACAGACTGCTCTTCTCCTTAGATGCCAGTTTATTTGAGTCTGCTGTGAAAAAGCACAGAAGAGGTTTTTTGTTACATTCTGAAATCAACTACTTATAAAATGTGACTCATACAAGGGTTGGATGATGCTGGTCTTTTTAACACACTATTTTTAAAACTAAAAAATCAGAACCGAAGTGAAAAAAGAGAATAGAATTTTCTGGGGTAAATAAAAAACGATAAAAAAATAATTATTAAAAAGCTGTCACTATCTTTAGTGTAAAAGAAAAACAACAAGATACTTTGACATAAGTTTCTGTCATCCATCTAAAATTTAACGGATTTAGTATATGGTAATTCCTCTTAGTCCCGATGTGTAGTTTGGGTACCTGATCACCTCTATCCTTGTCACCAATCAAGAAAATAATTTTAACCTCATAGTGTCTTGTTCTGTAGTAGATTTAATTTAGATAATTGTTTTTTCTTGCCTTCTCCAAATTACTGTGCCAATGAAAATTTTGCCTTTCCTAGGAAAATGAGATTCTATTGATGTAATGGTATTTGTTTAAAATAAATAAAAAAGTGAAATGAAATGAAAAAATATAGATCCTTGCCTTTTCTTTGCATTTCTACCATTAGGTTGTTTGTGCTGAAGTTTTGCCTTTTTGTTACATCAGCTATCACAGCACTAGTACCCAGAAGCTTTAAATATCACATCTGTAAAATTAAATATTTAAAACAAAATAGCCCTTTGAAAACTGACACTGATAGTTTTGTACAACTCCATCAGTGCTGCTTTGAGGAATATTTTCTTTTCTTTTTTTTTTTTTTTTTTTTTTTTTACATACAGTTATCATTAACTTGAGAATCAGTGACACAAACAGTTTGATTGAATAAATAACATTTACCTGACAACTTTGCTTGCCTGAACCTCGCTCCTACCAAGTCCTCTATTCCTTTATCTCCAAGCAGTCATAAGTCTTCTCTTGTTTTCTTTATTCCTCCCATGCGTCTTTGAATGAACAATTTCTCTAAGTGCTACCTTAATTTCCAAATATATTTCAAAACAAAGTTTAATTTTATTTTCCTAATAATATTTACTAAGTATCATTCAAGTCTTTATTTTTTGGTGATAAGCTTATTTTCAGAAAGAATTTCTCTCCTCTAAGGCTGGAAGTCTCATGAACTTCTCTGGTAGATACCCAAGTCTAATTGATCGAGCAGATGCCTTTGAAACCTAATTTTTGTTGATGAGATCACTTCTGTTTTACCAGCTTCTCAGTATCTTTGTCATAGATATTCTCATCATATCTAATAATTCCTAAATAATTACTGCATATATACTGTCTCAGTCAAAGCCTGCGCATAGGTAAAAAGTCCTTCATCCTGCTCAAGCTTTCCCCTTCTGTCACTAGTGCAGGGATTTTCCCGTAATAGTCTTTTTGGTCTTTGAAAGTGTGACTGCAAATTCATATAAAATGTATTTTGTTAAATTGTGTAATTTTTCAAGTAAAAAAACCCAATCAGAACTGCACCATCTTCAGAACTACTATCACTGACATACCTTGAACTTGTAATTGCATACACAGTGCCACTATGCCTGATTTTACATAGTTTGAATCCACCACTTTTATTGTTGCATTCTGATTGCAATAAAGCACATGAGTTGTCTAAATGTAATGGAAATCTCAAATATGGTCAGGTGGTGGAGCTAAAAGTAAATATTAAATGATTGCCCAAATTTTTGAAGTTCTTTATGATCCTAGTGTTTTTCACTTGTTCTGTTTCCAGTTCTTCATACTTAGCTGATATTCCCTGCTGGTTTTGTTTCAAGTCTTATAGTGGAATTCTACATATTACTTACACCCATAACACTGGGGGGAAGCAAAAAAAGCTCACCCTTTCCAATCTCTTTTCATTCTTATTAGTAAGATTACTCATTCTTGTCCTGGTATTATCCAGTATCTGTACAAATCTAATGAATCCCCGCATTTGCATGCAGAGTCAGGAGGTCCATTATCTCAATATGTAGTATTTTTATTCTTGGTTGGTCTTTTTAATCATGCCTGTTTTAGATTTCAAGAATTATGGTTCACTTTCTGCTCAACAGTCAACAATATGCAGAAATAATCTATGTTAAATATAATGTCATGTAAAATATGTATCTTTATTTTTCACTATTTTCTTTGACTCCCATCCCCCATTCCCTTTATTCCTAGTACACTGGAAAAATATTTTCCCAGTATATGATATTGCAAGTGTATCTATTCAAGATATATCACCTTCTGAAGTACGTACTGAATTATTTGCACTGCTGCATCTTCCAAAAGAAGATAGCAAAAAGTATTTCTTAGATGGATGAGTCACAGCACTTTTGTCTTACAGCACAACTCATCTCCAAAGCACTTAATTTGGAGAAAAAAAATAGAAAACAACTATTTATTAATAGAGAAAATGTATGGTTTATTCTTGAAGAGTGTTCTTGGACAATGCAAGTCTTGGCTTCACCCTGAGTAAATGTATCCTTATTCATGAATATGATAAGGCTGTTATTGATCTTAGCCTGCCAGTTTTCTTCCAAAAATCAGATTGTTTTGTTCTTCTCTTCTATGGCTCCCTGGTATGACTTTAAAGACTCTTTCATTACTTTCTTTTGCTATTTCAAGTTTTTTGCAAGCCCTTTCTTACCTTTACTTCACGTCGTATAGCAAGTATAGTGTTGTTGTCAATCCCCAGGACTCATTAGCACTCTTCTAGTATTCTGGAACCTTCTGGTTTTAAGTTAATTTGTTTAATTAGCAAGAGAAAACAAAAACAAAAACAAAAACAAAAAACAAAAACCTTGTGAAATAAACATTTCCCAGATGTTGAATTAAACTAGTCTTGTTCCATGTTGTGACTTTGCAACTGTTTTCCTCTTTCCTCTATGTTCAAATTTCTTGGTAGCAAGGTGCTACAAAGATTAATGCAATGAAAGAACTGTAGTCAATTGACATTTCCTGAAGAATGAAGCAGGCAAAAGAAGAAGAGTAATGTCCGTATGAGCTTTTGACTTATTATTTTAAAGCATAAAATTAATATTCCTTTAAAATTGTTCATTTTATGCATTATTTTTTCACTTCCTGATCAATTAAAATTAAAATGTTGGTTTGTAAGATTTTTGGGATCAGGCTTTTTTTAACACTGGGATTTTTGGGGGATTATGAAAAGTAAAACCAAAGATAAATGGTTTCACAAAAGCAGCACAATAAAATGAATAAATCAGACTCAAAAAAGTTTAAATTTTTCTTTCTCGGTACATGAAGCCACTTATCCAAAAAGTCAATGTCAGACATATGTTTGTTAGGTTTCTAGAAAGCAACATTAAACTCAAGAATAATTGAGTTTTCTTCTGGGTTGATCATCAAATAAACAAATCTGCAAGTCAAAGAATGGCAAGAGTAGGGCATAAAAAAAAATTCTTCTGAAAAACAAGAATTTTTACCTTCTTCCTGGAGTTTTTTCTCTTTTATAAAAACAGAAAACGACATCAAGCACAGCAGGAGACTACTCAGAAATCAATTTTTGCTGCATTATCTGAGAGCTGATGACCTTGATACAGCTAAAAAATATGTAGAAACTCAAAAGCTGGAAAACATCTACATTAACTCCAAGTCTTCTGTTCCTTTTGTATTTTCATGCCACCCTGACACCCAAACTTGTCAGATCTCAGAAGCTGAGCAGGGTCGGGCCCGGGCAGCACTTGGATGGGAGACCTCCTGGGAATACCCCTGAGAATACCAGGGGCTGTAGGTTCTAGTCTTGAGGACTTCACTGTCACTGTCCAAGCTCACTCAACCGTGGCAGATGAATCTTAGGAGCAAAGGGTGGGGCCAGTTCTGCACACGCTGTGCCTCACCTAAAAAATCCTCTGTGCAGGCTTGAAGGACACACCCACGTGGGGAGAGCCCTTCCCAAATCTTTGTTCGCAAAGCCAAGCCGTATGCTACAATTGTTAATATGCAATTAAAACAGGAATAATATTTGTAGCATAAAAGACGCTGCATTTTAATAATTTATTCTTCATATTATTATTATGATATAGTCTTCATTTACTTTAATAAACAGAGAACAAATCCTTTAATAGTTTCATGACAGCCAAATCTTTGGTAGTTTTCACTGAAAGAAGCCTGTGTTTTTAATACAGTCTACATGAACTAATCACAATCATGTAATAATTGCAAAACTATGAAAAAATACTCATCAGTATTTTAATTGCTGAGAGACAGATAGCTAGAGTTTGAATTTATTTAGTGGCTTTAATATCTCTGAGTATCACGTTTTATGATCTCTAACTGTAAATAAAAGGAAAGGTGAACTCTGACTCGTCTTCTAGATTAGGATGAATTTTGTCCTTCCACTCATGCTGGAAAGTCTGAGAAGTTTAATTCAGATGTTGCCACAAATCTTCAAAACAAATGCTAAAATACATGTCTTTGTACTGAATTGTCCTCCTGCCAGCTACATTAAAAAAAAAAAAAAAAAAAAAAAATAGAAGATTTTGGTTTATTTGTTACTTTGTTAATCCACTGAGAATCAATATTCATCAATTGATATTGATTCTGAAAATCTGGGCCAGAATCCAAATGTCCTGATGCCTTAAGTACAAGACCAGTGAATGCTCTGTAATTACTATTTTAAGACCAATTAAAACAAAAAAATAAAAAAGACATTTTATGTGTGGTACAACAGAAAAATTGGATCTATTTCTTTCACTAAAACTATTCTGAAAGTAGGAGAGAGAGAACCTTAGTTATCTGACATGTTATCAGAAATAAGACATCCAGAAAATGATCCTGAAACAATCTTTTGAAGATGACTTCCCTTTTTTGAAGGGATTTCTTGAAGGTAAAGAAATACAATATTAGATTACTAAATAGATGATATAATTATAGATTATTAGATGCATTTCTCTCCTTGTGATTTACTCTACCTGGATGTCTCCTAAAACAAAAAAGGAAGAGGACAGTCTCTTTGTAAAACAGGTAATACTGGAGCCAGCTGTGCTCTCATTTTATGTGGAATAACTAGGATGGAGAAGTTCTTGAGCAAAGGAAATTTTACTCCTCATTCTGAGGCAGACAGAGAAGGAAGGGAAGGTTGAAAAGAGAAGGGGAAAGACAACAACCTCTCTCTGCTAGTCCTATTAATCCAGTCCTGGTTGTTACCAGAGGAAAAAGAGTGATGACAATAACAGGAAGAGAAACTCCTTTCTAGCGTAACTCAGTAGACATATCAGTTAAAGATATTAAGTCTCAAAATGGTTCTTCAGCTCAAATCTCCTGAGCTATGATTAAGCCTCCTCACCATCAAATTATGCAGAAGCCAATTGATAACATCAGGTTTGATGCTTATCTGTCTACATTAGTGTGACAACAGCATTCTTGGCATTATATATATTTCTGCCTGCTAGATACAGCCTGCTATGGAGCATGTCAGCCCAAGAGGATACTTAATCTGGGAAACTAACTAAACCACAAATTTAGTAAGTGGATGATTATTGTTTCAGATTTAGGCAAGACACCTAATGCCTAAACTTTAAATTCTGAAGTATGTATTTTATATATAAAAACACAGAAAGATCATTGCACTATACTGAAATGCATGAATCAGGATTATTAAGGAGATGATAAGTCAAAGCTGGTTTTATCAAAGAAGGTGAGTGGTTGATAGCCTTAACAAAGTCCAAGTACACTATCAGTTGACCATTTCTCATACACAAAACTTTATATTACAATAACCTATTTCAAAAATAAACCTTAAATTTAGTGTCAGTGATCAAAGCTAGTGTAGAAATTTTATTGTTTTAACTTTTTTTACAGCTTCTACAGAATTGTTGTGCTGGTTTTCAAATTTTCATGATGTCTATTAGAAGCTTGAATTCTTGTAGGGCTAACATGTTTTAATTTTGAGGAGAACCCATAGTCAAAACAAAAGAACACATTCAGAATTCCACTGCCTTAAGAGCTAGATGTTGTCATGGGAATGTCCACAACTGTCTGAAAGTGATTTATTTTGGTTAGCAATAATGCTACTTTGCTGCAAGGATCTGGTGCTTGTGTCATGAATATTTCTCTTTGTTTTCCCCACTACTATTTTTTAAAATTTCACTAATGGATATCTCTCAGGCATCAAGGAAGGCTGCCTCAAAGTCCTATTGTTTTTACAGTAGAAATTCTCATAAACAGAAAGATTCAGTATTTTAACAAAAGTATTTGCTATGACTGAAGATGCACATTATGCTCTGTACACAATGCAATACCACTCAGAGTAAATTACATCAGAAGCCCAGAGAGTAAGGGTGGATTCTTTACTCATCTTAAAGTCTTAACTTTTAATGGGTAAATCAGGGGATAGAAAGTGTTGCAGAGTGAGGAAGAGGTAATGATCATTGTTCACCCTTGTATGTTCTAGTTCTGAATGATTAATAGCTCAGTTTTACAAATTCAACTTTTGTTTTGCTGACTCTCCATGTGCTGCTGAGCAGTTCTTGAACACAGTATTGACATTCCTTGCACTCTGTTTACATTGCTAGTACTTTATATTTACATTCATCTATTGCCATGCAAGCTGTAATAAAGATTTAGAATAGTTATAAATAGCATTATTTTGTGATGACTTAGACAATCAATGTCTGTATTGGAATGGCCTGGAGTGTACAGATTCATCTCTATATGTAAGTGTTCATATCAGTCCTTACAACAAGAAGAATTTTTTTGCTTTTTGCTCTAGTAATGTAAGAAAGATAATTGGTTTCCAACAAACTTTTTTATATCTGTAGTACCAAAATTTCAGTTGCAAATGAAAAATCATCGTAAAGAAGAGGCTATTTTCTTTTTTAATTGTAATGACCACAGGCAATTGTTTTCTCTGAGTCGAAGAAGTAAAGAGATTTTGGGTAATTCTTCCAGGCTGTGAAAGTTTGCTTTATATTTGGTTCATCCATCTCCCTTAAAACACTGGTTTTGAGAAGCCAGTTCTATGTAATAAGAAATACAAAAAGAAATAGTGTGTTTAAAAATTCCCTGGTTTAGAAAGGCTAAAGGATTTAAGATCACTTTTTAAAAGTCTGGAAAGTACAGCAAAGGACAAGAATTTAAAGCAGAGGAGCTACTGGACATGCCAGGAGGCATCAGAGAAACCTGGGGGGGAAAAAAAAAAAAAAAAAAAAAAGCACAGAAGGGGGGGGATGGCGAATGTGGTAAAAATCAGTGGCATGGTAAGAATGATGTGAAAGTGCAAGAGGGTCACCGGAGAGGATGAAGAGCAGAATGAGAGTGAAAATAAATAAGAGATAAAATAGAAGAAGAAACAGAGGAGAGGAGAAGGGAGAAGGACACCTGAATGAAAAAAAAGAAGAGAGAAAAGAGATTAAGAAAAAAATCAATTCCACAAGGCTGGAAGGAAGAACATACTGAGATACTACAGTGATATAAAAGCTGTAGAAGTGCTTGTACAGTCTATATACAAAATTAAGAGATGGAAAGTGACACAGTCTCAAGGGAAAAGAATGAAAGATCAGAAGAGAAAGGAAAATGAAGCAATTAGGACAGGAGAAATTACACTAGATTGCAAAGGCCAAGAGGATGAACTAGAGGACAGTGGCAGAGTCAGTCAATTCTGAACTATCTTATTTTTTGTCAATGATTCCCACCTAAATCTCTGTAACTGATTTTGTGTTTGTTACAAAACTGAAAAATAGGGAGGAATGAATCAGTTTCAACTGAATTTAGTTAAAATAATAAATTTTTCAAGAGAAGAAAAAAAAATGAACCTGTAGGCAAACAAGATGTTCTGGGGTTTTTCACAAATTCTTCACGTTTTATTCAGTGACTGTTTCCTGTGATTATCTAAACTGCACCTTGGAATGAAGCACCTGATGATTTATCCCATCTCAGATATAACCTGCAACATCCTAATCACAATTGTTTTCTCTCTTACTCAACAAGTCTTTACATGAAGCGAAAAAACATCCCCATTCAGCACATCCTGCATTAGTATTATAGCACATATCAATTCTGTGAGTTCTTGCACCTCCCAATCATTTCCTGAAAGATATATATGGCAACATCAACTTGCATTTGCAAATCCTCTCTAGGCAAATAACCAAATATTTACCAAAATTTAAGAATCATAGCACAAAAAGCATGAGCAAATACTGACATTTAAAGGAATGACATCATAGAGTACCTGAATAATGTAGGATCATATTAATATGTAAAATATATAAGAATCATCTATCATGGATTTATTTATTCTAGAAGCAATTTTATTTCAAAAATAGTGAAAGTCAGGTATCATTTTTTTTTTTATCAGTTGACTTGTGCCCTAGGAATATAATATGGGCTGTCAAAGTGTCAAGCTATTTGATTTCATGAGAAATGAAGAGCAAGACAATAGAGATAAACTAAAAAAAGAGAACATTTATTTGCATGTATTTGTCTTGTCCTCTAGTGAAACAGAAGAAAATGCAAATGGACTGTAGGTTGAATGTTGCTGGAGTCATGAATTATGCAAAACAAAAAAAGGTAAGCATATTGGGAATCATGTTTTCAGCTGTGCAGTTCAAACCTTCACTAGAACCACCCAATAGAAATATTGTCCCACAATTCATCACTATCTGTTTTGTATTCCTCGTGTCAAGACTGGTATACCACTTCCACTGTTGTGGAGAATTCACACTTGTCATGTTTATTCTTCTTTATCCTAAAGGATGTCTGGGGCAACTGATGCAGAGATTATTCTGTAATGTCCTTCGAGTTGCCCTCTAACACTCTCCCATGTCTGTGCTCCTAGATATGAGTTAGGCAAATTGACTTTTCTGTTTGAGCTCTATAGCACAAGCATAACTGCTTGGCATTTGCTTTGTAAATAGATAAGATATTGCATTTTATTTTCTGAGTCAGACTTTTTTCTCTATAAAATATTGGAATCACACAGAATTTTCCAGACAATGGTTAAGATAGTGCTGACTGCACTGGGATTCTTGTGCGCAACATAATGTTGGTCTGATTAAAATATTTCCAAGATGAAGATTGTGAAAAACAGCTATGGTCAGTGCTGTGAAGTTTGTAAAGAAAGTCTGTATATTTTCATGTCAAGTTTCAAAAACCACTTGCTTTCATTAGACGCAGGACTGAGAGAAGGAATTTTCAAGCCAAAAGTCTTACAAATAATGAATATGCAAATGTATATGCTCAGTGAAGTATAGCACAGATGTAAAAAAATAGGATGCAATAAGTAAAAGAGAAAGGAGGGCAGGTGATGTCTTGGGGCCAGTGCACTGTATGTAGATAAATTAAAGGTAAAACTCAATCTCTCTTACATTGATGAAAAAACTGACTAACATCATTGTCAGTTCCTTAAAAAACTTAGAATGATTGGTGAGCACAAAGAGGGGAGTCAGCAGCAGGAGCAGTTATTCCACTCAAAACAAATTAGAAGCAATTTTGTACCAATAACCTACTCATTTCTAGGTCAGGACTCCAACTGAAATAACTATTTTTCATCATACAAAAAAAAAGAGGAATAGAAAGTACATGAGCTAGTAGATGGGCTAGTAAATTGAAACTCACTGGATATTCTAGAAGGAAATAAAAATAGAATGTCTATTACAATCATAATACAGAGGCAATAATAAGAAAAGTAGTGGTAATGCAAATCCGTTGTCCAGAAAAAAACCCAAAAACCAACCAAACAAAAAACCCCCACAATGCAAAATGTTAAAATTATCTGAAACAAATTTTAAAAAGTAAATGAAAGTAAATTAAAAATGGGCAAAGTAGAAAGGGTTGTAAAGATTTACATGGGTAATAAATAAGATGACATGGCAATAAATACGGAAAATATCTGCAAATGAAAGGAAAAATTAAAAATATAAATAGATATTTCTGAGAAATAGCTGATGTCTTTTTTTTTTTTTTTTCTGGGAATGCAGATGAACTGGAAGGGAGGAAAAAGTCAGAAACTGTTGCATTTTCTGGAGAAGAAAACAAAATAAATATTGTAACTAAGAAGATGCCAAAGTACTGCAGGTATAAAAATAAATTGAAAAAGTTGAAAGGAACTAACATATAAAGAGAAATTTTGGAACAAATGGTCTGCTAGGAATTGACTGTGCCAACTATGTTGAAAGAAAGCAGAAAACACACTTGGCTGAACACTTCCTATGAACATGAACATGCTCTGTGAGGGAAAATGAGACAGTATGTAAACATGAACTGTTGTTAAAGAGTAGAGAAAGCCTGCAATATGAATGTAATTTCAATTCCCATTCTCTGACTCTGGTCCTGTTGGTATCAAGATCAGTTTCATTACATCCTCACATGTTAAATCAAGCCTAAAATAAATGTATGCCTGGAAAGCAAAACAATAAAATTGGGGAACAATTGTTAGGAAAACTGATGGTTTGAGTTTGATTTTTTAATGTAATAGTACCTCTACATGTAAAAAGTAGCCTCTGAAAAAAGAGCATTTCCGAAGCACAGTATTTGATGGCGCAAAATCACCATACTACTGCAAGAACTGGAAAAACATTAACTCACACACAAACTTTTCTTCTGTGATTCTTATCTGCCATGAATAAATTTAACTTACAGTAAAATCCTGAATGTACACAGATTATCCACATGGGAAATTCCTGAATGTTTTCTGTAGCTTCAACCCCTTAAGAGAAGCATAAAGTGCAGCATGAAATTTCAGGCATTTTTTTTTTTTTTTTCCCAAGCTATGGCAGGCATTTTTTCAATGAATTTAATTCTCAGGAAAACAGTCTTTGACAGCTTTGAATACTCAAGTATGTATGTTAGTGATGAAACACTATGCTGTCTGTATTTAGAACTGAAGAAACTCATTTGCAATCAGTTTTGCAATTGTTGAATTAGGAAAATTCATTCATTGATTGCCATCATCTAAGTTTGCAGCAGAGGGTACAGACATCTGGACAACATAGTGAACAATTCCATTCACTGGGAATCTTCCATACCTATATATTAATCCTATTCAAAACTGTCCAGGTAAAAAATAATACTATGAAGTTTTAGTTATGAAAATAACTAAAGAAATAACTGCACCTTTTCTAAGTCTTACTCCAGAACTCTAGGTAATATGGGGTCAGAATTACTGTAATTTGGGAAAATCTTGGTCAACAAATTATTTCCTGACAAAGTTTTGTGTGTCTGTGTCTTCTCCAAAGGGCTGGCTACAGATGGCTTTCCTGACCTTCAGTACATATAGCAGAGTCTTTAATTTACAATATATTTTTCAGTGTTTATGAAAGTGTGCTGAAAGATAGGATGTTTTTGCATTCTAGTGGATAAGATACTGTTTTGGTGTTTTGTTTTGGTTTTGTGGTTTGTGGGGTTTTTTTGTTGTTTAGTTCCCCTCCCCCCCCCCCCCCATCCCAAGTAAGTTATAGCCACAGATTGAATTTTAAATGCCATTTATCTATTCTTAAGAACCCGTTTTTGGACCAGTATCCCAGAAACTGACTTACATGTTTTAATGTTAATACTTTCCTACTCATTTAAAGTGAGCTTCTGTTCTTGGATGTGGTAACTATACCTAAATTCTGCTTTTCAGTTAACTACCCAGTAAATTAGTCACAACATTGAAAAACTGTTGACTTTGGCAATGCTGCAGGAAGCCTGGAGATTTGTGTATTCCTGTGGGCAAGCACTTGTCCTACAGTAGACATTGAACAAAATGCAGGAGCAGATACTGTAACACTGCAAAAACACAGCCCAACACTTAAACTCTCTCCACACATGAAAATCTGATGGAATTATTGATTTCAAGAAATATTTGGACGATGTTTTCCGGTTGTTGTAGTTTGGAATTATTATGTAAATTCTCTCCCCTGCCACTCTTAACGACCCTAGCCAACTGTTAACAAAAAGGGTAGTTGTCTCTAGATCACTGGGGTGGAGACAGGTTGGCTCCTTTTGTTTTCTGGGGACTTTCTTTCCATTGGT
>JAWWEV010000083.1:106930940-106948147 GCA_035583235.1 Hafferia zeledoni
TCATTTGCCACGGCCGAGCAAGCTTGGACAGTGACAGTGAAGTCCTTAGGACTGTCTACAGCACCCAGTACTAACCGAGGCTGACCCTGCTGAGCATCCGAATGGTAAAAGCAACTTAAAAATTTTATAGGCACTAGGAACCACAACACTTGTATCCTCTTTCTACTTCATCACCTTCAGTTGTGCTGAGGACATGTAGACTGCAGGTAAGCATATAATGTTTATTCTGTCTTTCAGCTGCTCCTTCAGAGTGTGAAGGAAATGCTTGTTCTTACCACAGAAGTGTAATCTCAGAGTTACCATTTTCACTGGGGGTATGGAGAATGGAGTTTCCCATCCTTTTTTTACCTCAAAGGAAACATGGATTCATCATCATGTAAATGGTGACCATGAATATGGATGCACATTAACATATCCATCACATTCATCCATATACATCCATCACATATATTCCCATTTCTGTAACTCTTCAAATATCATTGGAGTAAAGAGCACAGATACTCACTTTCCTAAAAGTTTTTCCTATAAATTTACAGTCTCCCTCCCAACTCAGAGTATGTGTTCTTAGAGTGGAACTGTACTACCGTTTCCCTGCATATTCATTGAAATTTGGTCAAAAACATCTTCGCTTGACCCAATTCTAGTTGAAATAAAACTTGGATATGTGGGCAGCAAAGGATCTGTGGTCTGCTCTGATACTTCTTGACTGGGAGATGAAAATTCAGGGACCACCATGAAGCACCAATATTGCACACTTAGAAAAATATTTTATATAACTAATAAGAATGTAATCAAACAAACCCTGTGTAGTGCAAAAGACTGATGTTTCCATGCTAGTTTCCATGTTGGAATGCTTAGTGGCTATATTATTTCCCATAAAGCTTTTCTTGTCTCATACTTTGTTGGTCTACTTAAAAGAAGGCATACAAGGTATTTTTTATCCTGTTGGTGATCTCCAAACACTTCTTAAAGGATGGCCTTCTCTTGATGTGTATATCTAGTTTGTTATTCATTGATTTTTCTTTTCATTTGAAAATTAAACATTTCATACAGAATGAAATTGCAGTTTGACATGGCAGTGTGGTGTTTTTGTTGGTTTGGTTTTGGTTTTGTTTTTTGGTTTGGTTGTTTTTTGTGGTGTTTTTGTTTTTGTTTTGTTTTGTTTTTTCCCAGTACAGCAAAACTATAAAATAAGTTCAGTCTGAACAGGTTCATTTCAACAATCAAAAAAAAAAAATCAATTATTCATTTAGCTTTTTTAGGATCTGTTTTTAAGTAGACTGCTCAGATTTTTACCAGTTATCTACTATATTTGGACTGCCTAATGTCTTTGGATTCAAAGCAATTCCTAACCCAAGACATGAGTTGAGGAGAAAAATAAAACTGACTTGTACTTTTTCTTCCCTGAAGACTGCCAAGCAACAAATTTCAAGGCCATATATTTTCTTTCAGTTTTGGAAAAGATAACAGACTGTGAAGTATGACATTTTCTTTCATGTATCATAAGTTGGTTGCTTAAAGCACCAACAACTAGGTAAACATATGTAAAATTCTACAAAAAACAATTAACAATTTTGAACAAGTCTACTAAAATAATGTATAGTTTCAAGTGGTGACCTGCAAAGGATAAAATGTGGAGGTGAAAATGGAATAACAAATAAATACCCTGTCTTAAAAGACAACAGAAACTTGGTGCCTCTGTTGAAAGAAAACAACCAGATAAATAATAAGAGTTGCTACAAAACCATCGCTAGATAATACTTTTAATCCTCTGTCTTCCAGAAGAGTAAATCCTTAGTTCATTACCCAGTAATTAGTATTCAATATGAAAAACTGACATGAAAAAAAGAAAACGTAACTCATTCAGGGCAGCTATAATTGTAGAAGCAGTAACAAGTACATTCATGTTCACAGAAGCAAAGAACTTGCAGGAAATTTTGATAGGTAGTGTCAGAAATTATTTTGCTCCATTCCCATTTCAATGGGAAATGTTCTAATAAATATATTTAATATAAATATACCACTGAAAAAAAAATCTATTTCTCTGGATTAAAACAAGCCATTTCTTTTCTGAATATTCTCTGTGTCATAGTCCTATTGGGAGAATGACAGTTATTCACCAAAGCTGTACACTTAATGAATATATATTAAAGAAAAATGCAATCTACTAAATTTGAGGAAGAGGTGAAATTCAGTGAATAAATGATCTGTTATGAATTATTCATGAACATCTAGTAAATATGCAATTCCATCTATGTTTTGGTAAACTCTAAAACATTTGGTTTTCAAAAACCATGAAGTAATCAGTCAACATGTCAACTGCTTTTCTTCTCAGTTGAGGTCTATGAAGAAGTCTATAGACCAAATTCAGAGCTCTTTCCCTTTGAAGAAGATTTATATTTATTATGTTAAAGTCATTGGAGTCTCCCTGAATTTGTACCTTGAAAATTAAACTAAAATTTTGCCTTTTCTCTAATCAGTTCAATTACTTTAGACAATGAAACAAAGTTTTTATTTTGCTGTAAACACTCCTCCACCTTATATGATGTACATATTTTAAAAGGCTTTTCCTTATTTGTTTTTTTAAATATTAAAATGTCATCAAATAATAATGGTCAACATAAAAATACAAAATCAAACAGCAGCATAGTTGTCCACTTCAAAATTTTGTTGGTTGCTTTCATCAGTGCTGTAAGAGTCTATCAAAGTTTTATGGAAATTCCAAAATGACCAATTATAAAGAGATTCAGATAAATAAAACAAGGAATTCTATGACTTTGAAAGCCAAATATGTCACACTGAAACTTATGACAGGTCTAAGAAGATTCCCTATTCAAACTTCTCTGCAAAGAGCATAATTGTTTCTGTTAAAAAGTACCTTATCTGAAGAATTTCACTTCTCAAGCCAGAAAATGTAGAGCCTGCCAAATATGCTACATTTATAAAGATAGAGCGACCTATCTGAAAAGACACAGAAGTCTGGAAAACTTCCATGCTCAGAACTTTGGTGAAGCAAAAGAAGACTTCCACAAGTGAGGCTTTGTGAAATAGATCTATAATTTCATTTAATCTTGTATATAAAAATATGTCAGTAGGAAAACTTCATTTCTCTGGTGACATTCCTTGTTCATTTATGCATTAATTATCATTATAAATTCTTACCTTGTAGCTATTAGATCTGCTCAACATTACAATGCCCATACTTACCACATTTCTTTTGTCCCTTCTCCGCCAGTTTCATCTGTTAGCTGGTTTATCCTGGGATGTTCTTGAAGGGAAATGGGAAATCTGCCAACAACTTGATTTCCTGGTGGAACATTGTGAAATTGAAATTACATGTTTTGCTAAGTGGCAGCAATGTTTTCACTTTAAAACAACAGAATGTAATTTGTTCATTTCTTAGAACAGTATAAGCAAACTTTTACTTTTTAACGTGAACCATGTCATTTCAATTCACTGGGAAGCAAAACAGTGGCATGGTATTAACTGTAGAAATGTGTCATATGCATTAGTCTATTCTGAAAACAAGGTAGTCATGCGACCTCTTGGCACCAGATAACTAATTAGCTTTGCATGTTTGGGATTACTGACTCCAGCTACAGTACTTATCTTGACTAATTACATATTTTCTCTCTTCTATGTCAGAATCAACTATGTAAGTGGAGGGCTTTCATAGTGATGCTCCATACAATCAAACAGATTGATTCCAAGAAATCTAGAGGATGTATTTTTTGGAAATTAAAGCAATAAAGTGACTTCAAAGATAGCATATAGTAGATGTTAAACTGGTTCATTATGTGAAAAATGCATCACATATTTGACTTAAGCTATTCCTTCTCTCAATTTTCTGCTTTCAAAACTTACCTGGAGTATGGAACCACTGTCCATAGTATTTTTCAAGCCTGTGCCCCACAGAGCAATTTTCCCATACATCTCTGACTCTAGTTTACACTCCCTTCTTCGCAAAAGTCCAGCAGAATCTTTTGCCTCTCTGCTTTTTCTTGTACAACCAATCCTATGTCATTGACACTATCCAGTGCCTGTTAGGTTGTTTGTTTCTGTCAAAACCTGGGTGAGTTGGGAAAGTGTTAGGGAAAAGATGGTCTGCTGTTGTTGCTGAGTGTTCATTGTTGCCTATAATTTCCAAATAGAACAGCCACAGTCCAATTCAATCTACTCTCTGTGACAGAAGGCAGGGACTCACTGCTTTGATAGTATTCATTCTATGAATTAAATGATGAAGTCGTCTGATACAAGCAAAAAATCCAACAGAACCACGATTCTTCCAGCATACTGCAGTCCTGTAAAACAACCTGATTTGTACAGTGCTAACAATGCTGCAAGACACAAGTATAAATGACAGTTGTAAAAACAAAACTCACTTTGAAAATACCTATGATGAAGTATGTTTGTATATATATGTTTTTATATTCTGTCCCAAATTAAACTGTGATTGACTCTTAACAGAATTAGACATGCTTAGTCTGTTCCCCCATCTAGACTACTTCTTCATATTCGCTCTCTCAATTAAGTATATTTCACTTATTTCCTGAGCTCAGACATGTGATTTTTTTTCCTGTATATTCCTTCCAATTTAAATGCCTTGTGTGTGATACATAGAAAATGTGACAATCTATTGATAAATCAAGCTAAAGAAGTTTTTTATCCACCCTGTTAAATTTCATGGAAACCTTTGACATTTGTTTCAGATAAACATTTTTTACTAGAACTTGCTTTCACTTCTGACATTTTAGTCAGCATGTCAAAACCCATGCTCAGTGACCCAGAAGAAGTTCAGAGACACAGTAACCAAGTAGGTGGTGGCCTTGCTTTCGGAAGATCTGTTGGCTTTATGTTTTAGTCTAACTACAAAGTTAAATCATCTTTAAAGATGTACTTAGAAACATTTCAGTGGGGTATTCTTTGGAAAGCTTTACCTGTTTGGCCTTTATCCCCTTTACACAGGGTTGTGGATATTCTGAGTCACTACTCTTCATTGTTAAGTCCTGTTAAAAGAGACATATTCTTATTACTTGCTGACATCCATTTTAGTACTTTTTTTGTTCATATCATGCATAGAGATACAGATAATAAAATTAAAAGTACAAGTCTATAATTACTAGCAATCCATCCAATTGAAAGATGTCAAAATATTAATACTTTATGTAAATTTAAATGCATTTCTTTTTACAGAGTAACTCTTACATCACAAGTGAGGGGACATCGAACAAATATATCATTACTTCATGCAGAGAATGCTTAGTCTTGAAAAGGCATGTAAGTATAAGATCACAAGGAATTTTTGAGAGTGTGGACACTAAATACACATAGTAAAAAAAAATAAAAAAGAAACAAGAAAACCCAAACCTGTTTCTGAGAACTGTTGGAGTTTTACTAGTGAAGTTCTTATTTCTCTTGAGTATAATTATTTCACTAAATTCCAAAATTGTTTTATTGATATTTAAAGGAAAAAAGATAATCCTAGAAGGATTTTGAGGTTTTCACACTCGAAGTCACATTAATTTGAAGGGCATATATCGCTAATAAAGAATAACACCCAAAAGGTTATTCATTCTCATAAAAGGTATGAAGAAAACATTTGAATTTTTCTGCACAGGAGAACTGTTTATGACTTTTCTAATATAAATGTAAACTTTGTCTATGTAGGACTGAAGTTCAATATCATGGCATAACTTAGGCCAGACTAGGAAAGGATTTACTGTGTCAGCAATATGTGCGTCAATTATATTTTTAAGATTATGATCCCAGTATATTAAGAACCAACACCTGTATCATCACTGATTCTTATATTTAGGAGAGGTGCAGAAAGAGAAAAAAGCAAGCATCAAAAGGAATGGAAGTAGCTATGTTGCTGTGACTGAAAGCTACTTGTAATTTCTGTAAAATGCCAATGTTCCCACAATCACGAACACCATTTCTCTAAAATCCACCGTGAGATAGGCTCACATTTCACTTTCCTTTACCCATTTTATTTTTCCTAACTGACATCCAAATGAGCACAAGGTGAGAATGCACCTTAATCAATTTTCTTTATAGTGTGAACTAATAAATGGGAATGATGACATTTTCTTAAAATATGATAAGTAAGGAGTTCTTAAGTACAGAATTATTCATAGGAAGTAATAATAGCTGTTGCTGATATTGATTTATAGCTGCCACTAGTTAAGACAAAAGATGTCTTTGAACATTGTGGATAAATTCAGACCTGACTACAAAATCAAGACATGACAAAACTCGTTCATTACATAGCACTTACATAATAGCTGTCAGTGTGACCAGGAATTTGCTATAACTAAAACAGTTCTGACTTTTTCTTATGTTCATGAAATGAGATCAGGTCAAGAACACTCATGATTTTTCAGGTTTTTAGGAATATTAAACTAGATCTGAACTTTCATTACTTTTCATACACAATGTAGTTTAATTTAATGAACAGAATTTTAGAGTGAAGTCAGTGGTATTCATCTGTATAAGTAAAATAAACTAGCTAGACTAAAACAAGTTTGTTTATGAACAGGTTTTTGTAGGATTCAACTTCAGATTAACATGTGAAGTGAAATCAGTTGCTTAAACACAAGCATCTTTTACTTTATGTGATGCACTGGCATCTACATACATCAATGTGAACCCACCAGGCGCAATGCATGACTGCACGCCTCTGTAGAGGGAGCTGAAAAGAAAAAGGTGCAATACTGCCCCAGCATCAAAAAAATTACACAAGATGCCCTGGTTTTAAACAGCTGAATCCCAGCCCATGTGTGTAAATGAGAGAAAAGGAGGTCAGTACAGTTGCCTTCGCTTGGATCTCTAGTACAATTTCATATGCTCAAGAGCACCTGATCTGGCCTCCTGATAAGGTGGGTCTCAGCCATGAACTACCTAATATGACTAGTGGAATCTGTGACTGCTAAAGAACTGCTTGACTCAAAGGAGACACCCCTATGTGGCCAGTTGAATAACTCTTAAGGTCCCCCCAGATTTACCAACCAAAGACTTTTCATTTTTGTGCACTCAGGCATCCAATGCTACTTGATATGCTTTAGGGTATCTGAGAAGTCTGCTGCAGTCTGGCAGACATGATGGCAAATTCAACTCATTACTCTCTGGAATGACAGCTGGAGATGGGTCATAAGTAAAATCTAGAGCATCTCAGGTGGCAGTGGATGTCTGTGTGTAAATAATTTAATCAAGAAGTAAAAATATTGAACTGTAACTATCCAAGAAAGCTAATAAGACAATAAAACCATATTGCTCACAATTCTGTACCCATGATTTTTTTTTACTTACTCTTTTTATGTAACATTATATGAATATTTGGCTTGGTATCTATGTCATGCTGCTATAAAACATTTAGTTGCTCAAGTTTCTGTGAATAATTAAACTTAATCTGTCTTCCTTTGGCAACAAAATAGGAGGACAAGAATTTCTAAGTATGAAATGATATGTGATAATCTTATGACTACCTTTTATTGTTTGTTTCTGACTCATCAGAATAGCTCTGAGATGTTTTGCTTAATCTTTTTGCTGATAGCATGAGGACAATGTTGTAAGTACACAAAAGACAACTACAAGCATTGGATGGCAAAGGAGAACCTGATCATGCATTAATGAGACTTCAGTTATTGGTTACCAAATTAACCTTGAGTAGAACCAATAAGGGCATGACCAACTGTCATCTAAGAATGATGTTTTTGGAAAATGCTGTTATGGATTCAACTAGAAGGAGAAAATGCAGACAATCAAAAATTAAGTGTTGGACATTTTAGGGCTGTGCTTTGTAGCTGCAATTCCATTATGACTCAAGGCACTTTCTTCTTGCACTTTAAAGCTACTTTAAAACTAAATTTGCTTTAGTACACTAAAGCTAGCTTAGAAATTCAGTGTCCAATCATAATCAATTATGTTCATATTTCTACACTCAAGCAAGTGACTCCCTTTATGAGTTCAGAGCCTTACCATAAATTCTAATATTTGAAATACGAAAAGCAGTATATTTGATTAGCATAAATTAATCCAGTCCATCAATGACTTTAGAAGTATTTGCTTCTTTAACCTCATGCATCTGCAGGTATAGATTCTTGGCTTTCACAGGAGCTGACTCCAGAGAGGGGAAAAAACAAACAAACAAAAAAACAACGAAAAAACCCCCAGTATTCTAAAAACCCTGAGGATTCCCTGTTTATACTGTAGGAAGATGTTATCAAGATACTACCATATCCATCATTTTGTCTTTGCAAGGTACCATTGATCAACTGGAAGAATGGAAACTGAATAGAAGTAACTTACCATTGTGAGAATCCAAGAATTTTCAAACTGTAAAGTCAGTTGACATGCTGAAAATTCAGATATGCCTTCATACTTACAAGCAGGAAAGAACTGGTTAGGAATGTGGAAGTTGATGTCACCCTTGGTTATCAGTGTTAATGAGATGGAGGTGTTCAGAAGGGAGCAAAAGGCAGGATAATGATTCTGGATTTCAGCAGAGCAAACTAGTCAAGGATTTATCTGGAAGAATCCCACAGAATATAAACCTGAAGAAAATCATAGAACCATAGAATGGAAGGGGCCTCTAAAACCATCAAGGTCCAACCCCCATACCATGAGCAGAGACACTTCCAGTGGTAAGGAATCTACAACTTCTCTGGGCTACCTGATACTGGGGACTGCCCCAACCCAGTGTAAGACCTTGTTCTATTTGGCTTCGGTGAGTATCTTGAAGTTCACATGTGCCCAATCCTCAGGCTTGTCATGGTCCCTCTGGATAGCATCCCTTCCCTCAAAAAAATCAACTGCACCTCTCAGCTTCTTGCTGCCTGCAGACTTTCTGAGAGTACAGTCAATCACAATATGTCATTAATTAAGGTACTGAAAAATATTGGTGCCAGTACAGATCCTTGTGGATCACCATGTGTTATCGTATTGATACAATAACCATTAGTTACTGTATCATTGCTTCCAGCTCTTTGGACATGGCCATCCAACAGCACATTGATCAAACACATACCTCTTAAATTTAGTAGCAAGAATGTTATGGTGGACTGTATCAAAAACCTTACAGGAGTCCAGGCAGATGACATCCATAGCTTCATCTTTTTCTGCTGGGGCAGTCACTCCATCATAGAAGGCCAATAGATTAGTCAGGCAGATCTCCTCTTGATAAAGACATGTTGGCTGTTTCTAACAATGTCTCTGTCTTCCAGATGTTTTATATATTTCATAAGAATCTGTTCCATGATCTTAGCAGGCATGGAGGAAAGGCTAAATGATGGATAGTTTTCAGGTTTTTCTTTATTAACCTTTTGTCTGGTAACTGCAGACTTCACCTGGCTGACATGACTTTTCAAATATGATGGAAAGTGGCTTAGTAACTACATCTGATAATTCTCTCAAGTCTCTGGAATGCATCATATCAAGTTCCATGAATAAGATCACATTCAAGGGAACGTTTTTTACTGGTGGGAGAGGTTTTGAAGGTTGTGATCAGCAAAGCAAAGTCTAGCTGGAAACTAGTCAGCAATTATGTGTTCCAGGGTCAATGGTGTGTCCAAAACTATTGAGAATTTTCATTAGTAAATTGGATGAGAGTTCAGAATTCATTGTTAGCATCTTTGCAGATGATACAAAATGTTAACAAGTGGCTGATAGACCAGAAGGATGTGCTGCCTTTCAGAGGAAGTGATGAAACTGGAACCTCATGAAGTTCAACAAAGTAAGTGTTGTTTCTGGGGAGGAGTTATCCCATGTGCCAGTACAGGCTAAGGGCTGACCATCTGGAGAGCAGCTCAGCTTTCAAGTTGTACATGAGGCAGTAATGTGCCCATATGGCAAAGAAAATCAACAGCATCTGGAGCTGCATAAGCAGGAGTGTTGCCACTAGGTTGAAGGAAGTGGTCTGTCCACTTTTCTCAGCAATGGTGAGACTTTCTGGAGTACTGTGTCCAGTTCTGGGCTCCCCAGTGCAGCATAGATATGGATATGCTGTAGCAAATCAAGGGAAAGGCCACAAAGCTGATTAAGGGATGACATAATCTAATGTATTCCATAGGGACTGAGAAAGCTGGGATTGTTCATACTACAGAAAAAACACAGGGGGATTTTTTTCTTCTTTTTAAAATTATTTTTTAAAATAAACATTTTGATATGGAATTTAAGAGTTTAACAGAATATGATCCCAGTCGTGGTTGGGGTTTATTGCCTCTCCTGTGATGTAAATATCAAACAGTAATGTAAACAACAGATTGAATATATCCTGTTAGATGAGAAAATAATATGTAAGACAACTACCATATGAGGCCTTGAACTGCTCTTTTGTGCCATAAACCATCATAAATCTCACCATTTTTCACTTAAGTGAATTTAATTCAATTAATTGCAAGCATTGAGTGCTTACAGGAGACTTCTACAGTAGATTATTTTTTAGGGATTAGTATATAAAATTAACATTAAAAATATTCATATATATGAAGAGGACACCATATTCATATTGTTGGGGTGTTCTTCAATAATTCTTAGAAAAATGCAACAATACCTATTTAGTGTATTTCTTTCCGTTATTTTAAGTCACAAATTAATCCAATAAAAAAGCATTATCTATCATTGTCTTTGTTTAGAGGAAAACTAAGATGTCTATCTGAACTAGGCAGGGGGCCCCTTTGCAAAAGCCACCATAACCTTTGAAATTAATAGACTTTAATCAGAAAATGTATAGAAAAGGATAGCAGTTCTTACCTACAAATATATATGTAACCAAAACCAGAACAGAACAAACAGAACACCACAAAAAAAATTTTCAAACCAACTGAGTCCTTTCTCTCCCCCTTTCAGTGCAGTTCATTTTAAGGACAGTGGAGGGTGATGCTGCACCTTGGGAGGCCCTGACCACAGAAGTCATTTCCAGGTTCTGGTGAAAACTAGTTCCAAAAGACTCACATGGAGAATGGAGTCACAAGGGATGGCATAGAACCTTTCCCATGTGCAGTGCAAAGACCTTCTTCTCATCGTTTGTCCAAAGCAAGCATTGCAGGGGGAGGGGATGGTGGTGAGGTGCCAGCAACATCTCTGCAGATTGTGTTGGGGCCCAGCAAATCCAGGCAGCATCTGCTGCTCTGAAGAGCATCTCGTGGCACATGGAGCTGGTGGGGGGGCCAAGCTAATGCAGTTCCCTCCAAGCATCTGCACCAGCCCAGTGAATGTGGCCGGCACCCGCACCACAGCCAGAGCATCAAAGTGTGGCAAAAAACACTGGAAAAAACCTCTCTCTCCCCACCCTGTCCCACTTCCCAACCATTAAGTTGGAATGTAGAGCAATTGACTACCCTTTCGTTAGCTGGTAGTGAGGGGTTGGGCATTAGCTCCCAAACTTCTGTATTGGTAAGGGAGACAAAAATACCATGAAAGATTTTGAAACTATAACAATCATAAAAAATTATATAAAAAGAAAAAAAAATTATCTCCTCTACCAGTTTTACAGTGTTACAGGTCTTGCTATTACTCCATGCATATATTTTATCCAAACCAAGATTTCTCTACTGCCTTTTACCTAATATTTTTTTGCAGAGTAGAAATTGACAGTAACAAGGCTCCCAGTGGAACTTCATGTTAGTGATCATAGAATCATTTGGGTTAGAAGAGATTTTAAAGGTCATTTAGTTCCAATTCCTCTGCCATGCTCAACTGGTCTACCTTCCACTAGACCAGGTTGCTTAAAGCTCCATCCAACCTGACCTTGAACACTTCCATGGATGGGGTATCCACAAATTATATGGGCAACCTATTCCAGTGTATTTCTACTGCCACAGTAGAGATTTTCTTCCTAATATCCAATCTGTATTAGTTTATAACCATTCCTCCTTTTCCTACCCATTCATGTACATTTAAAATTTCTTGCTTGTAGGCCCCATTTAGGTACTGAAAAGCTGCTATAAGGTTTCCTTGGAGGCTTCACTTCTCCAGGCTGAACAGTGCCAAGTTTCTCAGTCTCTTTACCTCTAGAGTGTCATCAGCATTACTAGGCTTGGTACCATTCTCATATTGCTGAGGATGTGCTCAATCCCATAGTTCATGTACCTTACAAAGTTATTAAATAATACTGATACCAACACAGTCCCCTGAGGAGCAACACTCATCACCACCCAGAACTATAGCCTTTGACTAATTCTTTAAGTTAAACCATCCAACCAATTCCTTATCTACTGAATAGTCTAGTGACTAGTTTGATAATGATATAATTGCAATTGTATCAACATCTTCAAATGTATATCTTTTTATTGTTATGTTACGCTCTACATGTGAACTAAAGACAACATTACAGATTTGGGGAAGAGTATCTGGAAAGCTGTCTGGCCAAAAAGGACCTGGGGCTGGTGGTCAATAGCTAGTGGAAAATAAGGCAGCAGTATTCCCAGGTGGCCAAGAAAGCCAAGAGCGTCCTGACTTGTACCAGAAATAGTGTGGCCAGTAGGACCTACGCAATGATCGCCCTCCTGGACTTGCCGCTGGTCAGGTTGCATCTCAGATCCTGTGTTCAGTTTTGGGCCCCTCACTACAAGAAAGACATTGAGATGCCAGAGAAAGGCATGTCCAGAGAAGGGCAAAGGAGCTGGTGAAGTGCTTGGACTACAAGTCTTTTGAGGAGCATCTGAGGAAGCTGAGGATGGTTAACATGGAAAGAAGGCTGCTCAGGAAAGATCTTGTTGCTCTCTACCTGAAAGGAGGTTGTAACAACATGGGGTTTAGTCTTTTCTCCCAAGTAACAAATGGTAGGATAACAGGAAACGGCCTCCAGTTGCACCAAGAAGATTGAATTGAGTATTAGGAAGAAAGGGTGGTATGGAATTGGAAAAATGTGCCGAGGGAAGCAGTGGAGTCACCATCTCAGGAGGTATTTAAAAGATGTATAGATGTTGTATTTAAGGATATGGTTTAGTGGCGGAGTTGGCAGTGCTGCGTTAATGGTTGGACCTGATGATCTTAGAGGTCTTTTCCAACCGAAAGGATTCTATCATTCTCTGATTGTTTGATAAGAGGCTTTGAATCCTTTTTCTTGTCCTTAACTTTGTGCCTAGGCTTATTTTTATTTTTAGCTTCCTTGAAAGAAGAGTTTACTTTTTCTAAAACAATATGTTTACAGCACAACCTAACAGTAAGGTTCCCTTGAATAGAATAAAAATAAGTACAGTGGAAAAGTGTAACTAAAATATATATATTAACATGATTAAATCATTAGTGGGCAAAAGGATGGAATAAACACTTAAAGAGTATGTTGTCATCTGGTATTATTTAGCCATAGTGAGATATAGACTATCAAATGGGAATCAAATACATAGGTGTAGAATATATTCTGACTTTTCAGTTCTAATTAGCCCATTTGAACAAGAGGAGCAGTAAAATTTGTAATTTTTAGATTCTGAGCTAAATATAGCTTTGTGTTTTTTAAAAAATACCGTATATAGCATCTGATGTACAAATTAAGCTATGCATTTAGACATCTGTTCTAGTATAATAGTAACACCATAAAATATAAATGCACCTGACATGTTTTTTCATCAGGAATGAACTCCTACACATACAGGTCTTATTCAGACCTTCTTTACCCACAAAGGATGAACTGCACTTTAAGAAGAATGCTTGACAAAAGTAATCTTTAAACTAACTCTTGGTTTTGCCTACACTAACGGGTTACTCACCAGTACAGGCACAGAACCATAAAAAGTAAGAAATTATTTTCCATTTACCAGCAGAATATCATCAGTGATAGAAATTTTTCTGCAAAAAAAGCCTCACATTAAGAAGTGTTTGCAAAGCACAAACCTTTATCCAGCACAAGAAGTTTCATCTCAATATGAGGAAGAATTTTATGTTGAGAGGTTGATGGTTTTGATCCATGGCTTCCTCAGTAGCTAGGTGTAACTAAGGAAGTGGACATTACAAAGTATTCCACATGTGTTTTCCACCTAACAGAGGAGGAGGGGAGATAGGAGGGAGTTTAGTCTTCTGGTTTCTGGCAAGACTGGGGAGAGCAGGAGGAGCCAGGACGGTCTGTTCTGTTTCTGTTGGTTTTCCTAGCCGGGACGTGGTGAGTTTGTATCATGCCAGTTCTCCTTTCTGAAGTCTTTAATTGTATTTGTCTGTTTCATTTGTTTTGGTTTGGGTTTGTTTCGCCTTATTTCTTGTTAACCATTCTTGCCTCTCCCCTTTTCCCTTTTTCCCCCTGGGGTGGGGCTCCACATAGTGTGTACAATTGCATATGTGGATGCAAATGTTAGAAAATATAATTTCTTTTTAATTCAGTTCAGTTTCTTTCGAGTTCTTTTCTTTTCAGTTCTTTTTTTTCCCCTTTGCCGGGAAGATTCTGGGGGGAGGGAGGAGGCAGTCTAGGGTTGGTAAAAAAAACTAGGCCCACCTGAGACAGAGGTGCAGAGCACTGGAACAGGCTGCCCAAGGAAGTTGTGGTGTCTCTCTCTGAAGACATACAAACAGCATCTGGACACATTCCTGTGTAATGTGCTCTAGGTGACCCTGCCTTGGCAGGAGGGTTGGATTGGATGATCTCCAGAAGTCCCTTCCAACTCCAACAATTCTGTGTTTCTGTAATATTATATGTACCCTTGTGCCCTTACATTTTCAAATATGTCTGCTCAGAATGACCACTGCAATGGAAAAGAATGCCTAACTTTGATTTCATAATTAATTAAAAGATCAATGACTCTTCCACACAGCTGGGTGTTAAGCTGTCCCAGAATCTATTTCCAGCCTCTGATACACAGTTTGGGGTCTTTTTTCTTTTTTTCCAAATGTCACATAAAACTGACTGAGTAAGTTTACAGAATACCTAATGTGAAAACACTACATCATTCTTAACACAGAGCACAAGCAAACAGTTTTATTCCTGTTTGTGCAGCTTAACCTTCTGCAAAAGTAATTAGGTCTATAATTAAAAAGCTATTTGGAATGATTAAAACTCTGTTATCTAGTGGCATTTAAAGACAAATGCAAATGTCAGAAAGGATGAATTAATTAAAATTCCTATTTAAAAGAAAAAATTATGTTAGTGTAAGAGCTAGAGGATGTTATTTACTGAAATGTTACAATCTGAGGTGAAGTTAGATGATCAGAGGATACCGAGAAGGTTGAAACAATTTTATCTGGCATTTTGCAATGTGATCTGCTGCCATTCATGAGTATATTTTGTTATGTGCATGCATAGCTATTTGCCTCAGTGACTATCTGTAGTTTAGGAACTATAGTGTTGCTTACAGATATCCTATGTTTTTTCTCTGCTTTACAGCCTGAATAGATTTAGCGTAATAATTCACCAAATCCACAAAATGGACACAGTGAAGGAGGCATGTCAGTAATATGTGTGTTGTGTAACTCAGAAGACTTTTTCAAGACTCCCTGAAGAGTGAGTCTGTAGAAAGACATGCCACTGTATGAAAGGTATGTCCTCAAGGAGCATTTCAGCATACACAACTCCAGTAGATGCTCTGCATCAGCCTCTGGGAGGAAGCTGTCTCTCTTCTCTGATAGTAGAAAATAAGCCTAAGGAGTTATGTTTGACCTTTGACTACTGAGAATGCCCTCTCTTGTGCTAAGAGGCCTTATGACTTTGTTTACCAGTCTCAATATAGAATCATGACAGCATTTTTTCTTCACAGAATATTCTGCTTTCAGAGCATGAACCTCTTTTCTTTTTATCTTACACAATTAGCTGCAACATAAGAGTGTAAGAGAGACAACATTGCTTTGTCCTCTGTTACTCACCAGGTCAGAACCACTTGTGAGGGGTGCATATGTATGTGTGGAAGGAGAAGGGATGGGTTGAACCTCATGCAGTTGGGGTGGCATCATATCCCTCATGGCAGCCGCCAGAGCCCACATGAGGAAGCCTCGGAGCAGCTGCCAGTCACAAACAGCCCTGGAAAACTATGACACCCCACAACTCCTGGAGCCCCTGACTCAGGCTTGGGTTGACAGGAACAATAAGAATATGGTCCCTCACTCTGGCCTGGGACCCCACAGTGGCCACTCAGTCAGAGGCCCCACGTGGAGGTTTTGACCATAGAGACCAGAACAGATAAAACCAAAGATATAAAACCAGATGTTTTAGGGTACCACAGGCCACAGCCCTGTCACCTGAACATGAGAGAAGCTGGCCTTCCACAAAGCCTCAAGGATAGGTATATCTTCCTCTTTCTCCTTCTCTCTTTGCTTGCTTCCCCTGTTTCCTTTTCTTTACTCCTTGTCTTGGTGCTTCAGATGGCTTGGAGCTGGAGGGACTGGATTTGACTTAAGTGTGGTGAATTGGTTGAATATTGCTGTGGGTGTTGTTGATTAATATGAGCTGAGCTGGTATTGTGGTAGAATATATTGTTTAGCATTTTTTAGTATTGCCCTCTTGAACCATTGCAAATTCCCTTATTTTCTCCCCTAAATTAATAAAGTCCTTAGAAACAGTCATGGCTTTTTTTTTTTTTTTCCCCTGGACTTTTTCTTAAGGTATTAAAGAACCCTATATATATATATAAATATTGAAGTAATATACTTAGCAGAGCTCATAAGCAAACAGCCCAGGGCTAAAATGTTACACCCTCCCATCAATGACAAACGACACTCAGCCAAAACACTTGAGACAATTAACACTCAGAAACTGCATATTTTGAGGCAGTGGGCTTGGTCTCAAATGATTGCATGTTTGAACAATTGCTGTTACTTGCTTCTGGATTTATCATTGTCACTGTGAATTTTTAGGTTATGCTCAATATATGACTAAAATGGCTATTTTTCAAACTGCTTTTTAAGGCAAATAGGCAATACTAATAACAAGGTAAATTCTCTTCCCACTGCATTGTTAAAGCACTGTGGCCAGCAAAGATTAATTTTCAGTGCACAATCCCACATGTTAACACAAAAATCCTCCAAGTTTCTAATACTCACTCAGAGACAGCAAACTCTATTAATTCATATGACTTCGTTTGACAAATCTTTGTTTCTAAGACTTGTCTTTTCAACTTCATTATAAGGAGTTCACTTCTCTGGGGACACTCCCTTGTCACAGGGGAGAAGCTTGTGTGCCCTCATGAGGTTGAGAGCTATGCTGGTTGTGGTTTATGCAAACTTAACCTCCACTTCAAGCCCAAACCTAAGAGAGGCGGCATTCCAAGGAGGAGGCTCCAAGTCAACAATCT
>JAWWEV010000083.1:106953287-106979397 GCA_035583235.1 Hafferia zeledoni
CAAGTCACCTGACAATTTCAGGCCTAATCTAAACTTTAAAGCCTAAATTTAGCCCACCTGGCCAAACCCATGACATATACTTATTATTATATATATGCTATACATGATATACTCTCCCTATATTTATAAGATTTATGTAGTCATCATATAATAAAATATTGCCTCCTGAGCCTTCATTTCTCCAGGCTAAACAGTCCCATGTCTCAGCCTTTCCCCATGGGACAGCTACTCCAGTATCTAATCATTGTTGTGTTCCCGGCATTAGACTCTCTGCTATGCCCATGTCTGTCTTGTAGAGAAGTTCAGAACTGCATGTAGTATTCCAGGTGCGGCCTCACCAGTGATGAGTAGATGAAAAGGATCACTTCCCTTGACCATACATTGGGGCAATGTTTTGTCTGATACATTGGCCTTGTTTGTGGCAAGGGGACATTGTTGACTCAAATTCAACTTCTTACATCATCAACTGTCCTCTTGCTGTAAACCTCCTACTTTTCTCATGACCTGTTTCTAAAGTGCACATGTGTCCAGATGTGCCAGGTTGTGTGCAGATGCTGATGGCACTGGCAAGTTCTGCAGCATCACTGCCTTTCTGAGGGCTGGCAGCTGGTGTGTGCAGTCAGCTCTGTTACTGTGCAGCTATGACCCTGCATCACTGTGAAAATAGCAACATTGTGAGAAGCAGCTGTCAGAAACTCCCAGGGCCTTCCAACCTACCCTAGGGGCTGATTGGGTCCTTGTCTTTGCTCCCTGTCTGACTTCTTGCTGACCTGGTCCTGGGTCTGCTTGGAGATCTGGGCTGTGCCTGATATTGACAAAATCAGACCTAATCTGCTCTTCTTGCCAGGGTGGCAAGAAGAGCAGATTGGGACTACCATGGGGTGAGGGCACTGACCTGTCAGCAATGCTCCCAGATCCCCAAAACTCTGGAGTAGCTACTCTGCAATTCCCTCACTCTAGGTTAGGCTTTTCAGGGCCAGAGAGCTGGTGTGCCACCCTCAGAGGGACTCAAGGCTTCCTGCCTTCTCTTCTCATACACATAATGCAAAGGACAGGGATTGCTGGACATGTATCATGTTTAACATACTCATACTTTTTAATGGATGTCATGGATTGGTCATGCTATAACATTGGAAGAGTTTCAAGTGAACAAAGTTCTTCTAGGAAGTAAATAATGAAATTAAAGAATATTTGATCTGTTTTCGTACATGTCTGATCAATCTTTACTATGATAATTGTTACTAGTCTTTGTGAGAATTATTATATTTTTAAAAAATAGTATTTGCAGAGGCGAATGTTCCAAAATGTGCCCGAAACATTACTGAACATAGCAGATTGCTAGTAAGACTGAGTATGATCTACTAGCTTTATTGACATCAAACAGGTATTCAGCAACCTTTTCTAGATCTTGCTTTTCCAGTTAGATTTACTATATTTTATATGATTAGACATCTATTAATCTCTAATGCTCTGGTTCCAAACAAACACGTTCCTTTTTTGTTTGGTTGTTTGGGGTTTTTTTGGTTGTTTGGTTGCTTTGTGGGTTTTTTTTTCTCTCCTTTGTTATTTCAGCATTCAGACAACACTGGAGGTATTTTTATCAGGAAAGGAATTCAAGTTTATTGACAGAAATATTTTTTTCCTAGGTAAAAAGATGGCAAATCTATACACAATCAGTAAGTGTCTATAAGGCAGTCAGACAAAATCAGCTCTTGTGATTTTGGCATATTAATCTGCTTTCTTTGGCTGAGTCATAAAAAACTTATTTAACAAGACATAGCCATTGATATGCTTTCTTTGATTTGGAGAAAACAAAGGACATATGACTTTTTTCTATATGCATGGGACATAGTGAAAGCAAACACTTTTCACATCAGATTTTAGTACATTTTTAATAGATCATTGAAATCAGTATTGTATGATATTATTTAATGGTGTGTAATAATTTCTAATATAATATGCAATTTATTAGTGCAATGTATATGATTCTGGCCCAGCATCAGTTATTCTCTGAACATGAAACTGCCTTTTGCACCAGCAAATTTAAGATTCATTGGACAGGTCCTGAACCACCAGTCAAAAGGTACAGTTTCAATATCTTCAGGGGGGTCAACATTTTACCATTCTATTTTCTAAGGATGCTCTGCAATACACAGGCCTACTTATATTAACAACAGCCAAACTTCTCCTGCTTACCTTTGGCATAGCTTGATTTATATGTGTTATTTCTCTCTGCATCTCTGGGAATCCTACCAGAGTGGTGACAGGGTTAATGTAACTTCTTCCATTGAAGCAGACACAGAAATATGCAGTAGATGAAAGAAGCACAAAGGTTTGCACTGCAGGGTTTTTTTCTATGGCACTTTTTTACTGCTATTCCAGAGGTACTCCCCTGATGTATGTAACTCTCATGTTTCTAATGTCCAAATGTCAAAAAATATTAGACTGATGTCACTCCCCTGGAGAATATGACAGAAATCTTAGTCATGAAAACCAGTGTGGTTTCATATTTGCGTTCAGGGAATCTTTATAAAATGGAGCCAATTTGTATACATAAGGATTTAAACTTAGATTCCAGGGTATCAAATCAAAGAGAGATTTATATTTCATATTTGGTATCATCTCTTCCAACTCAATATTTAGCGAAGGTATTCAGAATATTATTTTGTAGTTTATATCAAAGGAAAATCAGTATCTTGACAGGTTTTAGACAGAGCCTAGACATGTTCACATATTGGTTCAAGCTGTTCTTTAGCTAAAGCAAAAGACAGTTTGGATATACTAGGATTCTTATTGATCTATTAATGTCTTATTAAATCATTACTCCCTTTTTATAACACCTGAGGAGTCCAAGACTGTCACTGAAAAATTGACAGGTCTCCTAAGTTGTGACTATCCAGTGAAGTATCAGAACTGGTTTTCCAAATATGTAGGGATTGTATTAGAAATTTTTAAGTTAGAAAGGTGTATTGGGTTTGCATGGCCAGGTTTTGGCAGTGAACTATCTCCCATGGGAAGGACTCCATGCTGGAGCAGAAGAATGTGAGAAGTCTTACCCCCTGAGGAGGAAGACATGCGCTAAACTGACTGCAGGCTCCATTTCCTGTCTAATTTTTTGAAGTCTCTCTGCAGGCCTCCCTGTTTTGAGGAAGTCAGCAGTTCCTCCTAGACTTGTATCATCTGAAGACTTGCCAGCAGTACAAAACTGGGAGGTGCTGTTGACTTCCTCAAAGGCAGGAAGGCCCTACAGAGAGACCTCGACAAACTGGAAGACTGGACAATTACCAACTATGTGAAGTTCAACAAGAGAAAGTGCCAAATATTGCACCTGGGATAGGCCAACTCCAGATGTACATACAGGCTGGGGAATGAGATGGTGGAAAGCAGTGTCACAGAAACGGACCTGGGGGTCCCTGGGCAAGTTGAATATGAGTCAGCAGTGCCCTGGCAGCCAGGAGGGCCAACCGTGTCCAGGGGGGCATCAAGCAAAGCATTGCCAGCTGGTCTAGAGAGGGGATTGTCACGCTCTGCTCTGCACTAGGATGGCCTCACCTTGAATATTGCATGCAGTTTTTGGCACTGCAATAAAGAAATATATTAAGCTGTTAGACAGTGTCCAAAGGAGGGCAATTAATACTGTGACGGGCCTTGAGGTGAAGCTGTATGAGGAGCAGTTGAGGAGCTCTTGGTCTATTCAGGTTGGAGAAGAGGACACTGAGGGGAGACCTCGTTGAAGGTGCAACCTCCTCATGAGGAGAAGAGGATCTCTTCTCTGTGGTAAACAGTGACATGACCCAAGGTAATGGCATGAAGTTGTGTCAGGGGAGGTTTAAGTTGGGTGTTATCAAAAGATTCTTCAACCAGAGGGTGGTTGGACACTGGAACAGGCTTCCTAGGGAAGTGGTTACAGCACGAAGCCTGACAGAGTTCAAGAATTTGAATTATAGTCTCAGGCACATGGTGTGGCTCTTGGAGATGGTTCTGTGCTGGGCTAAGATTTGGACTCAAAGATCCTTGTGGGTCCCATTCAACTCAGCATATTTTGTGATTCTGTGGAAGGAGGTAGAGAAAATCAGAATTGAAGCTGAACTCAGGAAGAAGGGAGGGGTGAAGGGAAGATGTCCAAAGACTTGATTTTATTTCTCCTTATCCTACTCTGATTGGTAATAAATTAAATTAATTTCACCAAGTCAAGTCTCTTTTGCCTGTGGCAGTAATTGGTAAGTGATCTCTCCCTGCCTTTATCTTGACCCATGAGCCTTTTGTTAAATACTCTCTCCTCTTCCCCCTTCCAGGAGGGGTATGATAGGACAGCTTTGGTGGACACCTGATGTCTAGCCAGGGTCAACCCCTCACAGAAGGGCACATTCCCATTTCAGTTCAGAGATTGACTGGAAATATATATGAGAATTGCAGTTCTAGATCTTCACATATATCTAAGTATTCTTCAAAGAGTAGTAGCATCTGCAGCAGTGAAGGGCCCCACTGCAGCATTAAAGGCAGAAAGCTATTCCAGTAGCCGTTCATTCATAAAATGTTATTGGCCATTCTGGAGTATGAAATATGGATAGATGAAGTGATCAGTTACATAGCTTTGGTACAAGAAAATAGCACTGCTAATTTATCAGCATAAAAAATAGTAAAGCTGACTTCATAGGCACCATTTTAGTAAACCCCAACTAACCATAAAAAACAAACAAACAAAAAAAACCCCACAACAACAACAACAAAAAAAAAACCAAACAAACCCCCCCAATCTTCTGCAAAAAAAATTACAACAAAAAGTTTTAGCCTGTTGTATATTTTAAGAGTCATGTTTAGAGCATACTATTTCTAGCTTGGTTCAATTTTATATATATAAAAAAAAATCAATTTCATCTTAGGAATAATTTAGGAAACATTTTTCAATGACTGCTTGCTCATATTTCCAAATGTCACATTCAAAATCAAACAGTGAGGGCAAAAGGTCCATGACTACAAAATAATGGATTTTTTAATCTATATTTCCAATAACATTTAATAGACATCAATGTTCATGATGTTTGTTTAGAGATCGACAAAAATAATGATGTTCATACTTCAGTAATCAAAATTATTTCTCCTAAAGATCAAAAGAATTCTGCATGTATTTCTTTTGTTCATAATGTAGTTTTATTCTTATTTGTATGATGAAAAAAAAATAAAATGTAAGGTATATATGTACTGCTGCCAGAAGTTTTCTGAATCTGGGGAAATTAATTGCTTATGTTAACAGTCAGTTAAAGGGAACATAAATCTAAATTTACAGTGGCTGACACCTAAGTCTTGGTGAGGGATTCAATTTATATATACTCACCATGCATTTCATTACTGTTAAGTTTCTTTATAAAAATCCTCACCAAACCAAAGGCAATCCTTTCTCTCTGAGTTAGTAAATAACCACATCTAACCCCTCATATCAAAAGCATTGGCCATGTCCATGGAAATTAGTAGTCCTAGTATAATCATTGGCTCATGCTAAAAATCTACACTTCTTTGTGATAATGCTTCTTGCAATCAAACCATGCGATATGACAGAATGTGTGTTGTCTTGCTTCAGGTGGCCTGTTAGGATTGAAGCTGAAGGCCAAGTAACACAGGTGTCTGTGCATTGGTCCTGTTTCTGTCTGATATGTTCCCCCATGCCTCTAGTCAAAGGACTTACCTTGTTCACCAAGTGTCCCTGAATAATATAGCTACAACTAAAAATAAAATTGAAAGTAATGCATTAAACTTATCACGGCAATTCTCAGAGGTTGAGCAAATGATGTCTATACACAAACTTGCCATTTCTTAAACTATGTGTAGCTTTAAGGACTTCAGGCTTTAAATGCAAACTGTAAACTGTAACAGTGTCATAGGTTTGCCCTATTAATGCATATAGAACAAAAACTGTAACATCTAATGAGTTGTTTTCATTATATGCCAAATAACATCAAAATAAAACAAACAAACAAACAAATAAATATCAATGTGATACTGTTCACGTTGCAGGACTTGTGTACATATATGAGTATGGTTTGGGGGTTTGATATTCAAACAGAGAAAAACAGGTTAGATGGATGAAACAGAAGAAATTGCTTTTATTTCCCCTTTTTTTAAAAAAAACCCCTATAATTACCCATCCTTATTCCCCAAATAAGCCACAAGCCTGGAGTGAGTGCATCAAATGCAGGTAAGGATAAACAAACTCTTCAGGAACAAGCATAAACCCCCAATGACTGAATCCCATTCATCATTCTGTTCCCAGTGAGAATACATTTGCCATGCATGCAAGATGATGGGTACCATTACTCCGGGTAAGAATGAAAACATACCACAAGTATCATTCAACCATACAGCCCAGTGCACCTTCTATCTAGCCTGATGGCTAAAACAGTCACGTAAATGTTGGGGGATTTTTTACAGAGATTCAAATCTCTTTAGGAGAATGAGGGAATTGAATGTGAATCTTTCACAGCCTCAGAGAGTATATCGACCACAAGACTATTGTAAAAAGAAACAATTCTTGCTATCTCAGTTTTGAGAGATGAAACTGCCTCTTGGTTTTTCACAAGTACAAGTTGACAAGTAGAATTTCCCAACATCTGGACACTGAAGAAATGCCAAAACTTTTATTTTTTGGTATGGGCATATTGAACACTGTTATTATTTGAGGGAAAACTAAAATTCTGTTCAGCACATCACAGTCTCATTCATGTGCTCACTGAGCCTGAGGACTATCTATAGGTTTGCCTAATCATTGGAAAGGGGAAAATGTAATCTTACTTTACTGTATGAGTGAACATTTTAAAAGCACTTGGCCAGCTTTCTGTTGTATCTAAGATATTCTCAGGGTGAGTGAAAGGACCTTATTTTTAGCCAACCAGGCTTTGGGATCAATACAACAAGCACAGAACAATGTTTCATTTATTTAGACCTAATACTCCAAGGGAAGCTGCAAAATCTGGTCCAGTTCCTCCTTAGCAATTCTTTGAGTGATCTCACTTTTTATCTTGATTATTTAGCCCCTAATTCACCAAAATTCTTTTATCAGGCCTTTTAATCAAATTTGGGCTTCTTGCCACCAGAAAAATACCTTTTTTTTAAGAGCAGATATCTTTTTATGTTACAGCTTTATTTTCATAGTCTTTTCAGTCTTCTGTTGATCTTTATTCATAGAACGTTTTATCTGGAAAATTTAGAGTTAGACAGAAAAAAAAAAGCTTCCAACAGTGTATGGTGAAATGTTTATTTTAAAAATGATAGTAATCTCTGTAGTCTGTTGTGATGCTGTGGGTTTCAGTCTTCAACATTGACAAAACCAACATTTAAACATCCCGTAGAAGAGAGATTTGCTTTCGTATATGCTTCCCTGACATATTTCTCTCTTTTTTCTTGGTAGAAGTAGCACCCAATCTTAAGTCAAATTTAATGACTAAATGTCATACATGAAGCCATAATAACTTAGCCGAAGGGACTTTTTTCCATTGGAAAATGTCAGAAATGATAGACTGTAGCCTCAATTCTGATTTCCCATTCACACCACTTGTCTCGTTCTACTGACATAAAGTTTCCTGGTTAACAGAAACATGATGAAACTTCTTTTTGTGTGTACTTTGGGAATAAAAGAATAATAAAGACTGATAGAAAGAGCTAATATCATCAGTGTTTTATCCAGGACACCAAGGAATAGTTTCAGAAGCCCTTGCTCTTTTGTTTGTTGGAAAGAAGTGTAGTAAGGTACAAAATGTTACCTGTTACACTTCCTTCCTCAGCAGTAGATGTCCCCAGACATCAAAGAACTTGTGTCGAAAAGAGCAAATCTGAAGCTTTGCTGTTTGCCACTGGACAGCACCATGCTGCAAATGACAGTCTCAATGTTTCCTTTCTCTGCTTTAACCACATAACCTCAAAGAAACAACCTGAATGATAAGGGGGTTTTTTTTGTTGTTTTTTTTTTTTTTTTTTTTTAAGGCATATACCTTGAGAAATACTCTGTAAAAGGAAACAGAAAGGCCCCCCCAAACAAGGATCACTAAATGAACAAACCAGAAGTGAAGACTGTTTGTAATGAACATTTAATAGGTTCAAGATGAACCTCTGGAGTAGGAAGATAGGAAAGACCCTTTCCCCCAGAGACCACCACCATCACTTAGAAAGAACAGAGAAGAAGCCCCAGAGAACTTCAGAAATTGCAGAATACAGGAAGGAAGAAAATAAGGACATGATAGTGTCATAAAGTGCTCAGAAAAGTACTAGGTGAAGGTTGCATGAAGCTGATAGACTCATGTAGACATAGATAAATTAGTTTGGGTAGGGTATATCCATCTTAGAGCCAAAGTGAGATAAATCCTTGAATATCTCTTATGCTCCTATCCATTCACTATGTTTTCATTCACATTGTAACATTTGGTTGGGTTTGTTTTTGTTTGTTTGTTTGTTTGTTTGGGGTTTCTTTTGTTTTGTTTTGTTTTTTTCCCTCTGTTCAGGCCACTCATGTCATAGCCAAATCATATTCTCAGTTCCCTCTGCTCTATAGCTAGGACTTCATGGCTATCTGAAGACACAGAATGAAGTCCCCTTTACAGAGAATCATCAAGTCATTAAGGCTAGAAAAGACCTTCAAGATCATTGAGTCCAACCTTTGATGGATCATCACCTTGCCAGCTAGACCATAGCACTAAGTGCCATGTCCAGTCATTTCTTGAACACTTCCTGAAATGGTGATTCCATCATCTCCCTGGGCAGCCTGGTCCAATGCTTGATGACACTTGCAGTGAAGAAATTCCTCCTGATGTCCAACCTGAACCTCCCCTGGTGCAGCTTGAGGCCATTTCCTCTTGTCCTGTCACTGGTTGCCTGGGGAATGAGTCCGGCCCCCACTGGCCACAGCCTCCTTTCAGGTAGTTGTAGAGAGCAAGAAGGTTTCCCCTGAACCTCCTTTTCTCCAGGCTGAACAACCTTGGCTCCCTCAATTGCTTCTCATATGAACACCCTCTGGACCTTTCACCAGCACCACTACCCTGCTCTGGACACACTCCAGCACTTCAGTGTCCTTCTTCTAGTGAGGAGTCCAGAACCAGACACAATACTTGAGGTGTGGCCTCACCAGTGCTGAGTACAGAGGCACAATCACTACCCTGGTCCTGCAGCACACACTTTTTCTGATACATATCAGGATGCCATTGGCCTTCTTGGCCACCTGGGCACACTGCTGGCTCATGTTCAGCCATCTGTTGACCCTCAGGTCCTTTACTGCTGTGTTGTTTTCGAGCCACTCTTCCCCAGCCTTGCAGTGGTGTGTAGGGCTGCTGTGACCCAGGTTCAGGACCCAGCACTCTACCTTATTGAACCTCATTCTTTTGGCCTTGCCTCTTCAGAAAATATAGTATAAGCATTGTTTTGGACTTGATATTATTTCTATTCTAATATGTGTTTTCATTTTGGGGAAAACAGAATATGGTCTGAATTTTAAAGCCTGAGAAAAAGAGTTGAAAATTATGAAAGAAAAAAAATCATCTTTTATTCAAAAACAATTTTCAAAGTAATATATCTTAGTTGAGTTCTGAGAAAGGACATCAGAAAGTCTGCAGAGATACAACTCATGACGTTAGTAGCCCCAGTATCATAATTTCCAGTTTGTGAAGGTCCATTAAAATAAAACTAGGACACAATTCAGTCCTACATTTCAGTGGTCCTCAATGGTATTTCTTCACTGACCTTTAGGGAGACATTCATCTCACATTTAGCTATCTTCAGTTAATCTTGTAAGCACACATATAGCCAAGAAGGAAAGGGGAAGGGTGAGGAAAATAAGAGGCAAACATTTAAAGGACAATTGTTCTTATCCTAAAAATGTGCATAAAACAGGTATTGTGAGCCATTCTCTGTGTCTCTTTTTTATGTTAATTCTGTCTTATCAATAAGCTATGGACTATATGCATCTCCTACTGATCTTGGATGCTTTCTGCGGAAAAAAGTGCCAACAATAACACAGGAATAGGGACTTTTTAAATGTCTTATTTACTATGATTTCTGGTATTTTTTTAATGAATAGGCTAGGAAGGGACTGACATGAGAGCCAGAGACCATGAATGGGTGAACAAAGGTTTTTCCATCAGGGTGATGATGCTGGGTTTGCTGTTCAGATGTGGGTAGATCACTAAAGATTACTTCAAAATTAATTCTAATTATCTGTCCTGTGCTGGAATATCACCAGAGAACCAAAAGCAAGTTATTTGCAGGTGTTAACTGCATAGAATTGCCATGCAAATGCAACTCAATCTGTTACAATAATTTTCCATTTCTAAATTAATAAGAAGAATGGAAAAGGAAAAAAACAGGGCACCTCAGCAGGTTAAGTTTTGGAGATTAGAACTATCTTTAAAGCTTCATAGTGCAATAACAAGAAAATATCACTAACAACTTACCTTTAGAGCACATCTGTATCTTGATTCATTAAGGAAGATTACAAACTTTTACTTTATCAGATCTTAATTGTGATAACAAAACAATATTATTTTTGTACCTTGTTATTCTGATGTTGTTCTTTGCCTTGTGTGCTACTTACAACTCAGGCATTAAAGCTAAAAATTATGTATTTGGAAAATTGAATCTCTGACTCACTCCAAGGTACTAAAGCAAATTAAATGAAAATTGGAAGAGCTAATTTTTTTTTCACATGAGTGAATATCTTCTTACAGAATAAATACAAGGCTGTTTGAGTGGAAAAAACCCTGATTGCCAAAAGACAGCAGAAAAGTTGTTCTATTTAACATATAAATGAAACAGAGTAAATAAAAAAAAAAAAAAATTATTTAAGTCACAGAAGCAGATTGAAGTCTGGTTTAAAAAATACAAACCAATATAACCAACAAAAACCTCAAAAACTATTTTTGATCTAATTAACCCGTGTCTTTTTTACAGTGAAAGACTCTAGAGAAAGACCATTTACTATGTGTTCAATACAAACCCCTCAGAAATCAATAGAAAGATTGCCCATTTCACTTGTTTTTTTTCTAAAGCCAAGGCTTTTATTATTTACCTAAGGCCTAATTCAACTAAAGAGAGTGAGAATCTGCTTTACCTTACTGGTCTTTAAATTACATTTTCTGAAGTATCGAGGTGATCTAAAATAGAATGTGGAAAAATTACATTTCTAAATGTCGTAAGTGTTTTATCTGTGATATGTATTTTACTCCTACCAAAATGCTTTTTTGTTTCTTGACATTGATTGAGATCTAAACTCTACACTTTTATAAGTTCATGCTTCAAGCTCCCAGTATTATCAAACACCTGAAGCAAATCAGTTACAGCATGCTGCCATTTTCCTGAGACCAGTGCATTTGTCTCAGAGACTCTTTGCAACAGCTACACATTTCCTTTGATCCATAACAGTAATGTTAGAAACATTCAAGTATGTGATTGTATTTGTGAGATTGACACAGAGCTATGTGCTTCTTTTTTACAGTCTTTGCTCTTCTGTGTTGAGGGTGATGTCCCACTGAGTTTTTGTGATTATCATCACGTTACCAGTAGGCTATAATTCTGAAGTGATTTGAAAAGCTAGCGACATAGTAAGTGATTTAGAAGGAAGAAGAAGGAGGCAGTCCATTATCTCTCAGGTAGAGCAGTACTTCTGAGGTAATTTTTTTCTTTTTTTTTTTCCAAATTTCCACTGTGCCACAAATTTTTACATCATGTTTTGCTGAATTATATTGATATATATCAAATCATATCACACAAAATACAGGCTAATATGACAAGACACGGAATAGCAGAATGAAACATGCAAGAGCCTTGAATTATTTTTCTTTTACTTCTAATCCACTGTCCCAAAACAAAGGCTGGTCAAATCCACCATCTCATAATCTGGAACTGGTATATATTTAAACTCTTTGCAAAAATTGCAAAGTTTAATTTGCCAACCCTTGCAAGCTTCTTCATTGTAACTTTATCCCTCTCTCATATTGCAAGATATTTACCTTTCATTAAAAAGTACAAATGGAAGATTTAATCTCCCAGTTTTAAAGCTGTGTTGTAGAATTCATTTGCTCATTCTGCCTCTTAGATCTGTCTACCAGAATTTGCATTTTGATTCAAGTCAGTGAAATGAAACCAGAGACTCAGCATCTCCAAATAACATTTCCTATTTCTAATAACTCCTATTGTTTGTGGAGCCCATTTTTTATTTCATCTGCCCTTTGCTTTGAAAGCATCTTTGGGTTATATCAGTTAATGATTTGAAAGAGGTTTTTCTAGAAGTATTTTATTTATGTCTTCTGAACTGATATTGAGATGGAAGAGACCAAACTGTAATCAACCTGTGAAGACATTTTACTCCTACCTCACAGAGGGTCCAGGATGCTTGGCATGTCCCATATTCCTATGGAGATAGTTTTTCTAGGAAGCAACTACAGAATTGTCATACTTCTCAGGTAGAAGGCAGTATTTTTCTCTTTTCTTTAATATCTTGCAATATCTTGTATCCTTCCCTGTTATGTCTGAAGATCCCACTTCCTTCTCAGATAACTTCAACATCCAGAAGATGCCAGTAAAAGTAAACTAAGGAGACAATCTAAAGTAGTGCATTTTTAGAAACTGGTAATGATGGGGAAAAGTTCATGAGAAAACAGAAATTAAAGTGTTTGAAGCATACTGAATGAGAAAAAGCTAAAAGCCTTTCCATAAGTGTAATTCCTCAGACTTGTTCAGATCAGGGATCTGAAATTTCTTTCACAATCTAATCTTTCACAAATTCCCTCTCCACCAGGGGAGGCTTAGATTAGACATTAGGGAAAATTCCTTCATTAAAAAGATATTCAGGCACTTGAACAGACTGCCCAAGGAAGTGGTTGAATCACCATCCCTGGAAGTATGAAAAAACATGTGGATGTAAAACTTGGGGATATGCTTACTGCTGAATGTGGTGGGTCTGGGTTAATGGTTGGACTCAATGATCTTAGAGGTCTATTCCAACCTTAGTGATTCTATGATTCTATGATTTTAGGGGGTAGAACAGGATTATTCAGTTTATTTATCTCTGAAAACTTACCACTGTTAGAATATTTTAGTAAATACTTTTGCCATCAACAGCTCCTCTCCATTCAGATCATATTTCCACATACACCTAAACCCAAAAGTTAGTTAATAATGGTGGCAGCAAAATCATTCATACCTGAATTCCCTTGTGCCACTCAGAACAGTAAATATCAGTGTATTTTCCCCACAGATCTGATTTTTAAACACACTTAAAATACTAGGCAATCACCAAAAACAAGCTAGAAAAAGTCCCCAAAGCCTTCCCTCCCCTCCTCCCCCACCAAGTTTGGATGCTTCAACAAGCTATTTTGTCAGTTATTACATTTAAAAAAGAAGGCCAGAAGTTTCCATTCTAATGAACTCTCTTACTGTGGCTGCTCAAGTCCTGTAACCTTTGAAGTTCTTGGCCTGCAAGATCAAAATGACCAATTTTTGCTCCTCTAAAGCTACAGAAACTTCACCTTGTTGGGTTTTGAAACAGAAAAAATTCAGTGTCTACCACATTTTTTGACCATCTGCAGCAATGGATAGAATGACGGGAGTCTAGGTCAGGAGATAAATATGGCTACTTGGGCTTAGCTTGAGCACATGGACCACAAAGCCTGAAGAAATGAAATCCAATTTCTCAGTTCACCTCTTCCCCATTATTCAAAGGTCTCCAAACTTTGCAATCTCTTTGGTTCATACTCCAGTGAAACCCTGTTAAACTAAAAAATGCAAAGTCCAGAACCCAAAACATCAGTTACAGATAAGTTTACCAAAGATATTAAAAGCACTTTGTTTTCTCAGGTATTGGCTTGGGCTGCACTCCTCTCCAGTAGTTTTAGTCTATAATCTGCAGTGGCATATTAGATATTCCTACAGAAGTGAGACTGAAAATACCTGAAACCTAACCATTGGAAACACATGTTAGGTTTCTTCTCTGTGTTTATCAAGCACTAATGTAGAAATACACTAGGCAAGAAAATCATATTAAGAAAACTCAGGGATGGCTATGTTAATGAACAGTTGCCACAAGTTTAGACATCGGTTTCTTAGTAAGGCTTCACTGTTCTCCAATGAAATCAATGAAAACATTGCTATTGATTCCATGGGAGACATGTCAAACTCATACACAGTTCCTCCTCCAAAACCTAGGGATGCTTAATTAAAGGGCAACTTAGCAGTGGGGGAACTTGTGAGGACAAGCAAACTTTATGAGATTACAGATGAACATCAAATAGGTTTGCACTAATAACACAGTGATTTGTACAAGTGAATGATAATACACTTCCTACATTCAGCTCTAGGGCAGGTGATGGCTTCTTGCCGTCTTGTGATGTGAACTTTAAAATCAGTGGCCTCTTTTCTTATAAAAGTAAAATTATTCACAGCAATACTGCAATTTAATATTAATTCTTAGTGATTTCCTTAGTTTTGGTGAAACTTTAAAATCTTACAGTGTTTAAACAGTAAAATTATTGGTGAATTTTAATGGCATCTACAGGCCTTAATAAAGTGCTTGGCTTTTGTTAAAAGAAAATGTTTCTTTTCGATTTCTATATTCCACTTTAATGCAACAATGGTAAGCCTGCTTCCTAGCCATTCAACTTGCTACAGCCTGTGAATTCAAACAACAAGTAGTTTCACAGGCTCTTTCTGTGAAGGAGATATTTTCAGTATAGATTTATTGAAAGACCCAGGGTGGTCCCATGGTGTAATGGAGAGCACTCTGGACTCCGAATCCCAAGGACCTGAGTTCGAGCCTCAGTAGGGACCGTCCCTTGGCAGTCTCATCAGATCTCGGATGCTAAGCAGGGTCAGCCCCAGTTAGTACCGGGTGCTGTAGACAGTCCTGAGGACTTCACTGTAACTGTCCAAGCTCGCTTGGCTGTGGCAGATGGACCCTTAGGACTTAAACGGTGGGGCCAGTTCTGCGCATGCTGTGCCTCACCTAAAAAAATCCACTGTGCAGGCTCGAAGGGCACACCCACGTGGGAAGAGCCCTTCCCAAATCTTCGTTCACGAAGTCTGGCCATACATACATACATACATACATACATACATATTGAAATACCTACACTGAACTGGGATTTTCAAGGAATGTGCAAATGGCTTGAGTAGACTTTATCTTCCCACTATTATGCTTGCTAGGCTTGTAATTGACCTGCCTGTTAGCATATGTGTGTGTGTAGCTTTAAGTGTACAGGGGTAATTTAGCAGGCAAAGAATTTTAAAATGTGTTTATCAACTGGGCTGGCAGAGCTGTTCCATTAGCACATCTGGTAGAGCTGCTGCTTTGAGATGTGATGTGGAGATGGATGCAGGAGACAGCAGGACTGCCTGCCAAGCCCACAAGGTTCATTAAGCTCAGTAGAACCCTGCAGGAGAAAACAATTTTTAAAATAGCTTTCAAAGGCTCCCTGGGTGTAAAAGTTCTGGATTCTTTTTAATTGCACCATGCAGAGAAATCTTTGCTTCTAAAGCTCAATTTACATCTCCTGAAAAAAGAGAGAGAAAATATCTTTTTGGTCTCTTTGATGCACATGAGCTGGCACTTTAGTTGGAAGTAATTTATCCTATTTATCAGCTATGGATACCCAATTCTTGATGTGAAACTTATATGTGACTAAAAGTTAGTTGCTTTGCTGCAAAAAATCTCTTTCCCTCTGCAGTTCCAGAAAGGCCTAATATCCACACCTTACAATGTCAGGCTGGCTTTCCAGGAGTACACTTTCTCACCAGCCTTGGTTTTGGAGGTCATGAGAGCTCAGGATTTTATTGTTATTGATGCTGTTGTGGTGGGGTTGGGAAAGAGGTTATTAGCCTGCTCCCAGGAGAACTAGGGGAAAAAAATCCTTAATCACCCCTCACGAATTTCTTTAAAAAAAGCTATAGTTTGTGATGTGTTTTAAAAGATGGTTTTATTTTCTTTTTAGTATTTAAATTGGCTAAATAGGGAAAATTTGATTCTAAAAATTCTATGGATTTTAAGACAAAATTCTCCTTTAACACATTGCACACTCATAAAAGTTATAAGATGTGAGTTTTTTATGAAAGGTACATGTCTGACTAGTAAAACACAATCAGATCTTACTTGACTTTTTTTTCCTTTTTTTCTTTTTTCTTTTTTTTTTTAATAAGAAATATGCAATAAACCTAATTAAGTAATAGAAATATCAAATTGCAATGATTTATGATAAAACTGTATTCTGAAATTATAAAACCTGGCAATCTGAGGGGTTTTGTTTTGGTTTGGGGTTCTTTTTGTTTGTTTGTTTTGTTTTTTAAAAGGTCCTATATAGCAATAGTGAACCTTGTCACGTGGCAGAGATCCTTGGGTTTATTGATCTCAAGAGCAGCAAAAGGAGTTGTGGACCAGAAGTACCAGATATAGGGTTTAGAAATAATGCACTTCTATATTTCAGTCCTTTACCAAAGCTGCAAATTTCTGTGAACAATTGTGAGTAAAGAGCTTGGTGTTCCCCAATTTAATTTTTTTTTTGGATAAACAAAGGGTAATAAAAGGAAAAAAAAAAAAAAAAAAAAAAAAAAGAAAGAAAGAAAGAAAGAAAAAAGAGGAAAGAAACAGAGAAACAATGAAATACTTTTGGGCAAGTAAAACTGTATTCAAACCCTTAATTTATAAAGAAAACAATTAAGGACATATGTAAAGGAACAAGGCATTCATGAAAAATGTGACTCACAGAGTTTACAGCAGGACTGGAAGATGCTGAGATATTGTAATGAATTACACTGGCACAAGACACTGTACAGCACAAAGCATGGATGTTCAAACATGTATGGGAAATGAATCATTTGATGCCCGTTAGTGTCACTGAAAATTTTGCTATGAAAGCCCCATGCATTTTTGAAAGTGTACTTTGAAATGTTTAATCCAACACTTACAAGCATAATTTAGCACAGACACAGAGAATCTATGCTAATTCTCTGTTCTTTCACAGTCCTAATTATGCTTTTGTTAGAAGGAGTTAAGGCTTCTGTACCAGGCCAGACCTTTTGTCTCATCAGGCTGATGGATTTGTCTGAACTGTGGATACTTTAAAATAGCATATATGGATTAAATGACAGAAGAAGTGTGTGCTAGCAGAGATCATCACTGCAGTGTGTGCTAGCAGTTTTATCACTGGCAGTTTCTGCTTAAATATCAAAATTTAAAAGTGTTCCTGCCTTATGAAAGTGTTTGACAGCTGTCAGGTCAGACACTGAGAGTGTGAGGACTGAAATCAAAGCCGTCTTACTGCTCATCTTTCTCCATAGATTCTGTCTGATTAAACAACTCTATCCAGATATGCAGGTAGTACACATAAGAAACTCTTCTTGTAGCACATATTTTCAGTCACACTAAGGTAAAAAAAAATAATTGGACTTTCAAAATTCTCTGTTTTGTGCTATAAACAAAATCCCACTTCTTAATTCATCTTGATGTGGTAGCAATAGGAATGTGGTGGCAATGGCATTTTCATTAAGTGTGTACAGCACAAGTCTTCACCAAGCTCCATGGAACCTGGTGCTTATGTTTTTGAGATGTAAACTCCACTGAAATCAGCTGTGCTTGTTAAAGATTACATGATTTACTGACATGCTGCAACTTGCAAGATTAAAGTCAGTTTATCAGTAAAAAATACTGGATGAAATACACTGCTCTTTACTAACAGGAAAGGAAGTGTTTAGACAGACTGGTAGGACTAGCAGATATATTGCTTGAATTAGCTAACTTGCCCTACCTGAGAAGAAGAAAAATAAGGAGGAGGCAACAGGCATGAGAGACGGGTTTATCTCCCAGATTTGGAGCATGGGAGTGATCCAAAAAGAAAAAAAGGTATCAGCAAAGGCCTGTCATTAAATAGACAAAATCAATGTCAACTCACTTGTAAAGGCCAAGGAAGGTAAATTACTGAACATAAAAAGTTCTGATAAAAGAGTTAACATTGTGATTTCTCAGGTAGGATTTCTTGGGACCACCAATAACATACTCCATCTCTGGAAGTGGGTAGGACTTTAAGCAATCTGGTCTAGTGGAAGGTGGCTCTGCCATGGCAGTGGAGTTTGAAATGGATGATCTTTAAATGTCTCTTTGAATACAAACCACTCAATGATTCCTATGAAAGCACATTGGTGACAAGCTGTTTCCATGGTACCAAGATAAAGCCAGGTAAAACCAGGTAAAGTTCTTCTACTAATGGAGCCATAGAGGAAATTTTGCTTTTTATGGTCCACTGCAAAGTAGCTCAGATGACAACTAATAATGAACACATTGGTATTTGACACTTTTTCCAATATTAATGACACTGGAAGAAAATTTCTGTCAGATGTCTTTGCTGTTGGATAGAAGTTTGGAGAGATTCAAATCTGATTGACTGTACTTAAATATTCAATAAAAAACAAATTTATTTTCTATCTGCAAAAAAGGGATATCAAAAAGACAAAAAGAGAGAGAGAGAAAACTGTTCATGTTTTATTTACTCAGAATATTTTACTCTGTAAAGCATGGTGGTTTTAATAATTTTCACTCAATTCTGGCAGGAAGGTGAAATATAAAAAACCCAAGTAAGTATGAAAGAAATTAATATTGCATATTGATGAAATATAAGTGCAATGGTTACTCTAAGCAAAAAAGATTGCTGTTACAGGAAGTAGAAAGTTTATTGTTGAACAGAAAAGTTTGTTTTGGCTTAAAAGTTATAGCATCAGTTTTAAAATCTTGAAAGATTTAGGATACCAAAGAAGCCCTATAGTTTTTAAGGTCCTGGACTACCTCTCACAGGATGCTGGAAAAATACAGAATTAAAAAAAAAAAAAAAAATAGATGCTATGCAATTTATTGAGCCCAAAAAGGCCAGCAGTCTTCTGCCTGATGGTTAAGAAAGACAGGCAATGGTCTTATACTGTGGATGCCACCGATAACACAAAGGAATCAAAACTCCCGGGAGAGTGGGGCTTGACAGGTGAACCAACATGACACTTCATAAAGTTTGTATACTGTGACCATTCTCAAAAGCTAAGTGGCTGTCTGACATTTTGGGGAATAAAATAAAAATAAAAAAGTAAAGGCTGCAAGAAGATCCATCATGAGTCCATCTGAGCAGGGGTTTCCACACACCAGAAAACTGCGCACAGTATGAGGAAAGGACTGATAACAGCATGTTTTGCCCAGAGAAATTTTTCATAGGACCAGTGGAAAGCACTGCAACAGAGGATGAATAGGCTAATACTCTGGAAACAAAAGCAGTATTTTTTAACTATGTAGGAATCAGGTGTGAGGGAAAGTATGGTAGTCAAAACCATGATTAGTACTGGCAGAGCAACCAAAAGAAATATTTGAGATACATGGATAGAAAAATGGCTTCTGCCCCAAAACCACGCACGTAAGGTAAAAGTAGCAAAAGTTAATGAATTGGGAAGAAAAGAGGAAAGGGAGAGAAGAGTATCTTCCAATTGTATTAGAAGAATGAAGAAAGTATGAATTAATTAAAATGTCTCAAGTTTTATCAGGAATGACACTGCACTGAAGTAGTTAAGAAAATGTTAGGGAAACTTTTCAGGGAAAAGAAAGATTCCAAAAGAGCAGAGAATTGATCTGGAGAAACACAGTTATTCCAAATGATTCCTATTCTTGGGATTTTAGAGTAGGAAAGAGAGAGAACAGAGAAATTAAGTAATGCTTGAGAGTATCTATTTCTTTCAGGAAAAAAGGAAGCAGGATGAAATTATTTAAGACAGAAAAAAGCCCAAACAAACAACAAACAAGCCAACAAAAAAACCCACAACAACAACAACAAAAAAAGAAAACCCACCAAAATCCAAACAAACTCAATAAAAGATGATCAGAAAATCCAAGCAGACTGAGAACTGCTAGAGCTCACATCAAAAATTATAAAAGAACTTAGAATTGTATCCCGTGTTATTGAGGAAGATGGTCAAGCAGACTACAGGCTGCCTGCACAGGGAATAAGCAAAAGAAGTTACAAAATAATACCCACAGAGGATATGGTTGTGTTTGGAAAATGATGTCTGACCAAATGGAGGGGATAAATATGCTGCTTCACAAACACATCCAGGAAATATGTGATTCAACTCTTATTACAGAGTTGAAAGAACTTCCATCTTTAATTCCAAGAAACAGAGCAGGACTCCAGGATTTCTTGCCATCTAACATTTGTCCTTTCTAGACCCTTCAACAATACTCCTCTAGCTGTTCTTTAGAGAAACCTTTTTATTTGTTCTTTTTTTCTAAGCACCTTGCTTATTACAGTGGTTTTGATATGACAGAAGCTTCCGCTCAACACATTAGTCATAAAATCCACATAATCCAAACTAAAATTTATCTTTTAACATTGCAGTTTATGTTTTCATCAATGTTGATACAGGATGGCCCTTTAAAATTTTTCAGTAAGCATCTTTTTCAAAGACAAAACAGCTAATGATGGCTTAAAAAAAGTGTGTAGATAAATTTGCATATATGTATAATTACTAATATTGTGAGGAAAAATACTTTATCTGCAGTCAGGTCAGAAGATAAACTAAGTAGATAGTATGACATTGACAAACTAAGAGGCAAAATTTTCAGAAGCAAATCACATATGTCATAAGACCTGATTTAAAACTATCATAGTAAAATCATCTTATGTTAGTAAGTATATTCTTAATATACTATTTATTTTACTTTTATGCATCATTAAGCCCTTGGATGATGGGCTTATAATTAAAAGGTTTTTTCCAAAAATCAATGAATAGAAAGATATCAAAATGATAATGTTGTATTAAATGTTGATAGAAAATATATTTTCAGTCAAGAGCATTCATCCTCAGTCTTCAGGCTAGGGTCAATATATTTTTCTGACAATTTGAAAGGCTGATTTAATGCTCTGACAAGAAGGAATAACAATGAATGTCTGTGTTAACATTTAATACAACTCGAAGCATGTCTATTGTGAGACTAGATGCTTCCATAAGCTTCAGCAAACTCAAACAGTTGACTTTCTCTGTTTATGTAGTCAACAGTAAGCTCTACTCCCTTCCTTCCTGCCAAACTTGACTATTAATTGCTTTCTGACCATTTACACATTGTCAGAAGTTGTATGAGACTTAAGATGGAGCAATTATTTTCTACAGGTTATTTTCAAGGGAGTGTTACAGAGAAATGCCATCCATTAAAGCAGCATGGAAAATACTTTCAGAACCACAGGGGGTGCTGAAAAAAAACACCTGAAATGCACATAGTGCTGCTTCTTCACATGTCAAGCCCAGAAGTACTCAAAGCTTTGGATAATATTTAAGGAGAAAGAAGAAAATAAAAATATTTTGGCACTGTTGGAATACACACCCAAGATACAGTGACCACATAAAATGTTATTTATAAAAATATTACCATCTCTTGAATGAGCCAAACTGTGTTGTGTCAGTAAAACCATGTAATATGTGGTGCTGAAGCTATGCTAAGGAGCCATTTGCTATTTTAACTCCATAATTTATTGTGAGAACATAATACATTCTGAGACAAATAAAAAATGAGTAACAGAGCCTGAACAAGATGGCCCCAATAGAGATATATGAGGAGTCAAGCATCTCCAGCATACAGAAGTCACTCCAGCCCTTCACTGGGTTTTTATGGTTCTAACAATGTACTGGGGGTACCCATAGGGAGAAATGAGCACACATGTAATCCAGAAGAAAAATAAGGAAATATAAGAAAATAAGAAAAATGGAAACACAGCTTAATAACTGTTTTGGAAGAAAAAAACATTTTTTATCCAAACCACAGTCATATATCCAAATACCTCACCTGTTTTAGGGAAGACAGAAAAAAGAGAAACCTTTATATAGTCAAAGAGTAGAAGTGGTTATTTTGAACCAAGCATAATTGTTTGTACCTTATTTATTTAACTACCACATAAAAATTAAATTGTTATTGATATTTAAAAAGAGGACCAGAGACTTTCTTAGCTTATATTCTAGGAATTTATGTGGTATACATTCTGCATTTCCAACTGAGCCACAACTGTAAAATAAAAGACCATTCATGTGCACCTTGTGCATGTATTTTTGTATTGTCAAAGGCAATTTCAGTGCATTATGTGGAAAAGAAGTCCTGCAGTTTCACAGGTTTCTTACATTGCAAACAGAGCAAATTGTATTGAAAAGAGATGTGAATCATAACTCCCTGGTGACTGACATTCAAACACCGGCACCATTTATAAAATGGTGACTGTAAGTTTCAATACCTTTTTAACCACAGGAACCTGGTCTTTACAACTTTCATAACTATGTACTATGTCCTTACCATTAATATTTCACAAACAGGAATATTTCACTCTAATGTATTCTGATTTTGAAGGAAGATGAGAGTTAAAACTTTCAGTGAAACAAAGCTTCAAATATTTAATCAATTGATCTCAAACATTTATTTTGGTGCATTTACAAAATTCAGTGAACAATTCATCAGGGAGAAAATTGGTGACCTTGTGATAACATTTCCCATAGCTGAAAACTTTCTCCATCTTCACTTATGTCTGAAATAGAAAAAAATGGAGGGTTCAGATGCAGATGGGCTGAGAAAAGGGGGGAGTTCTAGAAAATAATGAAGATTATTTATGTATGGAATTACTGTGAATGGAAACCAACAGAAAGGTAGTTTATGCTTTGTATTTCCCATTATTTTACACACTACACACATAAAAGTAAGAGGTGAGGGGAAATGCTTTATATGTTCAGTAATGACTTTCTCAGTCAAACAATTTCCAGAGTAATTTAGAAGTTAGGCCACAAGTTTGATAGTGTAAATCAAAGGTAGGTCTAATGGTCTTATAAAATACAAATAAAACAAATACATATGAGTGAAACTGGGGTTACTGTAAGTGTGATGAAATATTTTTTTCCCTGAAAATTATTTGGCAGTGTCCATAAACTTGACTAGGAGTTCTACTCCCTTTCCCTTGAGGAGAACCTGCAGCCTTCATAAAGAGCATTAACAAATTAGTACTGTTCTGGAAAGTCTCAGTCAGAAGTCTGACAAGAGAGAACATTTTTTAAATTGATAGGACTGAAGTATCATATCTCTGGAAGAAAATCAAGGGGATTGATGGCAAATGGACTGGTACTCTGCATTTTTCTTCTTGCCATACAAGAGCTGTAGAAACTTTTCACTCATCCCTTCTTGGCTAAGAAGGCCAATGGCATCTTGACTTGCACAAGGAAAAGGATTGCCAGCAGGCTGAGGGAGATGATCCTCTCCTTCTACTGCTGAGGCCTAACCCGGAGTATTGTGACCTGCTCTCGGTTCCTCAGTACAAGGGAGGCATGATGCTCTTGGATCCTCTATTGCCAGTGTATGAAGATAACTGGGGACTGGAACACTTCCTTTATGAGGAAAATCTGAGGGACCTCATCCTGCTTGGCCTGGAGAAGACAGATGAGAGAGAAGGTAATGAAGCCAGGCTTATGTTGGTGTTGTCAAGCAAAAGGACAAGTGGCAACTGGAATGCAATAAATTCTGTCTGAATGTGAGGAAGAAATTTTTATTATCTGGGTGACTGGGCACTGGAACAGAATGCCCAGGGACACTGAGAAATACCTTGCTGTAGGTATTCAAAAGCTGCCTGGACACAATCCTGAGTATGTGCTCTATGGCATCCTGCTTGACCTCAGGTGATCCCTTCCAACCTTACCTTCTGCTGGCTGTGAACTGTGTGACTGTCATATACTCAAATCCCTTTAAACTTAAATCTGAGTTAAAAGGCTGATGGGATACTCAAACCACTTTGACTATGGATGTAAGTTAGGTAACTATTTACCAATTTTTTTTTTCTAATGCTGTCACTGGACTTCACTTAAACTGTTCTCTTCCCCAAGATGCTAGTGGAGCCACAGAGTGGTAAATAAAATAGACTTGAGCAGGTTTGCTTCATCATAAAATACGGCACAGCCTGGCAGGATAATGGAAATATTATTGTATCATCAAGAACAACAAAATCTACCTGATTTAAAGGGGAGGGAGGGGAGTAGGGGAAGAAGCAGCTTTTTATAATATTAAACCCATGAGAGTTTTTCCTTGTAAAAGTCATTTCTTCATTAAAATTGTAATTGAAAAGGGACATGCTGTTCAACAAGTTCAGTGTTTTATATATGCCACAGAAATCCCACAACGTGACTAAAAATGAAATTCTTATTAATCACTGACGTCCTAATCCTCCTGATATAAGATCTATATTCAGGGATATGTTCTCTTCTGAAACACCAGAATCAATTCTGAAAATGAGATTTTAGATTAGCTCTTTAGACAGTCTACTCATAGGCTCATCCATGTGAAATTTGTTATGTACTTTCACAGCAACTGGGGATAAAGAGCTTCTCACAGTGCCTACATTTGTCATACATGGTTAGAAACCTAAGGTGCCATTCATATACTTCACTTTGCAGCTCTTCTGAAAACATCAATCACAATCTGCCATCCTTTCCTAGTGATTGGACAAGTCACTGTTCTGAACACAGCATAAACCTCAAGGTCATTTTTCCCTAATTATTTTGGTCTAGTCTAGAAACTTCATAAAAAGTTCATGAAAAAGGCAGGCTTTTAAAAAGAGACATTTTACTACCTGACAGCTTTACTTCCTATGCATTGCTCTTTATCTGTTCTTTTGACTGCATTTTACAGAGAGGTGCAGATACCACTAATAAATCTGCATTAGAATTCCTTGAAAAATGCCATGAATATGTTTCACTATAAGTAGTAAAGGTATTAGAGACTATTTTCTAATTCCTTTCTCTTTCACTCTACATTCCTCTGTAAGGAATTTTTGATACAGTTTCTCCTTACAATTCATATTGACAATACAGGAAAGAAGAATATGTAATGTCTGAAAGTGTCTTTCACAAAGTAATTTACAATGCTGCAGGAACATTTCAAATATATGCAAGAGCTAGTCAAACCAGTGATTTTTGTTTCTTTTCCAAGGAATGAGTTAGGCTAGTAAAATACAAATCTTTCATTCCATAAAAAACCATGATTTATACTGTACCAGACGAAAAATTCATAGCAATCAAAACTTCGTAAAGTTATGTCAAAATCCAAGCTTTACAAAGCAAAATTAGATAAAATGGCATTTTGTTGTTATTTTTATATTTCTATCAGAAATAAATACTTCAGTATTCTTTGCAGAAATAGCAGATATGTGAATAATATGATGCAAATGTACTTCCAAGATGTTTCAGCACCTTCAGTATTGCATTTGCAAAGTCTGTATTGTCTTAATCACTTTCTCTTCAGGTATGCAAAAAAATATGAAGTTGTATACTTTCCAAAAATGTAGAAAACTAATCCAATACAAAACCACACTGTGCACTGTGTGGATCCCATCTTGTTTGTAGTTTAAAGGATCAACTTGAATGAATATTAGTCCCATTTTTGCATTTTTTAGAAGCTAGCTCTGTCATGCATCTTTTTGGAAACTTAATAGTGTGTTGCTTTACAGATGTTCCAGGTAAACTGGCAACATCTGGGAATAAAGTGATTTTTCTTTGTTGAATATAATAGACATTATGTACAAGTATAAATTTTCCATCTCTCCAGAGACAGAAATGAGAGAAAATTTACTTATTGCATAAAACTGAGGTTAACCTAATAAATTGCATAATACTTTATATTCTTCAGCTACCTTTAGTTTACTATAAAATTATATTTTTTACTATGATCTCTTTAGATGAATGCAATGAATCCTTTAACTGGATCTAGGTAGATAGATAGAACTGCAATCTCGTATTTAAAAAAAAACAACAAAAAAACAAAAAACAACCAACAAACAAAAACAAAACAAAACAAAAAAAACCCACAAACAAACAAACAAAAAACCCCCAAAACAAACTCAACACAAAACTGCAACCAACCAAAACAGAAAAAAAAAAATCAAACAAGAAACAAAACCAACCACCCAACCAAACAAAAAACTTCCTACCAACTAAACAACTCAAATACCAGACTAAGAGACTAATGGTAGTGTTATGGGTTTAGCTGATAGGCCTAAATTTAGGTTTTAAAGTTCAGACTAGGCCTGAAAATTGTCAGGTGACTTGA
>JAWWEV010000083.1:106979497-107009284 GCA_035583235.1 Hafferia zeledoni
TATTAACTGGGGAATGGGAAGTTATTTCTTGTTATATATAACTTGTGTAAGTGTGTGTTATATTGTAGTTTTCTCTTTATTTTCTCTTTTCTGTATAAATACATATAGTTAGTTTTAAGCGTAAACCTGGTTTTAGAGGGTTTTTTTCCCTTTCCCCCTTTTCTCAGCCAGAGGCTGACTCTGTCTTTGGGCAGTTGGCGTTTTGCCAGCTCAACCTAAGACAGATAGATAGTTCAAATTCCCAAAGACAGTAAAGCATTTATGCAAAACCAGTGATGTCCAATGTCCCTAACACTGTTGAAGCTGTTTTGATGTTTCCCTCAGTCTTTTCAGGTGGTCATTCTTTCTTAGCCTTCAGACTTTCTCTGTGTCATTGCCACTGAAGTAAGACTGCTGCTTAGAGAGATATGTGTTTCAGGGGATTATTCTTCTCTGTGTCACCTCAGAAACCAGTTTTGAAAGCCAGACCTAACCCCCAGCCACTTTGTTCACTTCTTCTGTCATGAGTTTTCCTTTACAGCTATCTTAGATAAGGAGACTGACTTTCCATGGGCTGTAACTGACTTTTTCTCCCTGTTGTGTCCCAACTGCATAAGAAAAATCCCAAGCTAACTTCCCTTTAGTGGTCATGTTGTAGAATATATGTGACAGAAGCTCTAAATGGCTGATTCAATATACCCGCCTGCAGAAAGGTTCAGCTGACTGTAAGGAGAACTAGTCAAAGTGGATTGAACAGGTGGGTTGTCAGAGTTCAAACTTGGGTATGTTTAAAACAACCTTTTGAAATTAAAAAGGGTCTATTTTCTTTGCAAAAGAGACTAGAAATTTCCAGATGGATTTGTTTGCATAGGAGGGAGTACATGCTAAACAGTGTGTTTCATTCATATTCCTACTATCAAGAAAACATTTTTTTTGTGTTTGCATAGTCATGTACTATTATTTCTGGGTAGATTGTCTAAAATGAGAACTGAAAAATACACAGTAAAAAAAATAGCAGCACTCTAGATCTCCAGGGTGACCTCAGAGGAGGCATGGTTGGCATTTAAGGTCAAAAGTTTATAGCATCAAAAATCCATGTTTTGCCCCATGTTGGTCAATTTAAGGAGCAATGCAGCAATGCCAGTTTATTCTGGGCCACAAAAATTCAAAATAACAGTCCATTAAACAGTGAATTTTCTTCTCTCCACTAACCAAGTTAATTTACTCTGAGTTTCTGAGAACTTATGCTCTGACTTTCTACATTCCTTTTCCCTTAATGTCATCATGGATATTCAGGAGTTCCACTACAGGGGGTCACAGCATATAGCAGCAAAGATAAGTACACCAAAGAAAGGAACTGAGTTAAACAGAAGCACAGAGCTTTATCAAGGGACTAGCAATCCATCTTGCTTCACAAACCACAAACAGGGTAGATATTTTTCTCTTAGAATTACACATCTATGTGTTTGAAATAATTCATTCAAAAGCTGTTGCCCCTGAACTAATCTTAACTGGGAAAGAGCATTGTTCATCCTGCTGCTGCACAAAACACATGAACAAAATCCTTCTTGATTCAGGATGATCACTACTTTTACCATCTCTTGGCCTGTATTTCAGTTTTTGTCTGCAGAAGAGTCTTCCTACAAGAAACGCATTCAAGCATATACTTAAGTTTTCACACCCTCTTAAACCATAATGGGAAAGCTTAAAATTAAGCTCTAAAGGTCAGATTTTCAAAGGAATCAATATAAGTTAGGCATCTCACCTTATTAAGCATTATTTGAAAATTCCATCTGTGTATTTTGGCAGCTAATTTTTTATCTGTGAGAATATAGACCTAATTATTCATAGATGACCTAAAAAAGTCTGGTGGTTAACTGTTTTCCTGATTTAGAGAATGAGCATTGTGACCCCTACATGATACTGAAACACTCTGGCAGAGTTAAGGACACTTTTGTGGATTTATGATGCTTAAAATACAAATGTCAGATTTATTACAGAAATCTAGGGTCTGCAAAGGAGATAAATAGTCCTAGTTACTTCTGTTGTGGTTGAAATGCATTGATTTTCATGAGTTGAAGAACTGATTCAATCCTTTAAAGCTACATTAGTTATCAATGTATTTGCTAGCTATGAGAATGCCACACAACTAGTTATATAACTGCATCACGTCTCAACATACAGCTTTTACCAGAAGTGTTGATATTAAAAAAATATGCATGCATGCTAGACCTCCTTCTCTGATGACTAGCTCATGTGAAATAAGGCATTCTGAAGGCAGGGAGAGGAATATGAGGGAAATCAGCAATCATAATTTCACAAGGAAGGTAAACAACTGAGTTAAAATAGCCTTCAAACAAATGTTTAAAATATTATTAATAGTTTGGGGGGGGAGGGAATATTAGTTCAAATCATTATAATCTAGATGTTATACTTTCTGCAAAAGAAATGTTGGGGGATGGCTTTGCACAGATATGCAAATGCAGAAAGGTCCTCAGCTCTGAATTCTGTCAGAAGTGGTTGGTTTGTTTGAAAGCTGTGACCCTGCCCTCTCCTCATGCTTTCCCACCTTGGGAAGAAGTATTCTGTGTTTCCATGATACTAATGTATCTCTGCAGACTGAAGCTGTTGAAGTCTAACATAAGGTGATTGAATAGTTCTTAGTTTTATACCAACTGATCCACACTCTCAGAAAATCTAGTGAGGGATCATGGAAGCAGAAGAGGACCCTCAAAAACAAGTCCTCAGTAACAATCTCTCCTAGAAGAGACCTGGCCCAACAATGTAGAAAATTAGGTAGAACCAGTCCATAAAAATCACTTCCCATCCATAGGTTGTCTCTGAAGAACACCTAGAGTAAGTCACTTTTCACTTCATGCTAAGTTAACTCTTTCATTGCTCCACCTGGGCTGGTCCAAACCCAAACATCTCCATCCTCAGAGGGGAAATAAGTTCACAGGTAATACCTTTAGCTGTATGCCCCTACAGCAATGGAAATGGGAATTTTTAAGACAGTGTAAATACAGCTGATAACTGATTCTTACCTGCCTCGGAAAATCATAGCGAGCACTCAGAGTAGTCAGAGTAGTTACTTTTAAATGAAGTGTTAAGTTTTCTTATCTACCTGTTCTCTAATCAGTCTTATGCATCTGTAAAGCAAAATATTTACAGGTATTTAAAAAAAAAAAAAAAAAAAAAAGACAAACAGTGGAAAGGATTCAAAAAGGTTTATTTGGGAGGTGAGGATGCTGAAAACTTACAAAACCTCACAGTTCTGAGACAGCACCAGACCTCAGGGAAAGGCAGCTCCCATGGTCTTCAGGGCTTTTTATTTTCTCTCTCCTACCCCACCCTCTCCAGACGAGGAGGCCTTGTACATGTCTGCCAACATTACCTGTCCTGCAGACCAGAAAGAGAGAGTACTCATTCACAACACTTTCTTCAACTTTCTCAGGAATGCAGAAGGGAAAGGATAAAAACTATCTAACCCTTTTGAGAGAGGCACTTTGCAGGCAGGAAAGGCTTTCTAAGTGAAAACTAGTTCTAGCTTCCCATTACAAATTCTTCCAAAAGACTGTCTATCCCTACAACATGAAAAGGCATTTTTTAATTCCCACTAAGACAGAAGCAACTGTAGCACAACTGAACACTTCTCTGGTGGGTTCCTGATTCTAATTTTGAGAAGCCATGTCACAATTAGTGACATTAAAATGAAAATAACACTAGCACATTAATATAATTGTGAACAAACAATAACAGAGAAACATTAAAAAATCAATAATGAAGCCAAGCACGCTGACAAAAGGATCTATAAATCAAAAGCAAATATCTAAACGTTCAAGATCTTCTGCAGACCCAGTACAAAAGAAACAAGTGAAAAATCCCTGCTAACATCCTCGTGCTAAGATAGTAGAAAAGGAATCAGGAACATGAGTCTTGTTGGGTGATCTAGTATATTAGAAATACAAAATTAACCACATGAAATTATGAGGTGGAACATGTGAAAATTCTCAGCAGCTTCTGCCTTCTATTTACAAACTTACAGCTTAGTCACGTCTTTACCTCTTTTACAATGAAAATTATTCAAAATAGCAGCTTTTCCTGTTGACAGATGTTGCCACAAGAAGCTTCAAGCATGACTTACAAAACAGAAGTCAAATGATGCTTCTCCAAACATATCATTAAATAAAAAAAAAATCAAAACTTCCATAAGCTCCTTTTTCCAAGTAGGGGAAAGAAGAGGTCATTTATTCATGAGTCTTACAGGGTTTGCAATTAGAAGGGCTGTCTAAAGTCAGCAAAGGAGTGAAAGAAATATACCCAGGGTTGTAGGACTTTAAAGGAAGTGTTCATACCTCTTCCTGATCTTTGCTGAGCAAATCATATGAATGAGACTGGAAGAAAAAGGATTTCAACAGTTGAGCCATTCTCCATGCTAAAGTGATCACATGGCTCACTCTTAGCCTTTATGTTCTTTTTTTAAAAATATTTTTCAACAGGTCCATTGCAACTCTTTGCTTCAAGGGATTGTTATCATTGGCTTCTGAGAGGCTAGGGTTTTACATAAAAACATATTCACAGAAGCATTCCGATCTGAATGCTAAACATGCTTGTAGTTATTCTAGGTGTTAATATTTCAAGATTCTTTTTCCTATTAAAGTATTACTTAATTACTTCCCTGACATAACTTTTGATGATCAGGTAATGGTTATATGTCGGTTTCAATTGATACAGTTAAACACTGTCAGTCTCCATTATAAAGGTCTGGTGTTTAATAGAGGTGTTTTGGTTTTGTTTGTTGTTTTTTTTCCCCAGTGTGCAGCCAGGTGATAAAATATACTCATCTGGTGAAAGTAAGCATTTTCCTGGGTCATCTAAGCAGCATCACTATTAGCATAATGGGGCTGGCCCAGCGGTTTGGCGTAATAAACAAGCTATGTTTCATTTCTGAAAGCATGCAAGAAAGGTACTAATAATGCCCTGCAGAAAACACATAATGTGACTGTTACGAATCACAGCTAGCAACTTATTGTGATTTTGTACCAGATGGATTTCTGATTAGGTTTCAGGTAATTTAGGAACCTCTCTATATAAGAGATGTCCATTTAAAGCCTGATGAAAAATACACGAGATGATCCAGTGCCAGGTAATACCAACCCCACTTTTAATTTGTCACGTATTTCAGATGACCTGGAAGCAGGGCCTTTATAGCAAATGGATTCTTTGTGCTTAGGAAACTTTACACTGCCTTTCTGTTTTACAAGTTCCCTGCTGGTTGCACAGTTAATCAATGATAAATTCCTACTGTTACCCTAGAGGTGTCTGCTGTCCTCCCCACAGAAGGATAAAATCTCTTCAGTAAAGACTGGAGATGGATAGATAAGCAACATCATCTTTATTCCTAGAAAAATTGATATAGCATGAAAAAAATCAAATAAGTCATCCTTTTAAATTTGGTGCTGTTCTTTCAAAACACAGAACCAAAACCAGCTTAACAACATTTAAAAATTATTGCACGCTCCCAGGGTTTTCACACAGCATTTTTTAGAGAATTTGCGAGTTTTCTAATTACAGCAAATTTAGCAGCTTTTTTGTCTTCTTGCCTCTTACCTTAAAAAACTATTTTTAACTCTGGATAATTTCTTTCCTTGTCTGTTATTTCACATGCAGTCCTATTTTAATCTTATTACTCTGATACTTGCTAAATTACTATTAAATCCCAATATGCAATTCATATGCTTCTAAGTAAATTACTTGCCTTAAAAATCCAGATTTCCCTTGGTGTTTCAACAGAGGAGCATCTCAAATGTATAAAGATGACAAAGAACTCCAGTGCCCAGATTACCAGACTACAGGTGATATGCACAGCATTAAAATCCTAGCATTTGTAGTTATATTTTATTCTGAATAGAACAATAAAAAGTGGCTGGCATCATCAAGCCTGAAAGTTATTGTGAGCATGAAGTCAGTTTTGAAACAAGACAGAGGGTAGCCACAATTCCATTAAACTAGGGAATTGAGTCAAAAATGTTCCCATTACTACTGTACTGATATAACAAAATGAAATATGGAGCTATTTTCACATATCTGTGCCATGATGAATGACAATATAAATGTAGATGTACCTAGAAAAACACAGTGTTTGAGTTTTATGCCAGATAGAAGTTATGGGATAACCCTGATTCTTTTAAGTAAGTTTAAAAAATAAGAAAGGAGGAAATAAATATTCACCAGAATATAAACTCCAAGGAATAGTAGGTTGAAGCTGAAGATATGCATTGTTCTACATAGATTCATAATACAGGAACAGAAGTCTGGGTCAAATTACAATGCCATTGACTTACCTGCATCACTAGTCAGAGGCATTACTTAACCATTTCACTTCCCAACTGGAACTGGTTAAGCATTCTCAATATACTAAAGAATGCCCTATTAAAGCTTAGATATTGCTGTTATTCAGGCGACTGGTTATGCAGATTAATGTTGATTGGTTTAAGAATAGAAAAAAATGGTAAAAAGGCTCTAGTGAATTTGATGTTAAACATGAAAAATTAAGCTCTCTGAGGAAAATGAGCTTTTAAAGAAAGAGATTGTTCCTCAGGCATTAGCTTGGCCATATTGCAAGCAATATCATATTAAGATTGCATTTATGATATTAAAAAAAATCTGAAGCAATTTGAATTTAATTTGAAACATAAAGAATAAAGCCCATCACATTACTTATCATTGATTCACTGATTTTAATGCCTGAAGAAAAATTTTTGATCACTTGTATTAATATCACAGGACAGAACTGTGCACAATAATTTCTGCATCAAGTTCACAATATATAATAGTGTATTATAGGTATTATTCTGTATAAATCTGTGTTATTCTATGTCTAACCTCTAAAGTTGTCAAATGATGAAGCTATATTGCAAATTATTAATGTGATCCTATTATTGTTATTCATGCAGCACTCAGAGGCCTGGGCTGAACTCATAAGCTTGACTGTGGTCAGCACAGTGCAAGCATGCTCCATGAAACCAATCTCTTTTTCAAAGAGAAGAATGTTATCCAGTGACAGACAAATAGAGGCATATGAATTACCTGAAGGTCAGAAGCAGAACTGGAGATCGGTGCTTCTGTCTTAGCTACAGAATTACAGTGCTACAAAGCAGAGTCACCTTCTCTTAAATGTTACCCATGTTTTCTTCAATTTTTTGACCCTTCAGTGCTTTTTTCAATGCACCGAGTGTTTATTAATGTTAATTTTTCTCTCTTCCCAAAATTGTTGTGGTTCTGGTTTTCTAAAGGATAATAAAATATAAAAAAATGTGCAAATTATAAGCAGTCTGAAATGGCAGGTTGGAAAAATGGTAATCTCAGAAGTACATTCATGAGAGGCCCAGCCTCCCCTATTAATATTGTTTGGTGAGCTCTGTATCAGTGCTGACTGAGAACTGTAGTGTGGCACTTTTTTTGCCTCCATCAGGTTTGTGGCTGCATCAACTACTACTATGGAAGTAGTTCACAAATTAGCTATACTGGTTCTCTTCCTGGTCCTTAGTGTTATTGCTTTGCCTATTTCACACTATCTTTCAGCACAATGTCTAAAATCTTGAACATCATACATCGGCTTTGTATATCAGTCACCCTGAGCCAACCTGTCACAGTTCTCTCAACAAGAAATAGCTCAGTCTAAATTGTATTTTTATAACAAAGAAATCATTAATAAGTCATTATATATACTGTGCAAGAAAGAAAAGAAGAATAATCACATTTGTTTCAATTATTCATATTTGTATGACATGAAAAGATTGTGCACTGCTGAAGCATAATAAAGCCTGACAAAAGGCAGCCTAGTGCACAGGCAGCAAGATTCCTGTCAGGAGAGTACATCCAGGTCTTCCTATTGGCTACAGACACAAGTTATGGTGGTTCTTGCTTCTGTATGTCTATGACAACTACCACTGTGTGTGGTATGTGTACACCTATGTGATTCCCCCTGAAGCCATATGTTTGGGGATGAGTGACAGGAAAAGGAGTAATGGCCTGAAACTGAAAATGACAGATTTAGATTAGATCTTAGAAAGACATTCTTTACTGTGAGGGCAGTGAGGCACTGGAAAAGATTTCCCAGAGAAGTTGTGGATTCCCCCAGGCCTGGAAGTGTTCAAGGCCAGTCTGGATGGAGCTCTGAGCAACTTGATCCAGTGGAAGATGTCCCAAACCATAGGAAGGTGAGCAAAAGAACAGTAAAACTGCAGTGGAAATCTGTACTTCAACATTTCCAAGGAACAACCAATAAGATGCTATTGTAATGGGATTAAATAATTATTTTAATGAGAATGTAGATTAGTAATCACAAAAGAATAAAGAAGGAACTTTTTATATTTCAGACTATTAACTATGTGACCACAGCAGGGTAAAACTAAGTAATATGCCACACTGAATTATTTTGCTATTATTATATCATAAGAGAACATAAGATAAATATACTATTACCTAAAATAGACTCAATGAATATTTAAGACATATGTAAATTAATTTTAAAGGCCTAGAGGCTAGTAAGTAAGTAAAAGAATTTGCAGAAATTATGTATTATGTCAAAATCAGTCTGCAAAAACATTATGAACAATTCAAGGTGGTGATATGTTTCTAAATGGAGGAAACCTTGAGGGTGGGCATACTTCCTGTAGTATAATTGTATATGTATGTCTGTGCTCTCAAATTCTGTGCATGTTTGTGTGTTGATACACTTTTCAAATGAGTGATTTAGGTTTTCTTAGCATGCAACCCATATTTGCAAAGAGTGATCAAGTCAAATACAAGAAGTTTCATTCATCTACAGTACTTATACAGTAGTTGCTAATTTCTTCAATTGCTAGTATAGTGAAATGCTGAGCCTGGAACTTCCATAGTATCTCAATTCAAATGGAAAATGGATGTTCAGTTTTTGGTAAATTTGAGGCTTTGAATTCAGTGGGCCTAGGACTTCATTACTTGTTTTCAGATCTACCTCAGGCTGGTATTTTACAGTGGTTAATTTCTGAGATGATTGAAATGAAAGGCAATACTCCTTTAACACATAATTCATATGGGATTTCAGGGCAGTTAAATGACACCCTGACACCCGACCCCATCAGATCTCGGAAGCTCAGGAGTGTCAGCCCCAGATAGTACTTGCATGGGAGACTTCCTGGGAATACTGGGGGTGGTAGGTTCTAGTCCTGAGGACTTCACTGTCACCGTCCAAGCTCGCTTGGCTGTGGCAGATGAACCTTAGGAGGAAAGGGTGGGGCCAGTTCTGCGCACACTGTGCCTCACCTAAAAAATCCACTGCGCAGGCTTGAAGGACACACCCACGTGGGGAGAGCCCTTCCCAAATCTTTGTTTGTGAAGCCTCGCCATACATATATACGTGGGATTTTATACATCCATTTTTAACAAACAGAAACTACTTATTGAGTGCATTATTATTTTGTAAAGCATAGCAGGTATTAGGAGAGGAACTAAACAGATTTACACTTCGGATGGGAAAAAATATGATTATTCTCAAGGGATTTCAAAACTTTCCCATTACTTTCCATTATAGTCCAGTTAACCTCAAATAAAAGAAATGAACTGACCTTTATGGCAACTAACTATGAACGACATATAATCCTTAACTCTTTACAGTATTGGCAGTATTTTAATTGATTTTGCTTCCAGTTAAATATATAAAACATCCCCTCCTTGTCTCTTTCTGTCTTCCTGTAACATACTGAATATAACAAAAACTGAATTTGTGTGATCCCTTACTTTCCTCATCTGTGGGGAGTCAATGCACGTTGATAAGTGACTGCAGCTGCAATGGAAGTGGACTGGGTTTTCAGGAAGTGTAAATCAGGTGTAAACTAATTTAAATCAATAAAGATATGCCAATTTATACCAGCTGAAAAGGACTAATGTATTTTTTAGATTATTACAAAGAAATCAAAAGTTATTTCTGAAAAAAATGGATAAACAATAATCACTGTATGATCACAATCTAATTAATGTAAAAATCTGTCTTGCAAAATAATTTAATTCATGTTTCTCTTTGACATTGTGGTGTTTTCAGATATACTAGTTGCTTTCCTGCCAGAGTTTATTCAAAATTACCAGGCAGAGTGTAATGGTTCAAAAGTACGTACATACATACATACATATATATTTGTGTGTGTATATAAATACATGTCTACATGTGTGTGTGTGTGTGTGTGCATGCATGTATTTATATAGGCTATTTTATTAAGTTTTATTGTATACTGCAAATATAATTTTCTGGCATTTAGAGTATTTCACAGAATCGTAGAGTTATTAAGACCAGAAAAACCTCCAAGATCATTGAGTCCAATCATTTAAATTGTTCTCTAGAGTACAAAGTTCGCTCATATGACAAATCAAAAAAGAATAGAAAAACAACCTTGAGAGTAGGTTTGAGGATAAAATGCCCATAATCTACCTGATAATTATACTGACACCACATTCCCCATTAATAAAAATTAGAAAAAAACTCTTATTACTTTGTATTGAAGTGCTACCTCTAAAAATGATTGTAGATGTATTAGCAAAGAAAAAGTATTTTCCCTTTTTTTTTTTGTATTTTTATTTTTAGAGACTGAATTATCTTCCAGCTAACTACGACTACTTTTAAAATAGTGATCTTTGTTCTGTATCACAATAAATCAGTAACACTTTTCATAACGAACAGTGCATTTCAGATAAGTTGTTCATAATAAAACTGATGAAAACACGTTAACGAGAAAGTGAGAACACAAAATACTTGTCAAACGAAAAATCTTACAAATTTTCTTTTGAGAAGGTGTACAAAGGATTGTCAGAATGTCAGAATTCTTAGCTGTAGGCAAAAAAATGTAGCTCATTCTTGTTTTAACAGCAGTGGAATCTGCTGCCCGGTCAATCAATTATAATTGACATTTGGTTGGGGTATCCATAGAGTAGAGGATGAGCACTTTCCATTGTCAGTTAATCAACTCCTTCTGTAAATCTAACTCAAAAATTGCATTTTTGTTATAACTTCCTTTTGGATGCAATCATCTAACTAAAATTAAAATGAAGAATCCAAATTATTGACTACTGTTATTAATTCAGTAAAGTTACTTGGTTCACTTTCATGTCAGTGCTTGGGCTCTCAGTGGTGTTATGAACGTGTATGCTTTTACAAGCACATAAAAACTTTCAGAATTTGACCATATAATGACACAATGCAGCTCTTATAAAATGACAAAAAATCAAGGTTTCTCAGCTATGCTTCAGATCAGTAGTGTCAGTTTGAACAAGCCACACAAAGAAAAATATTCAAACTTAAATGTCAACGAAGTAATATTGGCCACTGCTGTAACTTTCTGTTAGGTACTTTGGTGCCTTCATTTAGACATTCCAGTTTGAAAAGGTTGTCTTGTACCTCTGGCTATTGTAAATTCACCTTTCTTCTGAGTTTGACTTCATAGAAGTAAATAAGAACGTTTCTGTTGACATAAGGACATTAAGAACAGTCCGTATATAATATGCTTGAAATTCTTTCAATTCATAATATTAGAATTGGAAGAAAAACATTGCTCCTGCCCTTCAAAACAAGAAATGAACTGACAGAAATCCAAAAGAAGCACTACAGATCAATTAATAATAAAACTGTGGTGTTTTGAACTCTGATTGTGGTCTTAGTGAATTTAATCAAGTTCTGCCTCAAAAAAAAAAAAGTTTTATCTGCATTATTATGATATGTATTCTAAAGAAACACGGCTCCATCTGGTTTCTTCCAGCTTGCAGAAACTTGTTTTATCTAATATTTCACCACATGACACTCTCTTTTCCCTGTCTGGTGTTGATCTCCTTTATGCCTGCTCAAGTTTAATTTTGCTCCTTTCTCTTCCTTCCATGGGATTACCTTTCCTTCTTGTTAGATTTTCAAAATTGTGTAGAAAATTGTTGATGAAGTCTTAACAGAACTTTGCACAAGCCAGGATGCTTGTTGTGTTGAAAACTTTAACAGGTTACATCATGTGATTCCATTCTGTCTGTTTCACCTTGAGATCCTATGGACTGCTTTGATAAGGTATATATTGAAAAGAAATGCTTCAACCCTATGGGAAAAACAAAACAAAACAAAACAAAACAAAAACAAACAAACAAAAAAAAGATTTGTTAATACAGAACTAATAAAAAAAATTTATTGAAAAAATTATATTTTTGAAGAATAAAAGTCATGGTTTTGAGGCTGTTTCATGCAGCAAGATCACATATGCTCAACTATTACCCACTCCAGTCACAGAATAGCACTTTTCATTAAGCTTACTCTAATAAAGACTAAAAATCCTTTTTCAAGGATTGATTTCCCCTAATAAGCAGCCCACAAAATAGAGTTTAAAGGGAAAAAAACCCCACATTATTTGTTACAAAACACAATTTTTTGTCATCAAAAGATAGCAATAATTGTATACTCTAAGTGGATACTGTAGCAGGACAGGAATGTAAACATCATTTAGTGAACAATGCAAAAGAAAGAAACTTTCTCAGACCAATTTGTTAGCTGCCATTCCATTTCATGAAAACACAGACCTAGCCTGGAAAGCAACACAACTGCAAAACCTCTGGTCCGTCTAGAGTTGTCTGGTATGAGATAGAGCCTGAATCAACTGCACCAAGGGGAAGGTGCTACGGTTATTTAGAACTGACAAAAAATGAAAAATATGAAAGCATTAACAACATCAACGCTTCCTAATAATAAATAAATCTAATACAGTAGAGGCTATTAAACTCCACATGCCTATCTTTGACTTCTTTCTTTTATCCTAACAGATCATGGTGAACACATTATAATAGTAAAATTCTAGTGATAAGAGAAGGTAAGTCATAGGTCCCATTAGCAAAATCCTATAAGGCTGTGATTTCCTGCATTGCCTACCAGACATTTCACCTGAAACAATTGAAAGCTTCACTTAAAAATGGGCTTATTTGCAAACATCATTATGTGCAAGTAAAAGAGACCTATGAAAGACATCGAAAACTCTTTCCCAGCTTTCAGAAATCCAGTATATGTATTTTTAACACTTCACAGGATAAACTGTCAGCCAGCTTGCTCATACGCAATGTCTGTTTACAAAGAGGCAAAGTAACATGTGTTTTACCCTTGAACCATAAAGTTGTGTGCCACAGAATCCTAGAATGATACTGAAGGGAAGCTATAAAAGCTCCCTGGAACTTTTAATTCTCTAACCTGAGCAACCTCAACTCTCTCATCCTGTTTTCATAATGGAGCTTCTCCTTCCCCCAGTCATCTTCATGGCCCTCCTCTAACAGGTCCATGTCTTTCTGACGCTGTGTTCCCCAGTACTCCAGGTGGGGCCGGATGAGAACAGAGTGGTAGAATCTCCTCCCTCAACCTGCTGGCCACACCTATTTTGTTGCAGCCCAGAAAACAGTTGACCTTCTGGACTGCAAGTGGACATTACTGGCTCATATACAGCTTCTTATCAACCAACACTCTCAAGTCTTTCACTTCAGGGTTGCTCTCATCAGTACACTAAAGTCCTTTCTACCCACAAGCAGTAACTTTCCTAGTTGCTTTATATAATTTCCTGAATAAGAGGTATGATGAAATAGATTCTCAGCATGCATCAACAATACACCTGTGAGGACAGACAGTTGGTTGATATTGCTTTCTGTGTCCTCTAGAAAACAGAGAGCCTGAATTTGAGATGGGAGTCTGAGTAGCATGAAGGTAATTGGAGGTAGCAAGTAAAGATTGTTGCATGATTAAAATATTCAGTGAATGTGTTTATTTTTAGTCCTGGGCACTTAGGCTGTGACTAGAGTGGTAAATTAAACGTGTTTGGAATCAGTTCCTTGTGCTGAAGAAAGCTGTCATGGGATGGCCCCTGTCTAAACTCTCTTTTCCTCACCATTTTCCAGCTATGCTCAGGATTTACCTGGAGAGTCTTTACTGGTCCAAGACAGAACCACACAAGGGATTTTTCCAACAGTTTAACTGTACAGATAATGAAGTTCCAATGTCCCAAAACTATTTACTTTCTTGGCACTTTAACATATTAATTTAATTTTATTGTATATATTTAATACGAAAGGTGAAAATGCCATTCTGTTCCTGCTTTGCATAGGTGCTCAGAATAAGAGCTATTACAGGGTTTCTTTCAGGTCAGGAAGAAAATTTGGTTTGCTTTCCCAGGTTCTTTGTTAGGGTGATAAAGGAGCACAATAGAAACCGAAATTTAACCTCTTCTTTCAGACACAGTGAAAATAAGGACGCACAAAACTTTGGTCAGACCAAATGAATGTTACCTGAATATTAAATTAATGAAACTTGTTTTTCTTAATTAATGGTGCACAATATGCCCTCATTTGCAATATCACAAGCTATGGAAGAGATAATACTATCTCATATAGAAATTATATGTTTCCCAGTTTCTTCAAAACATTCTCCTGTGATGTGCTCTGTCTCTTTTCAAGCTGTGTGCTCACCATTTGATTGGTACCTGGCCAGCAAGCCTTGCGGAGACAAATGTGTCCTCTGTCAATGAGGATACTAATTTCTTCCTTTCAATATCAATTTTTAGTAAACTTCTCATTTCCTTGACGCCTCTGTTAAATTATACTGGGATTTAACCCCAAATTCAAAAGGTCTTCGGAAGAATTTGACTGGCAGAGGAACAAATGGACTGTAATTCACATAGAAATTATCTTCAAAAAAGTTAAACATTACCTGTTAGATTCAGTCATTACTTCCGTTTTTGTATATATACATCCAGAAATAGCATTTTAGAGGTGCTTCTATTTGCATAAACTAAAACAGGAAGAGGAGACAGCTATTATTTTCTCAGTGTATGATAGGTTTGAAACTGAGTTAGTAGGATGCCATACTTGTTATTTCAGGGAGACACTAATAGGTTCACATATGTCCTGTCAAGGAAGTTTTCTTGTAGTTGCAATTGATATTGCCAACAGACTTGGTAAATGAAAGCAATTGTCATCCCCTCGATGCCCCCTTCAATATTGCTGAAGTGATTGGGAAGACTCCTACTGACTTCAAGATTATCTGAGGTTTGGCATGTTTTCAAAGCTTTTGTTTCCCATGAAGTAATAAAGTTGTAGGATAATTCTAGCTCTTACCTCTGCTCAGGAGTTGCCCACTCCACATCCTGAGTGCTTTCTCAGTGGGTTTCCTGGTAACATTCCTCCTGGTGTGGCATTGATACCTCAGTGGAAACTCCCCTTCCACATACATCCCTTGGAAGGAATGAAGGAGCTGGGAGGTTACTGTGTTGTGCTCTAGTATGTCTGGATGGTCAGAGGATAAGGACTAGCAAAAGCATTGCAGAAAGCAGAGAATTGCTGCCAGGTGCTATAGACATGGCCTGAGTATGCACTTACAACTTGCTTACTCTTTGATGTGCAGATTGTTCTGTTGCACTGAGAAACACTTCAAATGATCTACTAATTAATAATACCATTTACATTACCTGATTATTGTTTTTCCAACCAATTTTATGCCCATGTGCAGCTAATATATTGGAGCACACAATTACCATTAAACACAAAACAGCTGACTAATTTGACAGTATATCCATTCAACAGCTGCACTTATTATTTCTAAAACCAAAATATCCAAAAACATGATACACAATCTTCATATTAAAATCTAATAAACTGTCATATTTTCCCCAGCTAATAAAACAGTACTAGAGTGTCTATGGGTTTATGATACAAAAATGGAGAATCTGACTCAAGTTATGACTTAGTCACAATTCATTCATTAGGCAAATTCCTCAGGACTATTTTTTTCCTGCTTGCATTTCCATATAGCTAAACATGTTTATTTAGTCAACGCATGGATTTTGGGGAAGGGGAATTACACTTAAAAGAAATCTGTTCATATTTACAGGGGAAAATACCATAAAACCCCTCTAACTATATATTTCTTCAGAGAAATACATTTTGCATATAATTACATTGCATTACATTTACATTAAAAACATGTATGCATGAGACTGAAAAACTTTTGTAGGAATGTTTTGTGCTCTACAAATATTTTACGTTAGCTGCACAATGATTTTTTCCATCCTGATAAACTCTCTTTAATAGACTGCACTGTTCCCAGCTCATTTGCTTGTCTACTCAACTGAAGGGAAGAATAAAAGTAATTGAAAGGCCAGTAAACTTTGAAAATATGCTTTATTGAATTTACTGCTTTTTTAAATAAATGAAATTAAGGTGGTATATGTCCTGGCTAGATTTCTAATCAACGGGACAGTATCATATATGTATAGGCAGAACTTTTCCTGTCAGAGGTGTTATCCCATTACCTCTTTTTCAGTCCTCATGAAGACAAATCATCAGAACAAGGTACCACTACTTTAGTTCTCAGTGTGTCCTGAGAAGCAGATGCAGTAAAATCTACTTCTGTGACCTTTTCAGTATTCTGTGTTTTGACTGAGTGTCCATTCTAGACACAGGTTGCTGAGGTCACTAACAGAAGAGGATAGGAATGGCAAGTGAATCAAATTATAGAATACTAAAAAGGTCAGAGTAGTACCATTTATATTACCCTTCACAGAACAGAGGAGGAAGAAAAAGTACCTCTGTCTCACAACAAAAATGGTAATGATTCAGTAAAGAACACCAGTGACAAATTCTTGTTTGTGCCAAAGAGTTGCACTATAAAGAAATAGCTATAATATCCAATGTTCACATTTGGAACTGTGATCTGATTGTATACAAAAATTAAGTCTTTTGGAAGTTCTGTTACTTCACAATAGCATCATTACTTCGAGAAATAAATTTAAATAAAATTCTTCTGAAACAAATTTCAAAATTACATTCAACTAAACCAAATATATTGGCAGTTCTGTATCCATGTCATGGCTTTTTCCAACTGTATTTTATGCACATTGCATTAGGAAGCACTAATTTTCATTAAACATTATGTTTTATTTTTTCATTGAAATTCTCAGGCAGAAAATAGTCCTTACAGAATTTCAACAACCTGCAAACCATAAAACTTTCAAGTGTGCTGTTGGATTAATGTTTATTAGTATATGTAATTAGGGTTTTGTATCCATTTAGTGAGCCCTTAACTCTCCTTTCAGGCTTCTAGATCAACCCAATTTTAGAACCACTTTTAAAAACAGTGATATAGCTCATTATTATTTTTATAGTATATTCAAAATTCTTTGGCAAGTGCAATGATGTGAGAGGGTTCTTTCATTTGCTGTGTGACCCATCAATCATTTTAGTAATTTTCCTTCTCTCTTTTTTTTTTCCTCTTTTATAATAGCTAATATAATTATAGCAAAATCTAACTTTAAAATTTTTTGTGTTTTCAGAAATTTTTTTCTTTTTATCAAGAGAGGAAAAATGTACTATGAGTAGAGCAGCTGCATACACTAAATTCTTCATAGTGTAAAAAAAAGTTGACCAGACAGCTATGGAACTGAAATCTTATGACTGGCAGCAAACCAGTTCTCAGCAGCAGAAATTTAGCAATTGTGCTGGGAACATGAAACACTGAAAATATATAGCTCACAGTAATGCAGATCATCCACATCATACTCGGTACAATTTCTTCACTAGTACACAAAGATCTTCTAGGTCATGCCACCTAATTCTTTAGAACACCTAGATACAGATCTCTGAACCATCACCTTGTTTCCCACACCTACATCACTTTCAGGCTTTTGATACTTACTTCTGTGGTAAGTTTATTTACAGGAGGCAAGGGAATGTATTTAGGCCAGTTTTCTCCTAGTTCTTATTTATAATATAAATCATAAAATGGTTTGCGTTGGAAGGTACCTTAAAGATCATTCTCGTTCTAAACACCTACCACTGGTAGGGATGCCACCTACTAGATCAGGTTGCTCAAAGTCCCATTCAACCTGGTCTTAAACATCTCCAGAGATGGGGCATCCACAGCTTCTCTGGACAACCTGTTCCAGTGTCAAATCACTCTCTGAGGAAAGAATACCTTCCTAATATTTAATCTACATATTTCCTCTCTTAGTTTAAAACCATTCCCTCTTGTTCTATCACTACTTGACCATGTTAAGAGTTGTTCTTCCTCTTTTCTATAAGCCCCATTTAAGTACTTGAAGACCATAATGAGTTGTTCCCCAGGCCTTCTCTTCTGCAGAACAAACAGCCCCAACTACCTCAGCTTGTCTTTGTAGGAGTGAGGTGTTCCATCCCTCTGACCACCTTCATGGCCCTGCTCTGGATGCAGTATTCCTGGTGGGCTCTCACAAGAGCAAAATATAGGAGGAGAACAACGTACCTTGACCTGCCAGTTACTCCTCTTTTGATGCAGCCCAGGATATAATTGGACTGCAGGTGCACACAGTTATTGTATTTCCTGTTTACCATCTAATCTCCTGGAAGCAGCTTTTAAGTTAGATATGGGGAAAAAAACCACAACAACAAACCAAACCTGCTTTCACTGCGTCACACTTTTTCAGCATCAGCTGTGAAGGCTTAACAGGTTTTATATCCATGTAGTTTTATTTAAAAAACTACCCTTTAAATCATGATAGAGATCAGTATCCAAATAATGATAATGAAAGAAAAAATTCTCTTACCAGGATAGTAAATTTTGGTTAAACGCTCTCAAGAATTTACTCAGCCACTTATACCTAGTCATCCATTTAAGTGATCAACAAAGTTAAGTTAAAAAATAGTTCTCTATAGTAAGCAGTTCACTATTTGACGTAATATATATATTAATAAATCAAAATGAAAATATCTCTTTTTATTTTTGTTGTTGTTATTTTTGTTTGAAATTTACATTCACCACTGCTTTTCAACCAGTGAGTCTCAACACTTAGGGGATTTAGAAAAATAGCAATCAGCATTATTCCAATCCATGACAAAGAAAAATCTCACACCACAACTCCCCACACAGCCTCATTCTTCAAGGTCAAATATTCTCTGCCATAAATAAATTATAAAAGCTTCTCATCCATTCTGGTTTTGTCTATAGTTTTCTTTTAAAAGTAAGAATGTCAGGAACATTTTATTTATTTATTTATCATTTCAAATTGAGAAGCTACTGTTGTACTTAAGCATCAGCTTATCCACAGTTCCACGCTGTCACCAGGTTACTCTGGCCATATCCACAGGGTGAAATGATTTGGAAGAAGCCCTCTAAAAGCTAAATGTTTACGAACATATTGCCAACTCTTCCTCAGTAATCCCTGTCAATGCTTTTTCTATCTATATCTATGCAGTTTTTCTTTTCCCTTGTTTCATCCTTGCGGAATCCTCAGTTATGGTTAGAACATTTCATATGTAGTAAAGAGATTTAAATTTTTCATGAGTGATATTGGGTGTTTTTTTTCTTCATGCAAAATAACCAGCTCTTTCATTGTTATTTAGTTCATATTGCTTCTAATAAATAAACAATTTGTTGCCAGTATATGTTTTTCACCAAATTTTTTAATCACTATGAACATATATCCTTCAGTTTGTATTACTCTACAACTGTACGTAGGGAAAGTTTCTGTTAGAGAGGAAACAAAAAGCAATTTTCCTCTACAAGAGCTTCCATGTTATGTGAATCATAAACCTGTCCCATAGCAACAGACATAAAAATTTATCACAGCAAAAAAAGAACATTTCTCCGTGTAACAAATCTTTCGATATCACTCTGATTTTTCAAATAAATAAACAAAATAAAGTACCTATATTGGAATATTCCTGACATATGAACATACATACTACTGGGTGTAGTATTCTGTGAAGTACCCAATGAAAGCACATAAATAAACAGTTTGCTTGCACTTCACTTTGGAAATCTAGTTACATACCTTGAAAAATACTAATTAAATATCACAAGGGTTTTAGATTCTGAAGATGCTACAGATCAATTTAGCCTGTATTAGTTGGTTTAATGATGACTAGAGAAAAAACTTTAAAAAAAAAAAAATTCCTTCAGACTATTTATCCCCTATATATATGTGGGTGCTCTTGACATCTTTGCACTGAAATACAGATCTTGCAGAAAAATTTATGCCACAGCAATTCCACTTTCACTCTGCTGAGGAGATATATCACTTCTGGAAACACATATTGACCTGCAAACGTGTAAATCATTATCTTTACAAATATAAACTTGAAAAAAAACCCAGTAATTATGCCAATTTTACTTTGCACCCTGATCACCCTTTACCTTTGCACCCATTTTACACCACTACATATCCTGAAGCAAATCCACTAGGCTATCTATTTCCCACAGGGTATGTGGGATATTGATTTTTCAGGATGAGAGTGATGAAGTCTCATAGCAATTATGCTTATTATTCCAGGGTTTAGGATAATAATCCAAGGGCCAAACAAGGACAACTTAAACATGGGCCACAGGGAGGAAGGCCTTCCTAAAAAGTGGGTCCAGTATGCACATTGTGCCTTTTATTCATTTCAGAAGGAGGTCTTGTATGACAATAACTAGTCTTTTTAATTTATAAAAGAAGTTTTGACACAAGGCATAGGCTGACTTAACATTGGCTAGGTAAACCGTCATCCCTGATATTTTTCATTGTTATACCTATTGTTGTAATAGGTATGAGTCTCACCTATTATTGCAGGGCTCCTGGGAAGGTGGGACAGTCACAGAGGAGACATGCCTACTCTGCTGGGCAGGAACTTTGCACTATTGCCCCCTATACCTTCAGTCAGGGAAAAAAGACAGGGAATTTTTCATGTCATGTATTGTTTGCCTGTTGAGCCTGTCCTGAGGAAGGCATGATGCAACTCCAGTAAAACATCTCTCTCCCTTGCACTCCCTGATACTGCTCAACCTACTCACCTCCTCCTGAAGTTCTGTCACTAAGCAGAGGAGTTCCTCTCCCTGGGTGCAGCTCCAACCGCTATGCTCATGGCTTCTGTCTAGTACTGACATAAGAGAATGGCACAACTTGCAGTGGCACCTGATTGCCAACATGTTCCCACCAGCACCCTGTCTGGGAAGTTGCATCAGTTGTGATGGGTACAGACTTGAGATAGACCATGGCTTTCTGTCTGGTGGGTATCTTTATTCCCTGGTGAGCACATCCTCTGCACCAATGGCCATCTCACTTTTAGTAGTGTCTAGAGTACTTGGTACTGTTAATCTATGTCATTTGAGAAACTTTCTTGTTTCTGAACTTAAGTTTACAGCATTTGCAAATCTTTCAATCTGGCAATATAGTTACAGTATTATCTAACATTATAGGGCTGCCAAAGACAACTGGTACCAGCCTGCAACAGTAGGAAAGGGCCTCCAACATCAGTCAAATAACAGAATGGCTTGTGTTGGAAGGGACTTTAAGATCATCTTGTTCCAACTTCCCTGCCATGTACAGGGACACCTTCCACTACATCAAGTTTCTCAAAGCCCCATCCAACCTGGTCATGAACTATTAAAAGAGCTGGGGCACCCATGGCCCTCTGGGCATCCTGTTTCAGCACCTCACCACTCTCACAATAAATAATTTCTTCCCAACATCTAATCAATTTACCCTCTACATTTGAAGAAGCCCAGCAGAGACCAGCATAATATGGAAGAATGTGACTCTGTTGGGATTCTTTCTCTTTCTATAATATTTACATGCCTCTGACAGAGGTGTGCTTAAAGCTGCTTCCTGACACAGGTAAAACAGGTAGCATGTTGGTCACCAGTCTACATCATCTGTTTTGCAGTCAGCTTCATCTGTTGTTTTTGTCCATCTGCTCTCTGATACACTCATACCTGATTGCCTGCTCTTACTCATTGTTTGGCTTGTCATTCAGGCTCCAAACCAGACAGGTATCCCTGTATGAGTTTAAGGATGGTGCTGTTCAGGAAAAAAGCTTAACAGCACTCAAGGACCGTGGATTAATTGAGCAACATTTGGGATTTCAGTTCATGGGAAATTTTTCAGTCAGGCTGGCATTTCTCAGAACACATTAGAACCTGACTCCAGTGGAGGTTTGGTAAAAATTAGACACTCAGCTCTCTCAGCCTCTTTTAAAAGGTGCCTTCAATAAGGATTTCACACTGTTTCCCATGAGCAGGAGCCCAATCTCAATATCAAGGTAACCAGAGGTCAGCACTGGTATGAAAGAAAAAAGCCCCAAACGTTGAACAGTGTTTGAAACCATGTAGAAGTTCAGGGGGAAACACAGAAACAAGGCATCTAAATGTTGACTGTGCCTGACTTTTCAAATCCCACAGTCCAGCAATTTTAGCATTCATAAAACAAAGCTAATCTGCGGAGATGATTTTTTCTCCTGATTATCATGCAATCCTCTTAAAGTCAAATCCCCTCTCAGGTAAAATGTCACTGCAAGTAATATCATTATAACATGAATTGTAATTTCATGGAAAGTCTCTGATTTTAGACAAAATGTGTTTAATAAAGCTAAACTAATGCTGAGGTCATAGTAAGTAAATACCTGTGCTGGCACAGAAGCAAGGGGAAATAAAACATGATCCCAAAACATTGATGCAGCAACTGGACTGTGCAAGAAAACTAAGGTCAAAAATCAACAACTGGTGCTTGGTCAACACCTCATGTATACTTGAAACCCTCGATGAGCTGAGCTGGAATTAGAAGATTGTATATTTCTTTGGATTCACTACTCTGCACTGATCTATATTTTTACATTCCAGTTCCAGTCAGCATGTAGGAAGGCTAGCATTCACCCTGATAAAAATACTATCCCTAGACATACAACCATGATTTTACATAGCCAACATCCCAGCTTTCTACCAGTAAACAAGACACTTGAGAGAAGATGCCACCATGACCCTAAGTTCCCCACAGTGGTGACATGTCTCGTTTAACACATAGTCTTCACAAAAAGTCATCAGTCTTCTAGCTCTGGAGAACCAGAAATGTAGGAATTTGGGGATTACAGGCTGGGGATCTGAAGCTGTCAATGATACACCTGCAAAGATGCAAGGCAGTGGAATGTGCTCACTGTTCAGAAACCAGAGCATGCTTATCTGCATTTATCCAGTGTCAAATACTTTTTCCCCCATATAACGGGTAGTTCTCCCTCCTCCCAGTATTCTCTGGAGTAACATAAGACTGATTTTAATTGCCGAATGTATATGAAAAGCCAAGGCATTATTTTGCCAAAGGAATACAAAGCAATATTTTATCTAGTTGAAGAATTTAACTGAACTGGGGCTTTTTTAAGATTGTAATGTTCATATGGGAGAAATGCCTGAGATTTAGAGACTGACATCCACACTGCCCTGTTATGCTATCCTTGTATTTAAGTCTCTTGTTAAAATCTAGTGAAGCTAGAAAATGAGAGAAATAAAAGAAAATGACAACATACTGTAAAATTCCTAACTGATTTCAGAGACCATTTGAAGTTATGTTGTGCAGTTTATATGTACATTTAAAAGCCCCACAGTCATTTCTTAAAATAAAATATGCAGTAAAATGGTGAGAAAAGGAAGGGAAAATTCAGCTTTTTAAGGCTTCCATTTTATAGATTCAGATAAGTTTATCCTTTAAGGAAAAAATAATAAGCTAGCTCTTGACTAACAGTTTGACTATTTTCCACTTATTTGTGACATTCAATGTTAATTTCCTTTAGTGTTCTCTCAAGTCTTGCTGGTGACCATTGTCCAGGTCCATTAGACACACACTTGTTCACTGATGTAGTTGCTCCATCACGGCCTCCTACAAAGGTGTAACTACATCAGTGGGCAAAGCGAAGGGTTAGAGATGTCGTTCTGTAAAGCTTTTGACACAGTCCCCCACAACTTCCATCTCTGTAAATTAGAAAGAGATGGATTCAATGGATGTCCTGTTAGAAAGTGGTTAGACAGACACATCCAGAGAAGAGCGTTCAGTGGCTCAGAGTCCCGGTGATAAGTCATGTCTCTCAGGGGTCTGTCTATACTAAAACGAGTGTTTAACATCTTCATTAAGGACATAGATGAAGGGATAGAGTGCACCCCTAGAAAATCTGCAGTTGACTCCAAGCTGAGTGGTGCTGTTGACACACTTGAAGGACAGGATGCCATTCAGAGGAAGCTGGGGAAGTAGGTGCATAAGAATCTTGTGAAGTTTAATAAGACTGAGTGCAAGGTGCTGCATGTGGATCAAGGCAATCCCTGGTATCAATACAGTCCAGAGAATAAATAGATTGAGAGCAGCTCTGCCAAGAAGAACTTGGGAGTGCTGATGGATGAGAGGCTGGACATGAGCTGGCAACACATTCTGGGCTGCATCAAAAGCAGTGTGGTCAGCAGGTTGAAGGAGATGATTCTGCCCCTCTACTTTGCACTGGTGAGAACACATCTAGAATGCTGCATCCAACTCTAGGGTGTCTAGAATAGGGAGTACATAGATCTTGTTGGAACGAGTCCAGAGTCCAGCCACCAAGATCATTAGAGGGATGGAGCACCTCTCCTAAGAGGAAAGGCTGAGAGAATTGAGTTTGTTCAGCCTGGGAGTCTTCAAGCTGACCTAATTGTGGCTTTCCAGTACCTGATTGGAGCCTACAAGAAAGACAGACAATATTTACCAGAGCATGTAATGACAGGAAACTGAAAGGGGAGAGTTTTATATTACATATTAGAAAGAAATTCTTTACTGTGAGGGTAGTGAGGAACTGTAACAGAGAGATTGTGAATGCACCATTCCTGGAAGCATTCAGGGTGAGGTTGGATAGAGCTCTGATCAAACTGGTCTAGTTAAAGGTGTTCCTGCACATGGCAAGGGGTTGGAATCACATGATCTTCAAGGTCCCTTCAAATGCAAGCCATTCTATGATTCAATGATTGTCTGTCCCTAACAGGATGACTAACAGACTCTCATTACTGTTGTGTAAGAGCAGTGCATCACTGGGCATTTGCAATGGTGGTCTAGCCCACTTCAATCTTTTTTGTACCTATTCCTCTTTTCACTTTGCAGAATACATCTCTCCTACACCAAATTCATTCATGCTGGACAGCTTTCTCAAAAGAGTGAGATGTGAAGAGCCATTCCCTCATTCCTGGGTACTCACTGGTAAATATTTGGAAATTTGTCTCTACATGGCAGTTTTCCTGTATACTGCACAAGGAAGCATGAAAGAAAATCTGTCTAGCTTCTTCTACATTCTCTTTGCTTGTATCCCAGTCTCTGACTGATCTCCCTTTCATTTATGCTTTTTCCCTTTATATTTTTCCCCAATTTTTCTCTCTATTTCTCTCTTGAGATTTTAGTTCTTCATTCCCACCTCCTTCCTATCACTTTTTTTACACCTTTTGTTGTTTCCACCTATCAGCATTTCTTCCTTATATATTTCATTTTAAATGTCCTTTAAAAATATTATTTTTACATTTTGATAAGTTCTTTTCACAGTGTTAAGTGATCCTGTACAACAGTGCAGTGGATTTTCATGTTATTTATTCTATGGGTTCCAATTTTAAATTATTTTTCCTACAACTTAAAAAAAAATAATTAAAATAATAAAAAACCGACAAATGCAAAAATAAATAAATTATTTCTTAATCCGATAGGAAATACCATCATAAACATTTCTGATTTAAAGAACATGGATGACAAAATGTTAAAAAACAATCCTTTCAGTTCTTGACTCCAATACCAGCTAATACTACTTTTTTTTTTCTCTGCAAGTATCCAGCTCTTACCACTTTAATTCTTAATAAAGCATTAGGATGTTAGCCTGACTGTCCTTAGTTTCTACAGTTACATCTAAATTGGAGAAAGCCTTTTTCAAGATGTAGCACTAATTTTTACACCAAAAGCCCCAGGATCCAGCAATTTCTTTGCAGTTGTATAAACATAAATAATGATTTCATAAACATTAAGTGACCTTCTCTTTTACATTGTCATATCAGACTCTGTAAGCAAGTGCTTTAGTCCTTTAGCTTCAGTAGCAAAATATTCCCCTGAAATTGACATTGCAAAACATTTGTGGATATGTTCTAATTCGGGGAAAATTCATAATTTTAGTCAGCTCCAATATATTATAGGTAACTTTTACAAAGTAAACCATGACACACATACAAAGAGATAGGACTGCAGTAATGCTTAAAAAATTACTTGAGCATAGACAATATGAAAACTTTCCATCCTTCTTGAATGTCAACAGTGTGTTAAAGTCATATTTAGTAGCACAAGAATATTACAGCATTCTACAAAATGTATTACCTTTACCTAACAATGCGAAATGTCATAGTTCATGAGAGATGAGGAAAGGCTGCAGACTGTTTAGGTGCAGTCTGTAATGGTTATGAAGATAACTCTGGGCAGATTTGTAAATAGGAGAAGAAAAAGAGCCAGTTCCACTCCTTCCCATGAAAAATAACATGGTGCCATTTGCAGGAAAAGATCAAGTACAATACAGGCAATCTCTGATTCAATAGAATCTAAAGGGGAAAAAAAAAAAAAAGGAAAAAAACCCAAGAAAATTACTTTGCCTACATCATCATGAGAGTAGGTCATGGGTAGTGAATGTTCCTTCTCTTCTGTGTTAATTTAATTGAGGTTTTCCTGAATGAATTTCTAATTATATGGAGATCACAAATGAGTTCAAGTACTGATTATATCATATAATTTCATTTAGCTTATATACACTAATGTAAAAAGTAAAACTTGTGCTTTAAAACAAGGCATCATAAAATAAAGATATGCTAATCCACCTCCCCTTTCCACCAATACATGCTCTGAGCAGGGCTCATATAAATTTATGTCACATTGGCACGTTTTGTTTCTGTAAAGGCTGACTGCAAAAGCTTAGTCCTAAGGGGCAAAGAACCCTGGTTTATCTGTATTGACAACAGGGAGGTTTCACCGAGGAAGAATTCCGTCCTTTAAGTTAATAGGAGCTACATGCACATATCAAAGACAGACCCCCTTAAGCATACTGCTAAGGCAGAAGTGTGCTCAACTATAATGACATTATAAAGCTAAGCCATAAAAGCAGTCACCCCACCGACTAACACGAAATATGAGGTCGGTGGGATAAATCACATCTTATGCTTAATTCACTGGTAAATTGCATTAGAGGTGTACAGTGTGGGAGCAGAGAATGCACACTGAGTATAAAGACTTGTTCTATCACTTAATTTCCTGGAATACGGAAAACAGTTCTTTGAAATTTGCTGGTGTGTAAAATCCTCATACCTACACAGTACTATGGCCTATTACAAAAAGAGCACCTCATTATCACATCACAAAGTATCTTAGCAGAAGAAAACCATCATCCTCCTGCCTTTCACATAGCCACCCCATTTGTTTAGACATATTCAATGTCAAGATTTCTGAGTCAATGCCTGGAAATGTTTCTAATTTAATGACCACCAATTTTGCACAAAGGGCTCTGAGAGGGCAGCTATGCTGGGATAAAACAATGTGTTTTAAACAGCATTCAGAAATCTGTCAAGCCAATGTTTTCAGTTTAGCCAAGGTCAGTTGTATTTCTTAGCCTCCAAGTATCCCTCTTTTTTTCCCCCTTCCGTCTCTCACTGATAAGGTCTGAGTACCCTGGCAATGGTTCAGAAGCCAAAATGGAGGGCCCCACCATGTCTGCTACTGGAGTGAAATAAGAATCTATTCCAGCTCTAAATGGCTTTCAATTGCACTAGTGTTAAAGTCCATGTTATCTATAACTTTGTCATCTAATGGGTGTTTTATCTGAAGTTGCTCTAAGAATAGCAAAAAGTGAAAAATGTACAGGACAAAACAGATCCTAAAATGCAATCTGTAACCCCCATGGTTTAGGAATACAAGTAGGAAGACAAGAGAGATAATGCTGTGACCCTGAGGTGATCAACATTCACATCAAAAAGTGAATGGTGCCACTAAAATTTCAGACTTCCAGTTTCTGTGTGGCTTAAATACCTTGTATGTCTTTCATTTTATTTCTTTGTTTGCTGTTGCTCCAGCTCTTTGCTTTTTTGCTTCTCATAGTAAATACCGGGACCAGAATCAGCAGCATCTTCTGCTATGTAAATTTCATGCTTTGTACAGGACAATGACTAAAGCTGACAAATATTTTCTAAGTTGTCACATACAATCACCCAGCTTCATACACTGATTTTATTTTTTCCTAAGGACTGTGGCAACAGATGTTAATGTGGTATAAATGAACACATCAATTTTCTCACACCTGTGATGACAAGCATTAGGGAAGTTTACTTGTATTTGACATGCTACCTGACCTCTACCTGTCACTCTCTGTTACATCAATTTTCTGTACTTCCATATCAAAGTTTCTAGATCTTATTATAATATAACATATGGCATATTTCCTCAGAAAGATTTAAAGTTTCTCTTTCATGTTTAGCTTTATTCTACAATACTACAAATTTGATCTTTCATTAGCACTTAAAAACATTCCTTTTCAAGGGCAAGAAGAATGCAAACACCCTACTGGTTTTACCTTAAAAAACATTACCATAACATCTATTTAAAAGCAAAGACACAATTAATGGTATTGAAACATCAATTTCAGAACTAGAACACTAGCTAAGTCAACAAGGAGTGTTTAAATTGACTATTGTGGATTTAACACACTGGCTTCTAGGCATACTAGTACAACACTAGCACTGATTTATAGGAATCCTTCCTGTTGCTTGCTGCATCACCATTGCATAAATTCAGCTGATTAGAACATTAGTGTGTAGTAGAAAATAGTCATATTTCATTACAGAGGGTTTGTTGTTGTCACGTGAAAGGGAGGAGGGAGACAGAAATGTAAAGATTTCTAGTCTTAACTGTATTAATAAGAAATTATTAGCAATAAGCGCTTCCAGACAATCAGATCCTTATGTTCCCAACACTGCCTATCGACTACAGACAGCACACAGGTTGGAAGGGTTTCTGACCTCTGATATGAAGCCAACACTTAAGCCAGGGAGAACTCATCAACTAAATAAGCGCTTCCAGAAACTTAGAGCCTTATGAACCCAGCGCTGCCTGCCGAATTGCTGGACAGAACACAGGCTGGAAGGATTTCTAACCTCTGCTATTAAAACCACACTTAATAGCTAGAAAACAACTTTTCCCACTACAGCTCCCGAAATAACATTTATTAATACAAGTACATGACAGTTATTGTAGGTTCTGCTTTGCCGTGATAACGTTTAGCTGCAAGATTGTATTTAATTGATAATAAAAGACCCCAAAAGAAACCAGCATAAAATACATTTTACAGAGACAAACACACCAAACAAGTTTCGGTACAGCAACGTATCTCATTTTCACGACAGACAACAACTAGCAACAAAAAACTACTAACCAGAAGCATAGCCACCAAAAACACTTATCTAAACACTCTTTCAATAACAAAGGACAATAAAATAGCTTGCACACCACTCTCTCTCTAACACAAAGCAAAAGGAAGGAACACAGGTGCTTCTTATCAACACACGTTGAAAAAGAAACTGCACATTGCAAAAGAAAGCAATAACTAATATGAAATAGCAAAGTGTAAAGCAAGTTCCTGTTATTAGTATTAATGTAGCAAAGCACAGTTAGTAAAGGAGGTGCTTATAAAGTAAAAATCAAAGTAGCTGTTAGCATAAGATGTAAGATAGAATGTATAAAGGAATAAGCTTTGTAAGAAAGTAAAGTTAACAAAGTATAGAAAAATAGAAAGCACATGGTCTCCTTACTCCTACATTGTTCCAGGAGGTAGGAGGAGGCCAGACAAGCTGCTAGAAGTTACCCCAACAGACACATGGCATTTTCCCCTCTCCCTGCAGTTAAAACTGCATCTCTTTTTATACCTTTTTTTTTTTCTTCAGGTGGTTTTGTGACTAAAGTCAATCTTTTTTGGGGG
>JAWWEV010000083.1:107009384-107036355 GCA_035583235.1 Hafferia zeledoni
GGGGGTGGTACAGCTGCCTGAGGCGGGGTGGGCTCCTTGAGTGGTCATAGAAGATATCACAAAGGAGGGGGGGGTGGCGTGTCATTATTTAACAACACTCCACCCTATGTTAATATTATCAGTTTGAAAGCTTTTGTTTCCGGCTGGGAGCACCCCTCCAGGGGCCTGAGGTGTTTCCCTCAACCCATCCAGGCTTATCAGGGCCATCACCCCACAGTTGTTGTGCTGGAGTTTTTTCACCCTCCAGTGTTTTCTTCACTGACCTGCTCATGGCTGTTGAAGTCTTTTCACAGTAGTGATGTCTGCTGTGTATTCCTTGATAAACCTCCTAACACAGAGAGTGCACCTGTGGAGCTGGTTCACAGCTTCATCTGTTGTTGGGCTTGATGGGAAAATGGCTCAGAACTTCTTCCTATTTCCTAAATGTTAAGCACAACAGCATTAAGAGGTTAATTGAAAAGGAGCAAAATGATAGTTGAGGAAGTAGAATAATATTTTTTAAGTTGCTAATGAAGTTTTGGAAACTTTACTTATTAGAGGATTATAATAAATCATAATCTTAGTTGCAGTGTCTGTGTTTCAAAAGAAATTACTAATGTATCAAAACCACAGCAGGTTAGAAGGAGCACCAGAGTAGATAAGGGAGGATTCATTCTCCTGAGGCTTAGAAAAAGGGAATTTAAAGCACTCTGTATGTTTTCCTGCCTCTCTTTCAGGCAATGTTCACCTTTTTTTTTTTTTTTTTTCCATTCAGAACAAATTTTCTTTCAAATAACTGTTAAATAAAAGGACTCACAAGTTTCTTTGCCTGTGAACTGCTGCCTAGGAAACATTTAGGTCCACTGTGTTGTGGGTCATATGCAACCATATGGGAATAAGTACTATACATTATGTATATTCAGAAGAGACTTTTGAGGGCATAATTATTGCTGCTAATTTTAAAAGTTCGAAAACAATTGCTACACAGGGAAGCATTCAAGCACAACGCTATGCAGTGCATGTTTCATGATGGGTTTATCTAATAGTGTAAGTTAGCAGCTCAGGTACAAGTAGAAGCATATCACAAAATTTTTTCAGTGAGTAGCTACTGGGTATTTACATAGATGTGTCCACAACATCCAGCGATATGATTTTATGGTTATAATTCTACTGCTACCTAGTGAACTATTGGATTTAAATTATCTCAGATACGTATTTAATTTGCAGACACAGTCATATAAAAGTGTATCATGCAGCACATTGGTGTTTTACATTAGTGCCTTCCAGTTGCAAATATGTGTCTTTCCTCATAATACTTAGTGAAACAGAGAAATACACTTGTATGATTGAGTCATAGAAGCTTGCCCATGCAGATAATGACTTTCAGATAGAAGTATGAAAGCCAAGTTTGATGGTACTCAATTGGAAACTTTAAACATGACTTTGTTTTGCCTCTCCATCGTCTAAATTTTCAAAGTCTGTACCATATTTTTAGAAAGATGGCTTATTAAACTGACATGGGCACTATTTGAGTACTTGCTGTTCTTCCACTTCTTTCTGCCTCCAATGGTCCTTGGACCTACTGGCAAATTTCATTCCTACCTGAAAGCTTCTTAAGACTTGCAAAGGCAGTTTCTGCAGGGATTTTGAAACCCAAGGTGAGTAGAGAAAAGACAGCAAGAAGTGTAACTCATTGGTTCAGCAACAGCAGTTTGGCCAGTCAGTATATATGTGTGGACACATGTGTAGCTCCCAACCACTCTCAGTGTTTCAGGTTTCGTTATTGATACATGCCATGTGGAAGGAGAGGAACTGGGCTATTGCATGGTCTGATTCAGTTAGATGTAGAACTCTACTATATACACTGTTGGAAGGAAGAGTCTTTAAAGAATGAGACTGAAGTGTAGGCATCAGCACTGAATAACTCAGTTGCTCTTTTAGGAATAAATAATGAAGATACACTCAAGAATAAATGTCAGCCAGTAAATTATTGTTGGGTTTTTGAAATATATTGGTTTCTGAACATCTTGCATGTGTAGTGCAGCCCTGCTCATCCACTGCAACACAAGTGCATGACTTTATCCTGTGCACGTTTTTGAAAATGCATGTTACTCTGTAGCCTGCTATATAGAGCTGTAACATCATTTTGAGACTGGACTGACTGACAGGGCTTCCTAAGTTTATAAGACACTATGTTTTAATTTGCTTAGATCTCATGATTTGTCACCTCTCAGAACAATCACAGGCAATGCCTATACAGAGCCAAGTACAGCCTCTATACTGCTGTTGGGGTTAGAGTCATCAAAGACTGCAGGACGTGGTGGACAATTAGCAGCTCAATTTCTCCACTGGTGAGGTAATTATCCCATCAACTAATCAAAGCCTGCCAAAGACACTGCACTAAAAACAAAATTACCTGGGAAAAAGTTTGTTCCCAGGCTCTGGATGAATGCCTTGGTATCCCAATTTTTTTTTATTTTTTTTTTTTTTTTCCCCAGTTTGCTTTTCTGATACACTAAAACTGATGTGCTGTTTGGAGGGGAAAAAATGAATTATAATATAAAGTAGAGTTCTATTCAAGATCTCCCACTGAGCTTGTCACCTTGGTCTCCTAAGCTGTCCTTGAAGTACATCAAGTAATAACACTGGCAGTCTTAACTTTATGTCTTCCCTTTGAGATTCTTTTAAATGTCAGTTTGCTGGTTTACATTTCCTCTGCTGAGCCTGTTTGTAGCTAACTTCTTCTGTCTTCTGTTTGGAGGTTTTTGCCTTCTGCTTAGTTTTGTATCTAAATTTCACTTCTAATTTATTTCTATATAACTCTAACTCCCCAGTGCTGCCTGAGGACAGGAAAAGATGATACAGTACCATTAGTGTATTAATGTACAGTAACATTGAGCTTACGGTATCAAAGTAATCCTCATTGATTGATTGTCCTCAAAGACACAAAACAGAATAACAACATTAAGCAGTAGTTTGCCTCCAGCAGGAGCTTTAGCTGCTATTATGCAGCCAGGGTCCATCTCAGTATCTGCATGTTGGAGGACAAGGGACATCAGAGTAGCCTCCTCATTCAAAGAAAAGTTGATTGCTTTCTTTTCTGTGTCTATATAGGTGTTCCCCTATGACAATCCATCAATTGTATTCATTACAGTAACACAGCTTACTGCCAATGGCTAGTTTTGTTTTGTGTTTTTTATCTCATTTATATTTTTCTCATCTATTTGTATGTGCCCTTTGTCCTTCTCTCAGCCCATAAGTAATATCTTTAATTACAGCTGCAATAAAAGACAGCAGTATAAAGCATACCTTCTATTTCTTGGTCATCCATAGATTTTGATCACAGATGCAATATTAACCAGTAAAATAACCCCAAACAAGTCCCATTCTTTCTCCTCTTGGATAAGGTATAGAATTGAAAGAAATGTTTATGAGAAATGTAACCTATACTTTTTTATAGAAAAAGGAGACAATAGAGCCTATAGAAATATAGAGAAAGGAGACAACTTTAGTCTCCAGAGCAGCACCACATCAGGAGCAAATCCCTAGAGAAACTAGTCTCCAACAACTTGTACATAATAACAGAGACTGGCTGTATTTCAAAAAGCTGGGACTCTGGGTTGTTGACATGGCTGTCATGGAAGCACCTTCACCTTCTCAGGAAGCAGTCTCAAGGTAAAACTCAGTAAGAGGAGCAGAGCAGGTCCAGTGATGGCACCAGGGTCAGCCACAGCCCAGTGATTGCTGGGTAGTCCATAGGAATGAGACAGGCCTCAGGTCGAGTCAGAAAGTCAGGTCAGAACATAAAGATCAACAAGGTACTTGGCAAGCATAACTACAGCATAGCTTCTGTAGGACCGAAGAAAGGACCTGCATATAAATGCAGCTCTGAAGCAAAGGGGAAATGATGGGGACCAGCAAGGCTTATCCCAGCTCACCCTGCAGAGATCTCTAGGAACTACCTGATCCCACAATAGCTAAGCTCTGCCAAAGCTACTATGGCATATTAATATCTCTCCACTCTGTACTACTCTCATTTGTGAACACCTGAATATAAACTGAGTATAGGCTGCATTATTTCATACAATTAAAGATGTATATCAAAGTGGAACATGATATTAAGTCAAATGCATTTATCAACATGACTGTATATAACAATCATTTATAATCTTGTCAATAAGAAAGGGATTTGTCTGCAAATCATATTTTTCTTGAAAGAATAATAATTTCTAATTATTGTAAGTCAGAGTCCTTAATTTTGACTTCCACTATATTCCACTATTTTCATTATTCTTCCATTACTGATGCCAATATACAGAACTCTGGGCCATCCTTTTTAGCACTCTAATGTTAGAATTATGTTGACAGTCCTCAAATATCTTTAAATTCTGATAGTTTTCTAGGGTTTTTGAAAAGCAACACCAGTGCATGAAGGCAGCAGTAGGGAGAACTCCTGTGCAAAAGTCATCTGGTTTTCTGGCAAGAATATAAGAGCTATTAAACCAGTATATTTACCTCATGCAGACCATACAAGTGCATGCTCCTACATCATATCTTGTGCTGCAGATGGTCAGCTTAAATAATTTTATTATTCCTTCCCTCCATCCACAGTTCTCCACTGATAAGGGATGACTTACAAGTTTCTTCTACAGGAACAAGTTCTGATGCTGACTTTCTCCTCCTGCATTTCAGTCTGACCTCCAGGAAGTTATTACTTGTTGATTATATATTCAGTCCATTGCATGTGAGAGCCATTCCACAGGATTCCTGAAAGGATGATCATGATTAGCAGAATCAATTCTTCACTGGGATGCTATATTTTGAGAAGTTTTCTTTACCACCTTTCACTTCAAGCATGTTTACTCACTTGTCTGTGTGTGAGTGCCAGGACTTTATAATTCACATAAAAAAATCAGGGAATTACAGCTTCTGCACACAGCCAATACTATGTCCAATATCCAAAACTCTCAGCATTGTTTTCATATATATTCTTTCAAAAATCAGCAGAATAAAAAAGATCCTCTGCTTCCTCTTTTTCTCATAGCCTATCTTGAAGCATGTTTTGTGCTTCAGTAGCCTGTAACCCTCATTATTTTTTTCAGATCTACTGCAAAGCAAATTCTGTTGTTATAAAGGTCTTTCTCCTTTCAATCTTTCAGAATTTCAACTGGCTTCTGAGACTTCACATAGCTATCATTAGGTGTGTTAGGGTAGATCCCAGTTACTTGTGTCTATCACTTCATTGTCTGTAGATGACTGCCTGCTCCATCCTAATTATATGTCAGCAGATGAATCTTCTTTAGACTTTTCTTTGTGACAAGTGAACAGCACTTCACAAATTTGAAAAAAATCTGCATTGATAAAGGAGGCAGGAACCCAGTTTACTGTATTTTTCCTTTGTGTAGCTTTGTTTGGCAGTGCTCTAAAAGCTGCAATCTGTTACCTCAGGTAATTTCATGATCCTGATGTCCTGATTATTTCTTGGACAGACATTTTATCCTGTTGTTTTGCTCCCAACACTGTCAAGAGTTGTACATTTCTGCCTCATGCCTGAATTGGTGTTGGATGGTTCATTTTTTATTTTCTATGGGATTCACTCTTTATCTCCTCCCATTCAAATGATTTGTCCTCATGGCTGAAGGCTGAGAGGTCATTTGGAACTGACAGGTAGATGGGTTTCCCAAGAAAGGACCAACTCTTTCTTCAAAGTCTGATTCCACCTTTAAGACTATGGGCTTACAGTGTAACTAGCTAAGAGGCAAAAGCATTTATTAAGTAACACAGTAATGACAAGAAAATAAGCCAACTCTAAAATCAATAACCTAATTAACTAGTTTTAAATCCATGATGTGTTGTTATAAGTTATTATAAGTTAGTACTGGGATTCAAATTAATTCATCTTTACTCTTCTACTCCAGGTTTTGGGGCATAGACCTAATGGAATGGTTGGTCCAAGGAGTTTCCCCTGTGGAGTCCCAGTGGTCTTAAGTCCACAACTCCATTCCCATCCACAGGTGTTCACAATTATTCTGGCAAAAGATTCAACCTCCTTGGTTGTTTACATGATTTTTTTTATCTTGTTTGCCATTTCTTCATTGTATGGGGTGACCTTTTCCCCCATTCTTACCTCCATTTCTACATCCAAACTTCTCCAAAACAGTACCCTAATTGCTTTTTTCCTCATTAGTTTCAATTCTGTTATTTCTGTACTCAAATTTGGTATTTCTGATATTGTTCCTCAAGTAATATTGGCCTTACAAGATATCACTAGCATGATTGTCTAGACATGTGTGGCCCTGTAAGAATCAACACCCCAAAATTCTCCTACAGCTACCTTGTCCATGTTGGTGACATATCATTTACTTTGTATACCCTCTAAGGCAAATGATTTGCCTTAAGCTTTTATTCCTCTATCTAGTTCCAGCTGAGAACAACCAGTTCTCTCTTCTGTGCAGACAACAGAGAAATAGAGTAGGATGTTTTCCACACTCTCCAATGTGCTCATACAGTATCATTTCCCTTGAACTGATCTAATGACTCTCCTGGTTCCCTGTAGAGGCCTTGGCTAGCTATGATGCCTGGTGCTCCACAGAGACCTCTTGCTCACAGCAGTGCAGTGCCACTGGTTCAGATTTCCAGTAACCACCATGGCCCACATAGAGATCATCCTGAAAGGTTCTGGTTTGCCACCTTAACGATCACAACCTCAGGAATATTTTGTCAGTGTCTTGCCCATATTCAGATTTTGAGTACCTGTTCAAATCACTGCACATGTGAAGCCTAACAAGTGCCCCTCAATGCCTCCAAAGGAATTTTGTCTTCTTTGGGATTTCAGCAAGTATGCTGTGCTGCTGCTCAACAACTTTGAACTAATTTAGTGACAGAAGTCTGAACTTCTTAACCATGTTTAAGTAGTGGAGGGGAAGTGGCTACTGGGATCAAATTACTTTCATTTTTTATCAGTCAGCTTATGTCACCTGTCTCAAGAGTAGTCTTATCTGAAAGCTTCACTAATCTCAGCCTTTATTTTCTCCTGTAGGAAAAGTGCCAATCTAAAGAACTCCATCTGTCATTTATGTCAGTAACCCTTACCAGCGGCTCCTAAAAATTTTGTATTTACATTTTCCTTTTCATTCACATTTTCTGGAAAAATTATTTCCTTACCATTTTGCTCCATGAGCTTTTGTCTTCAGGAGGTGCGTCCCTCTACAGCTACTCCTGAATTACTGCCTTGATGAACCATGAAGCTTTGTTGGTCCATGGAGCTTGAAGACACGTGAGATAAGTCAGTTATGCAATTTACTACAAGGAAACCCCACATCATCAAAAAAATCTGAAATGAGAGACCTAAAATCAACAATGACAAGTTCCTTGAAAATTTGTACTAATGTCTTGACAATGAAGTATTCATTTTTTTTTCAGGTATCTCCAGTAGTTTTCTGATAGCATTTGATAAAAGCAAAATGTAAGTACATTCCATGAGCACCAAAAAACAGACAAGAGAAAGTCTAAGCCCTGGAGACAGAAGATGCCATTATAGAATCTGTATAATAGTGTCCCATCTAAATTGCACTGAACCATGATTTAATATTCTAAAATGCTGCCGTTTGATGGCATGGGCTGGAGCTATCAGCTTGCTTCACAGAAAATAATGCAGAGTTTTCTCAGGTGACTAAGGTATATTAGGGACACAGGTAGGAGAATATTGTTCATATATTATCTGTATGCATATCGATTTATCTATCTTTAGTAGCTGACTACCAAACCATTAGCTGACATCTAATCAGGGCAAAACTACAATGCCTGATGACAAAGTAACTGAAAGAAATGACAGGAATTATATCAATTTCCTTGTTTGAATTACCTCAGGGAACTAATTATATTATGCCCTGGCAGCACCTGAGGTCACGGCCATTCTTCACCTACATCTTTCAAAGTGGCTTTTACTAGGATTTCGAGCAAGGTGAAACTGTTTTGAGGGTGTATTGATCCTTCTGAGTTGACCCAGTTCCTATTTTTCTCACATAATCCTATCACATAATGATTTTTTTATCTTTTAAAAATGTTAAGTTTCTGGACCTTACACATTATATGGATTTGGACCATCAGTGCTCCTTGTGGCACAGAAGGTCTTCTGATTTTTCATTCCATGTCTACTCAATTGAGAATGTTACTCTGTGCAAAACTGTGTTTTTTCAAATGACATAGAGATGCTGATAAATATTGTGGGAGCTGCATTATTTTTGCTAAGGAGTACCTCTGCTCCTACATACATGGAATAGTACTGACGATCAGCTCTAGCAGTCCTAATACAAACATTTTTCACATTGCTGCTAGCAGAATTTAGACTCTATAAATAGGTAAAATAATAAAGTATTGTTGTCAGAATTAAACCTGCATAGCATTAATCAAATTTTTAAATGGTTGTTATTGGGTGAGTAATTCTAACTTGACAGTTTGGAATTCTAAAAGAGAAGACAGTATAGGATGTTACATAAAGCTGTAAATTGCTTAAAACCACAAAGGAATGAACCTAAATTAAAGTATATGTCACTGTATAATAGTGTATATCCCTACACTTCTCCATAAATTGCTCATTATTTAAGTCTGTGTTCACAAACTTGAACAATGAAAAATCCTCCTAATAAGATATATGATTTGTGAATCAATAACTTACATTAAATTTCCCCTGTTCTGTAATATTTGATGTCCATGGACTTCATACTGAAATTGCCATGCCATTTTGCATCAGATGCTCAGACATGAATACATGTGGAACTGGAACCAATAGGCCTACCAGGGTAATGACACCTTGTCATGTCCCCACTATAGCAGAAAAATGTAACATGCCTCTTTGGCATTGTCCTATGAAAGTTCAATTAGAGATATATGCAGGAACTAAAAAGAATTTGATGGAAATTATCCAAACAAACAAAAAAAAGAATATATAGAAACTGCAATAAATTTATATTCTTACTTTGTAGGAAAAAGAGTAACATGAGAAGGATGAAAAATCAGATTTTTTTCCAGTATGTTTTCATTCTCAATGTTTACACAAATCCAAATAAAAGTGATTTTTTCCTAGAGGGATGATGTCTGTGTGATCACTAATTCTCTGTGCTGATTTACAGGACAGGACCTGTCAATCCAATCAGGAAGTCACTTTTGTGTGTGTGTACTGTACAAGGTCTCTGCTGCCTGTGCCACTGGATTTAAAAAGCAGAGCAGCTTCAGGAGGTTTTATCTTTACATGACTGCTGGAGAGGGATTTGAACAGAAAAGAAACCTGTAAGAGGAAATTAGTTTGGACAAGAAGAGCTTCTGTACATAATTCTTAATAATTTGAAGATGTAATGCATTCTGTAAGAAACAAAAAAAGATACTGGGTGATGGCTTACTCAATATAGTTATTGCTATGGGATTCCACCCCATTTTCTAAGGATTAGAACTGACTATCCAGCATTACCTATTTAGTAGAGACAGAATTACTGAAATTCTTCTTCTTAGAGTGTAGGGAGGGGCTTGGCTTGAGCCTCTATGCACAACCCACTGTCCAGACCTGACAGGCTAGTCAAGGTCGCTGTACCCTTGAGGCAGCCTAAAGGCAGGTAAACAACTTTGAAGCTGGGGAGACACAGCGCCCTCGTGGCACCAGCACCGTGTGGCCAGCCTCTTGCACACTGCCTTTCCCCCAGTCACCACAGCCTGCTGCCTCGTGGACTCACCCTCTAATCCAATCACAAGCCGTTGCTGTTAGTATGTTCACCCCAGAAAGTTATATTAACCTGTTTATCCCTCAATAAAGTTGAGGGTTCCTGCTGCTATTATTTGGTGCAAAGCTATATCTCTATGAGAACACACCTTGACACCGGCGCTGAACCCGGGGTACCGTCGGGGTGGCTGGCAAGGGCACAATAAAACCCTCTCGCAGAAGCTCCCTTCCCCAACATTAGAGGTATAATATGTAAAGAACAAAAGGAATCTTAGAAGACTGAAGGTCTTTGTTTCCTCAATATGTAGAAGAGATGCATGGCAACTTTAACAGTGACTCTTTTTTAATTTGGTTGAAACTTGAGTTTGCCTTTGGATGGGGCTTTGGTCAGAAAAACTAAATTTGATACGGAAGAAATGGCAATAAAGGTATTGATATTTACTTTTTTACTGTTTACTTGAGCAAAAATACCTGCTAAAACAACCTGTGCTGGTTTAAATGTAAACTGATGGGAGAAATGAACCCAGTTCAAGAGATCACAAGTCAAAGTTAGAATTTACAAAAAAGATTTCAACACAATGATTCAGAGGAAACTAGTTTTAGCCCAAAAAGACAGATGTATAACCCAGCATACCGGGACATGAAGAGAACAGGGTACATTAGCCCTGTGCTGAGTGCCACGTGGTCCCCCTGAGTGCAAGGTAAAAGGAAAGGAAACTTGTTGGTGAGGATGATGGTCCTCTGTTGAAGTAATGATTACAGTCTTGCTGAGAGTATCAGTCATAGTCCTGTTGAGGTTCTGGTCCTCCTCTGGATCCTTGAAGTGGTACCAGAAGTCCCAAACTCCCAATATTATATATGCTCAGGTTCATGTGGCAATGTTCAGTACCTCCCTCAGGGTGGGAAGTTTCACAATGGGTGATTTAACTCCATGAATCATAGGATATTTTTGGAAGCTTTGATGGTCTAGATGGTTGCAGCTGCCCATTATCCCAGTCCCTAATGGCCCATTTAGCAGACATGACCCCTCAGGCTGGGTGTGCAGGTGTTAATGCCTCCCCAGTGGGGAGTTATCACAGCTGTGTCATTGATATGGAGCACTCCCCTCCCTCACAACATTCTTTAACACCCAGCTTACAGCCTGAGGTGTCAGGTGTGCCCTGGGCAGCTGCTGTAAACAATCATTATTAACAGTTCATGGGATATTACATAGAGGTTGTAGAATACACAGTTTTGGCTATACCCATATAATCATAAACTGGTACCGGCCCCTGTAACTAGGACACAACCAAAATAAAGTTTGTGCTCTGGGACAGTGTTCAAAGGTTTTGTCCTCTTTCTCTTCTTAGTTAATAAACCTCAGTATATATTTGCCTCTATATCTCAAGGAAAAGTCATGGTTTCTAAACTCAGAGTAAAGAAAAGCCTCATTGCCAAATTCTGTATCAGAAGGCAAGAAAGCTTTATATGTCATAGAATTTGGGACAAAAATTCTGTGCCATTTGTGAATCTTTACTCTTGATTTCTTCAGCCCAGCTTGTCCGTAGCTTTTGCAGGTGCCCAGATGAGAACAGTTTCCCACCAGTACCAGAGGCTTTGATTCTATAATTTAATATTGCATGTGGTATTCTTCTCTTAAAAGTGAAAATTTCCTTTTATTTTGCTCTCTCTTCTCCAGTAATTTAAAGCATCTTTATGAGTATCAAAACTTACCACAATAATCAAATATGTTTTCTTTGTCTGGTCATAAAGGTGCTAGTTTAGGATTAAAATATTTCCTTCTATTTTGTGTACAGTTCATCTTACTATCCAATGAGTGATTCAGGGTCCCTAAACGTAATTAGCTACTAGTCAAATGCTAACATCATAAAAGAATGGCAGTAAAATTGTAGGAGACAATAGAGGAAAGAAGAATCCTGTTTTTCTGCCTGGCAGGTGTTGAAGTTTAAATGTTCATGACATATATTTTAGTCCTATTTAGTACAAAATTTTAATTATATTTATAATATTTTCTGAAGCTTTTGTAAAAGAAAAAGCTTCCAAAATAGTAATTTAGGTGAAATTACTTGCAAAATGGAAGAACAAAAAATAAATGGAATCTTAAGATGTCATTTAAGAGATATATAAATCAGAATGATGCATAAATAGCTAAATAATCTCATCCATCTGGCAAGTATCATATAGATTGCATGAAATTTGGGGCATAGTTGGGTACAGCTTCTTCGGATAAATTATACGGTTTCTTTATATTATACGAAGCTTAGTGTTTTGTCTATAGGAATATATTTGAAATACTGTTCCACTCACTCAGAGGAAACTGCTTAGGAAAATTATTAAATATATACTAAATATACAGATGTATTGATTTGAATACAAGCAAGTAAGTCCTATGGTCTGATAAGAATACAACCTGATAACTACAGAGAATAAAAGAAATCTGCAGTTTATTGATAATGGTACAATTTACCTTTTTTTTTTTTCAGCTATAAATTACTTTATCTAGTGTAACTAAAGGTATAGAGTAATTTAAGATTGCTGTATTAGCAATATGCTAAATTTTGCATGCTCAATGTTTTGATTTTTTTCACAATTAATACATTTGATGTTGACCTAAACCCCATGAGCGATAGTAAGCAAATTTTATGATGACCACAAAACATGTTCAGAACCAAGAATCTATAGCTTCTGTAAAGAAATACATCATAAACTGACACAAACTCTTTGACTAAGAAAGTGATGTAAAAATATCATGCAGAAAAGCAAAAATTGCTTATATAAAGCAGAGTAAGTGAGAATTAAAATTATTTTTATAGTGGCTAGATTCTGCAAAATTCTGAGGCAATAGCATCTTGTCACTATAGCTATATTTGCTTAGAGAGAAATTATAGTGTGTGTGAAAGATAAAAAAATCAAAGTGCTTAGAAAGACATAAAAGTCAGCCCTCAAGTTCTGCAAGACATCTGACAGCAGCAAGCTACAGTCTCATCCTTGTTTTGTACATGTGCTTGTTGGGAAAAAAAAAATACTCAAATCCCTATATTTCTCTCTGAATATTCCTCTGTCAAGTACTTTTGGAACTATATTTTCTCTATTACTTCTAAGAGGTTGATGGACCGTTTTACTAGCTAAGGCAGTCCAAACAGTATTCAAATGTTTCAGATTCTTCAAGGTTTTTCTAGTACATACTTTATTAAATTATTGATGATATAAAGGTTCAGTGTAATAAAAATGCTTCAAAAATGTTTTGCTAGTTTTATTACTTGGGAAGAAGCAGATCAATCATTCTGGAACTTTGAATATCTCTCTTTTTTTAACCCTAGCTCTCCCTACACTAATGGTAGGACTAACTTTGCATGTACATATAGGCTTTTGCCTACAACAGAATGGTATTGGTAGGAACTTTGTGAATTCTTGTCTGTACAACTTAAAATGTCAAAGCTTGACAAAAGATTCACAAAACTGTCCTAAAAGTATGCTCCTTATATCTCCAAACAAATTCAAGACCTGAACCTGAGTTCAGCAATACTTTTTCAGTTACTTTCACCCACAACAACTCTGCAGTTGTATTAACATGTGCTCAGTATGACAGAAAGGGTGTGTCAGCCATTTTATTTTTTCAATATATACACAACAAAAATGTTCTCTCAGAACATAGCATGATTACATAGAAGTTATATTGTGGCTTTATAAGCCATGTAGTAAAATTAAGGCTTTAACATTAAAATACTGGTATCTATTTCTAAGAATAGTATAAATAGAATTAGATTATTTAATATATTTAACTAAAAAAGTTAATTAAAATTTATTATCATTAGTAGAGTAAGCTGAAAAGGTATACTAAAAAAGATATTCAATACTGATTAATATTGTAAAGAAGAGACTGTGAATATGGCAAAACACCGGCCAGTGCTAGCAGGTCTTACTGACCAGGGTTACCTCCACACCTGTGGATGTTACCAGTTTGCCTCTCAGCAGCTCCAGCTCCAGCTGCTACTTCCTTCCACCTTCCTTTCTCCCTCCCCTTAAAACTGAACACTTTTGATTTTGAGTCAGTAAAACCTTATAATATATAAAAAGGTGTAGGCACAAGTTCAGAGAAGTTTAACAGTAATAATCCTCAGTTTGGATAGGAAGGATTCCCCAGACTCCACAAATCCACAGATATTTTCTATTCACCTGCCTACACGTGATTTGTGCCCAGTAACCCCTCAGCCACAAGCTATAATACCTGTACAAGATGATGGACAGGTCAACCTAGAACAGCCTTTCTTCATAATATCATAGAATGTTTTCCATTGGAAAAGACTTTAAAGGAGGTTCCACACTCCCTATTCTCTTCCCCCATAGGCAGAACACCTACCTCTAGACCTGGTTTCTCAGCCCCCCTTGTGATGTGTAGTCCTGTTCATGGACATGTACCAAAAATCCAGACCAGATCTATCTCTCCATTAGAATGGAAAACCTAGAAAATAATTCCTCCAGTCACATCCTCTGTTAACAGTGTTCTGTACCATTTTTCTCAGCCCTGTTACAACTTTGTCTCTTACAAACACCTTAGTCTGGCCTTTAGAGTGTTTGGAGAAAAGACTCCACAAGGTTGAGGGAGTTGGGGGGACCACATGACTGACAGTGGACCCATACAGGATGCAGCCCCATGGTGCCCCAGTCAGATGAGCAGAGATGATCTAGTGACAGTTCCCAGTCAGCCAGCACTGCTCAAACTCTGGCTCAGGGACCAGACCAAGGACCATACATGTGCCATATATAGGCACCACTGCAAAGTAGCAGAACCAAGAGCAGCCCGTGAGAAAAAGGGGAAAAGCACCCTCAGTGTTTTTGCACAACTCTTTCAACACACAGCTCTCTTCTTCAAGGCTGGGCTTCAGCACCATCAGAGCTGGCCTGGAGCATAGGCAGCCAAACCCTGTGCATCCAGCACCTCATATGCAGAAATGTTGGTTGCAGCAACAGGTGTTGAGTTGCTGGTCATCTCCTGTAGAGTTAGCTTAGCTGAAGCAGAGGGGACAGGTTTACAGATGGCTTAAATCTGAGAAAATGTCTTTTCATGTGAATAATTGCTTACCAAAGGCTGGACAAAGTTTACCTTTTTCCTGTCTCTTCCAAGAATGGCTGCTAAGGACAGTGACCCTTATTTAACATGGTGATAGGATTTGCAAGATGCTTTGTGGTTTATGTGTTGAGATATCATCACAATTCTTATAAGAAGTTCCTTAACAAAGGTTTGACATTCAGGAAAAAATAATATTCTGTGGACTGTCAAAAATTAAATATATTTGTATGGATGAAAGCAGAAGAACAACTTAAAAAGTAGCTGCTAAACTTGTTTTGTGTCACCTTCTTTTTCTTCAAGTCTTATAATTAGTCAGTGACACTTTTTCATTCAAGGAATGAGAAGGGACCTCTATGAAAATTTATCGTCTGCAAGTGGATTATTTTGTCCTACAGCACAATTCCTTCATTATGAAGCACCCAACAACCTACTACAGTCAATGGCTTACCAACTGCCCTACTAATAGAATGTTACCTGTACTGCCACCTTCCCAATTGTTTTGAAAATATTGTGACCATCTGAAAAGTCTAGGGCATATATACTTTCTTACTGACATCACCCTATTTAAAAAAAATTGACACTGAATGAAATAAACTCTCATGTAACTGAGAAACAACTTCTCAACAGTTTTCTTGGACAATCCAAAAAAAAAAAAAAAAAAAAAACAGTGGCAGGAGAGCACAACCTTCCATGGGTGACTTTCAAATAGTTTATTGGTAAGAATGCAATTGGAAGTATACCTAGTGGATGAGTATACAGATATCATGGTTTATTTGAGATTTTCACTTGAGCTACCATTTCTTCACAGCATAATTGTTGGCATGTAGAAGCAGGGTTCTTCCCATATTTATTTGAAAACTCACAGATAAGTTCCACACTGCTTTGAGATAAAAAGTCTTGATTGAGAAATAAGATTAAATTTCAGACTTTCTGGAAGGCCATATCCAGTCATTTCTCCCTGGTTATTGTCTGTCTTGCTCAGTGATTTCACAGCAGGAATCAATTCTTTTTGAGCTTAGTTTTGCATTCACTGAATAATTATGATTGTTTTTCAGCAAATCACATTTTTCAACTGGAAGATGAAGATGAGTCAACCAGGAAGCTAAAAAGAAACAGGCACGGCCTCCTTGAATAGTCAGGTGTAGTTCAAGGCTCAGTTTTGAGTTTCTCATAAGTCTGAGTATGTATAGGAACTACTGAATTTCTGTCAAATTCACTGTTCTTACCTACACCTTTCAGGATTACCACCTGTGGGAATTACATCTAATTTGTAAACCTCTGCAGTAAAGGTTTGTACAGAAAAACTTGACCCAAACATACCCTCAAAACCCATATATTAAAAAAAATCTCTAACTGAAAAGTACTTGCCAGCGCTTCAACTTGGCAGTAGAGTCATTCTTAATTTAGCAAGTTTCTATTTATTTTGGACAAGGTTTTACATGTATAAGAATTAAAAACCACTAAGGAAAAATAAGAGGAATATTTCTACTTAAATTTAATATTGCCTTCTCACAATTAAGCATGTTAATAAACTAGAAAATAAGGTTGCTAATATAGACAGTCACAAAAGACTTTGAAAATGAGATGTTAATAGGCAAACCTAACTTCTTCCTTTTACAAAAAAATGAAGGCAATAAAATGTGGATAAAAAATTTGTGGATCATTTCATTTTCCACAATTTTTACCATATATTGCATTTTCTATCCAAGGAAAAAATGGGGCAAAAAAAAGTTGTTTCTAAACCAATGAATATAAGAAGCAATCTAGTTGCATCTTGTTGATTTATATTACTGAAATTAAAAAAAAAAATATCTTTCAGGTAAGACATCTTAATATTTTACAAATAACATAAAATAAAATAAAATAATAAAATAAAATGGAAAGCTCTGTTCCAAAATGTCAAGTAGAATATTTAATCAGTCAGAAAATACTTTCTATATTTTTAAATGTAGTTGCATAAACCAGCATATTTTCACAAATATCTCTCCCTGAGCTCCATATCCTTTGTCAAAAAATTATCAACTGGCAAAGACTGACCATATCAGAGAGAGAGTTTTTGTAATGAAAGTAAATTAAAAATAAGGACTATTCTGCAACAGCCTCAAAAATCTTACTTTAAGATTTATTTAAGTAGTATTAAATTTTGAACTCCATTCCCAATGGATTGTATAGACTGTGAACCACAAACAAAAGGAAAGCGAGTGATTTGTTCCATCAAAATCATGTTTTATTAATTTTTCATTAATTATCCAAGGACCAGAATAGACATTAAATTTGTAGATGAAACAACCATATGACAAAATGTGTTTCTTATCCAGTTTCCTTACATATAAACCTATCCCACATTCATTACATATTCCTTTTTGGATAATTATGAGGTTCTTGATACTTTAATATTTAACATGTTCAAGGCTGAAAATATATAAACACCGGGAAACCCCAGTGAAATGCTAAAGTTTTCTGATTTGTCTTTCAAATTATATCTTCCTTTGGGCAAACTTTTATTTCACAGAATCACAGAATATGCTGAATTGGAAGGGACTGACAAGGAACATTGATTCCAAATCTTAGCCCTGCACCATCCCCAAGTGTCACACCATGTGTCTGAGAGTATCATCCAAACACTTCTTGAACTCTGTCAGGCTTGGTGCTGTGTCCTTTTCCCTCTTCCAGTGTCAAAACGCTGGCTGAGTGAAGAACCATTTACTCATATCTAACCTATACCACTCCCTGAGACAACTTCAGGCCATTCCCTCGAGTCTTGTTCCTGATCACCACAGAGTAGAGACCAGGGTCTGACTCCTCCTCTTCCATTCACAAGAAAGCTGTAACTGAAATGAGGTCTCTCCGCAGTCTCATCTTCTCCTGGCTAAATAGACCAAGTGATCCCAGCTGCTCCTCATATGGCTTCCCCTCAAGGCCCTTCACCATCTTCCTTGACCTCCTTTGGATGCACTCTAATAGCTCATAAGATATTAATCTTATATTTTGGTGACCAAAACTTCACACAATATTTATATACGTGTATAAGTGATCTGGGATAGATTAAAGGTAGGTTAGAGCTCTTCCATATTCAACAACAGCAAAAGCAACATCAACTAATAACAGTAATAATAATAAAAAGTTCAAGGAGTACAATTGTAGAAAAACCCTCGTCATACCCCTCATATAACTGAAAAAAACATGTTTTTAAAACACTTCTCTTTTGAATGGTGATGGATCTGAAAGTTCAGTCTTCCAACAGATAGCCAGCATGCATAAAGATTTCAAAATGGAATTTTCTACCTCCTAGTATTCTCAGACTAAGCGTTCAGTGTAGGCACTTCAGATCATACTAGCACACCCAAGCTAGTTTTAGACTAACTAGCAAACACTGTGGCTGCTGGCACATCTCTGCTGCAGATCAAAATGAGCTCAGGCTAAGCAATGTGTTGCTATGGCTACATTGATAGCAATATCCAACCCAGTAAGTGTAAATCTAGCATATGTCTCCTGCTACGAGATGGAGCCTTGGTGACTGCCCTGAAGCCATGCCTGAATACTTGCTCTGTAGGAATTCAATTTTGCAGAGCCATTGCAATGTGATTCAGAGTCAATGGTCCCATAGGTCCTTCTAGGTGTACTATTCCCTGATTTCATCAGGACAATGTGCAGGTATATGGTAGGTCAAATATATTTGGGTTGTTTTCTCAGCAGTTTAATAAGAGAAAATGAGATTCTTCATGACTAGTCTTTTTTGCCATCTTGAGCCTCAGAGTATAACTGATTAATGACTATGCCATCCAGTATCCTGATTTCAGATGTAATAACAAAACTACACAGTGCTTCCCATGGCTCTCCACACCTGCAGGGAGAATTGAGGCTGTTGTCTGCCATTTTCCAGCCAAATAAGTAAAAAGTTACTTCAGCAGTATGGGAAGAGCCCAAGGGGAAAATCCTGATTTTCTCCTTTCCTTCTTAAAGGAAGAAATAGGTTTTGCAAACTACCTCATCTGCCTCTGCTCCACCATTGCAGACTCGTTTCATCCACAGCTTTATTTTTTTTAAAAACATTTGAACAAGGGTGACCTACCCATTTGAAAAGACACTGATTTCTGTGTAGAAAATTAAAATCACCTGAGGGGTACAAAAATGAAAATCTTTGGACCGAGCCCTACACATGCTAATCCTAATGCTACACTCACTATATGTGGCTAATGATTAAGATGCTTTGAGTACACCAAAATACTATTTTTAATCCTTTCTCTTATATAAAGTTCACAAAACCAAGGCTGGCAAACTGGTAAACTGAATAGTCAAGTACAAGCTAGTGATTTATAGCAGTTGAAACTTTTTTTTTTCTTCTTTTTTTTTATGTTAGTTTTGTTGGTTCATTTATTAAATTTCTTTTGTAAAAGAATAGAGTCACAATGGGTTTTTTTCTATTTTGCTTACTCAATGAAGGCATCAGTTTGCAAGCATAGATTTAAATGGGTGAAAATTACCTTATCTAGAATACCCTCTACCTTTCTTAATGAAAAAGAAAGATAATTTACAATGTAAAATATTAGGGCATGTATTTAACCTTCTTTCTTTTTAATTTTGCTCTGTACAGACATACAGAAAAGAAGCATCAATCTAATAGTCTTTTTTTAGTGTTAAAATAGGAGAATAGCTGTCCTTCTAAAAGAAAAGAACAGAAATTAGTTGGAAGTTTCTGAAGGAGTCATTTCTTTTTCAGACCTAGTTCCCTGAAATCAGAACAGGACAAAAAATTACCTAAAAGAGAGGAAAAATATGCTTTTCTTAGTGCTTACTTCAGTTGCAGCTTGTCTGTTATCAAAAATTTAAATATTTTCTAGATTTTCAAAGACCTGCAAATTTGGACCAGCCAGCATGTACGGGTTGGCTTGGTTTTTATGTTGTTTTGTTTGGAGTTTGTTTTGTTTGTTTTGTTTTTCTTTTTGTTTTTTGTTGTTTTTTTTTTGGGGGGGGGGGAGGTTGTGGTGTTTGAGGGGTTTTTTGTTTTGCTTTAATTTGTCTGGTTGGGTTTTGTTGGGTTTTTTTGGTTGGTTTTATTTTTTTTTTGTTCTATATGTTTGTTTTTTTTAATTTCTTTTAGCTCTCATTATGGTCAAAGATTCACATCAATGTTATAACAGCTGGAATCTTGCCTGGCTAAGCCTCATTAAGCACAAGGGGAAAAAAAACAAAAAGGTGAAATGGAGGAGATAACCTAAGAACTAGATACACAGGAGTGCCAGCAAAAATCAGTATTTTATGTTAACATTGTGCTCAGGATTAGGCTATCATTTGTAAGTAGCAATTAAATTGTAGAAATAGGTGTTTGCACTTTTTAAAAAAAAGACCTTAAATCCAAAAGGGCCTGTTATTTGAGGGATCCAGCTACCAGATTAAGAATATGCCCTGGAAGAAAGGTTACGCGTTTAAGCTTTTACTTTACCTGATCCAGACAAAAGCCTTTATTTTATCAACCATACATCATAGATAAGTCCTTCATATTTGACATCTGATGTAAATTTTCTCTGAGTGTCTTCTGTCAGAATCTATTTTAATAAATGAATACTCACTGACTTAGAGAATCTTGACCTCACACACTAATTAAGTGGCTCATATTATCTATCTGCTACCTGTTCACCAAGCTACACTATCTATATTTTTCTAGCTCAAGAGATACTTAAGAGAAATTACAGAAATCTGTAAAGTGTAAAAGTCTGATTCTGATCACACTCTGGGAATATAAAATACATTATTTCAATGGGACACTGAACCATTAAACTTGATCTTCTATTTTTGAGGTTAGTAGCATTCACAACAGTGACCATTCCATATCTTTCAAAGCATTTTCTCTGTCATCTCAAGAATACAAACCTTAAAAATCTTTCTGAACTCAGATGAGAATTGTCATAAAATACTCTAATCTCAGTAAATCATCATTTTCTAATAAGAAGTCATAGAAATTTTTACTGACTAGTTTTAATGGAATCTAATTTACTGATCTGGCCAAGAGATATTTTAGGATCAATTATGCAATCTCACAGCTGCTGCAATGTATTCCTGCAAAATATGTGATAGAAGTAATCATGTGCATTGCTGATTATACGTCTCCACCATCTCCAGCAAAAATTTCCTTTTTATTAATTAGGGTATATTCCTGTAACTTCTTGAACATATCACTTAAATTTCTAGAAGGCCCAGGTTTTCTTCTTATCAAGCGACATTTTTGAAACAAGACCAAATTTTCTTGTTACAAAACTGCAACCTAAAAATAAAAATTAAAAAAAAAAAAAGTCGTATTCTATTTGTTTCAAACTTTGCAGTTTAAAAATAATATTTAGCAACAGTATGAGCTGGATTCTGATAACAATGAGCAATTTAAAATAAAATCCACTTGCATTTCAGAACTTTCTTATGGTATTCCTTAGGTGGGTCTGCAAAGAGAAAATTATTATGACAGCTGAAAGATTGGAATAATATAGATTTTTAGGAGCAGAACACACAGAATTTTTGGGGGGAGATAAAGGCCAGTTGTAAGAGTTGGAGAAAGCAAATATGAGAAGGCAGAATGAATGGGTGGGAGACTGATAAGCACAAGTGAACAGTATTTCAGGTTAAAACAGGAAACTTCATATGAAAGAAGAGATTCCCTTTGCTTTATTCACAAAGTATTAAAAGTATCATTCATTGACATAAATTATATAACAGAGCCAGTGGTGTAAAGTATCAAAAATCCCAGATCACTTTTCTTCCTTGAAATAAATTAATGCTTCAGAGATGCTCTCTATAATGTATCTCTGAAGTACTATGAGGAAAGTCCTGCAAAACAGAAGATATAAGTGGTTATTTGTTTTGTTTTGTTTTCCCTTTCTGCAGGAATATTGACTTTTTAATATCCTACTTCAAGTTAAAGGCATTTTGGGAAATGTAGTATAAAAACAATGGTCATTAGAAGTCTTGCGACCATAGGGCCATAAAAGACTTGCATCTATGTGGAGTCCTAATCTTTGAGTTGTTTTGAGCTGAGTTGAGGGGGGAAGTGGATCAGACTGCATTGAGTTGTAAAGAATTTTGTAAGGAAATTTGAGAAGCTCAGGAGCAGAGTATGCATCCAGAAAGGCCTGGGTGAACAAAGTGTAAAGGTGATTATTTTCTTTTGTGAAATAATTTGTTTGCTCTTTCCAGAAGGAGTGGTAGATATATCTATTTGTACTTCTATCCCAAGCAAAAATAAAAATTATTTTAATGAAATCCAAGTACTTTTGAATTATTTAAAAATTAACTTTTTTTATGAATATGGCTTAAAGCTGCCAAATTAAGAAAATGTGCCCTAAAGCTGCCAAATTAAATGAAGATTGGATTAAGCAGAGAATGTTGAAAGTTGTTAACAGCTCTAACAGCAATAAGGACTGCTGTGATCTGAGGTAACAACTCTTTGCCTTGGGGGAAGTAAACAAGGTAGTTCAAGTGGACAGTAGCAATCTTTAGTGATCTGAATGAGGAGTGAAGTATTTTTATATGAATTTCATTGGAGCCTTTTTTCCTCTTTTAATCCTAGAGGGTGGCTGAATATATGTTCTGACTAAAAAGCCCATCAAAAAATGAGATGTTTTTCAGAAGAAAAACTGAGATAAGGATTACCATATTAAAGAAGCAAAGTCATCTGAAGTTGGAAAACAGTGGGGAATTAATGAACATGTAAAGCAGCAATTCCAGAATGTTTCAGTAAGAACTTGTTGCTCACCCACTGAGAGCTGTAACACAATTACTTGTACTCCCAAGACAGACCTTGAAAAACTTGAGGGCATCTCTGAAATGTGTCTCATTATGTTTTGTTTTCAGACACATAAAGAAAATAATAACTGTAGTGAATCCTGGGAGGAAGTGTTTTGACTAAATGCACACAGCATGGGCAAAAGCCAGAAGGAGTGGTTGAAAGCTACCGTGCAGCAGGAAAACAATGGTATATTTGCCATCATGAAAACATCGGATGTCTTGCACAACTGCTGCCACGAATGGCTATAAACTCTCCAGGACAGATAGGCAAGGAAGATGAGGAGGTGGTATAGCCCTGTATGTTAGGGAGTGTTTTGATAGTCTAGAGCTTAATGATGGTGACTACAGGGTTGAGTGTTTATGGGTAAGAATTGGTGGAAGCCAACAAGGCAGGTATCATGGTGGCAGTCTGTTATAAATGACCCAATCAGGATGAAGAGGTAGCCAAAATATTCTCAAAGCAGTTGAGAGAAGTCTTACATTCTAGCCTTTGTTCTTGTGGGGTCCTTCAGTTTACCACATATCTGCTTGAAATGTGATACAGGAGAGAGGAAATAGTCCAGGAGGTTTCTAGAGTGTGAGAAAGAGATTTGCAAACAGAAAAGGACTCGTGGGTTGGAGGCCATCTTGGGCACAGCATGATAGAGGATTTGATGTCAGAGAAGCAAGAGAAATGGGGCAGTAGAACTGTCACCTTGAAATTCCAGAGAACACCTTTTGACCTGTTAGGAGATTGTATGACATAGTCCCTTTCAAGGCACCTCTGAATGGCAAAGGGGTCCAGGAAAGCTGTACATTCAAGAAGGAACTTTTAAAAGTGCAGGAGCAAGACATCTTCATGTACCAAAAGCAGAGCCAGTGAGGAAGACTACTGACCTGGATGAACAGTGAACTTTGGCTGGAATTCAGGAAAACAGAGTTTATGACCTTTGGAAGACGCACCAGGATGTTTAGGAGGACTACAGTGATAACATGAGGTTATTCATGGAGTAAATTAGAAGGGCCAAAGCCCAACAAGAATTTAATCTGGCTGGCACCCTGAAAGACAATAAAAATGTTTCTATAAATACATTAGCAAAAAAAGGAGGGCTAAGGAATATCTCCATCTTTTATTGGGGGGGGGGGGGGGAGAAAAATCACAAAGGATGAGGTAAAAACAGGTACTTAATGGCATCTTTTATAAGGTTTTGGTGAACAGAACAATTGTTCTCAGAGTACTGAGCCCCTGAGCTGGAAGACAGGAACAGGGAGCAGAATAAAGCCTTGATAATCCCAGGGGAAATGATCAGTGACCTGCTACACCACTGAGAGACACATAAGTCTAAGGGACAAGATGGAATCAACCCAAGGAAACTGAGGGAGCTGGCTGTACTCACTGAGCCACTCTCCATCCTTTATCAGCAGTCCTGGCTACCAGGGATGTCCCAGTTGACTGGAAGTTTTCAAATGTGACACTCATCCACAAAAAACGGTGGAAGGAGGATCCCAGGAACTACAGGCCAGTTAGCCTGACCTCAATGCTGAGGACTCGTGGGTGTGAGTGCAAGGCTTAGACAAAATATATGTTAAATAAGCCCTGCCATTCAGTCATAAGGTGCAGAAAGAACTCCCTTGCTTGCTAAACCCCTTCTCAGAGAGGAGTCTAGATACAGCTGAATCCAATTTTAGCCTGGGATTATGTCGATTTTATACATTTAAGGAATTACAGAGGTGTGACTGAACCACATTTGTCCCTCAGGTTTTAATGATTGGCAAAAATGAGAATATTTATATAAAATGAATTATTTATTTTTAAAAATTATCAGACAAAAGATTTTAATCAGATTTATTTACTACACAATATAAAAAGTGAAAAATCCACTTGTAGAGTATAATATAACATAAAGTATTATAGTATAAGATAGGATAGTGCACTATATTGAAGCAAATATGGATGCAGCTATATTAAAGCTAGCAAAAGGAATAAGTAGAGATTTGATGTAACTCCCCTATACTAATGATAATGGGGAGATCTCTTTTTCTTAACCTTGAGGAGTATCCACACATGCACCCAAACAGGGCTATGTCAGAGGAACCTGACTGTATGGAAGGGGACTGGACTTTTATAGTATGAAATGTTTGATTGGTAATCACAGATCTGGAGGCCAAGAGACTAGCTTATCTGTCAAATCCTGTTTCAAAAGCAGGATGTGTATTTGAAGTCTGGTGAACCAGGATGGGTTTAGCACAATTTAACAGCAAGACAGCATCCTGGCACCAGCATTGAACTTGCATGACAGCTTGCATGATGACTTGCATCGTATGCAGTCTCTGTATTTTAGATCTTCTCAGTGGGGTTATCCTGTCACAGGAAGGTCATAGAGCAGATCACCTCAAGTGCTATTATGCAGCACATACAGGATAACCTGGGAATCAGGTCCAGTCAACATGGGTTTGTATAAGGTAGGTCCTGCTTGACCAACCTGATCTCCTTCTATGACAGTGTGACCTACTTAGTAGATGAGCGGAAGGTTGTTGATGTTTTCTGCATGGACTTCAGTAAAGTCTTTGACACTGCTTGACAGAGCACTCTCCTGAACCAAGTGGCTGTTCACAGATCGGGTGGACATATTCTGCACCTTCAGTCAGTGCACCTTCAGTCAGCTTGCAGATGATACCAGGTTTGGTGAGAACGCTGGTCTGCTGGAGGGCAGAAGGCTCTGCAGAGGGATCTGGACAGCCTTGACTGATCATCCAAGGTCAATTGCATGAAGTTGAACAAGACAAAGTGCTAGGTGCTTGGAGAAGAGTAGCTGGAAAGCTGCCTGTTGGAAAAGGATCTGGGGGTGCTGGTTGACAATGGCTGAACATGTACCAGCAGTGTGCCCAGGTGGCTAAGAAGGCCAATGGCATCCTGGCTTGTATCATTAATAGTGTGGCCCAGCAGGACTTGGGAAGGGATAATTCCCATAAAGCTGGCACTGGTGAGGCTGCACCTTGAATCTCGTGTTTGGTTTTGGGTCCCTCACCGCAAGAAGGGAAACAAAGCTGAGGGGTCTGGAGCACAGGTATTGCAAGGATCAGTTGAGGTAGCTGGAGTCGTTTATGGAGAAAAGGAGGCTTAGGAAAAATCAATAGCCAAGCCAGTTTGCTGCAGAAAGTGTAGTTGCCAGTGATGAAGGTGGAAAAACAAAACAGGGATCAAAAGGTAACTAAGTGATGAGATTGTAAACCAAAGTTAGGATAATTAGCATATTTTAGTCAGTTTTTTGTTTCTGCAGCTTATGAAATTCAAATGTGTAGGTGATGATATCTACTGGTGCCCATCTCCTGGGCAGTGGGACAGTCAAATTGCCATTCTATAGATTAATCTTCAGGATCTGTATTTCAGTGCAGAGTTGTCAAATAAGCCCACATACATACATAGAAGTATATAGACAGAAGTTTTGGTTTTTTTTCTTTAGAAAGGTTTTGTTTGTTTGTTTGTTTATTTCATCATTTTAAAATGACTAATACAGGTTAAATTGTTCTGTAGCATCTCAAGAAACAAAAAATAAGGGCTGTTTATATGAACAGCAGGAACACATTATCTGTAATTACATCATTTGGTCAATATAACTGAAAGGTAACATTTAAAAAAAAGCCCTGCAAGGGAGGTTATGCTATACTTGTGGTGTTACATATGGGGCTAGAGACATGGCAGGGATTACTGGAAACTTTAAATTAGGGGAAAAGGTGTCAATTTGAAACTCAGGGATAGTTTTCTCTCAATAAACACACATGTACACCAACTTCATTTTGTTTCAATAAACACAAAGTAGTAAAAAAAATCTGAATTATGCCAGGAACAGTGACTGCAAGGAACTGTCAAAATTTTGTGAGGACATGTTGTCCCCTTTATAAATGTTTCCTAAACTTGATAAAAAACAACTCTTTTTACCACTAAAATAAAAAGGTATGTTAAAGTGCTGAAGCTCCTATGCCTTGTTGCTTGACTGTTGTGATGCACAGCTGTAGCATCACAAACAATTCTTATTTTCTACAAAAAAAAATCACTCCATTGAAGGAACACAGGAGTTCTTAAACTGTACAATTTCATATTACTTGGCACAATTTAGCTATTCTAATAAGAAAAGTACTCTGACATCCTGAGTCAAATGATACATCCAAATTGCAGAGAACAACCTGATAACTAAATAAGACTGGCAAGTAATTTGAACTGTATTTTGTGTTTGTTTAATTATATGATGTTTGTTTTTATTTTTAAATCATAAGATTAAGAGGCAAGCATAGAGAAACTTTCAGCTGGATGGTTTGCTAGAAGCCAAAACAATGGTTTATTTTGATAGGAATATGTGGTGTAGTTTTTTTGGTTTGCTTGGTTTGGTTTTTGTTGTGTTATTGGTTTTGGGTTTTTTTCATGATGCCGTCAGAGCTCCCCCCCCCTCCTCCCCCCC
>JAWWEV010000083.1:107036455-107059129 GCA_035583235.1 Hafferia zeledoni
AGATTAAATAACTAAAGGAATTTGAGCTCCCTGTTCTGGGGCAGGGGTAGTGATAGAAAGACATTAAACTTAAGCCAGAAATATTGATCTACTAAAAATCTACAATGACTGCTACAAGTACATTTAAAATCTATAAAATGTGAAAATCAAAAATCAAAAACCCCTTTGACATCACATGAGACACTGTTTATGCCAGCATTCCCACAAATATGCAAGCCCAGAATCCTTATTCTGTTTTGTTGGAATAATGATTCTTGATTACATGCAAATATTTTAAATGAGTCTCTTTATTTTTTGGAAGACACAGAGTACAACATGAACTTCAGATTCATTTAAGAAATTACTTTTGGTTTTGTTGGTTTGTTTTTGCTTTTTTTTTCCCAGTCTCATAATTAACCAGACCTGTTTTCCAGTTACTGAAGGGTAGATCCCAGAGTATTCATTTGGGCAAATTGATGTCATTGATTTTTCTTGTCTCATATTTCTTATTAAGAATTGCTATTTTACTTGAGACGGAAATGATTCTTTTGAGAAATTTTAGTTTTATAATTTCCCACCAAATCCATGCATTTATTCCTGAAAACTGGAGAATTCCTGACCCTAAGGGTACGTTTAAGGGGCTGTAAGGTGGTAACCCAGAAGCAAAGTTTGGGAGAAATCAGTATTCTTCATGAATACATTAAATGACACTACTGAGGTATATTGATATCTCTGGCTATTTTCAAGGTCCTCCTGAGGGAAGGATGGGAAATGTAGATGAATGGAATTGATTTATTCTAAGTTATATTTAAAGACAAACTGAAAAAAAAAGAAATTAAAGAAAAAAATGCAAGATATTAGCCTAAAGTAGTGTCATCCATCATTGAAAATTATAAATATAAACGGGGTTCCAGTGTGACATCTCCAAATATATCAGAGAAAAAGGATTTCCATATATTTAAAGAAGTTAAGAATTTATTTCCTCACCATGTTGAATTCAGTCCTATTGAAGGGCACCAATACAATAGGGTATGAACTGTTACTAATTAGAATAGTGAATGTTGTCTCCTACAGTATTCCATGTAACATGAAATTAATTTTGTTGAAATAGATGCATAAAAGATTTTAGTCTATTAAAACTTCTCTGAAGTCAGTGAGTTTATTCCAGCTAAGAACAAGGGGTTTGTACAAATAGCTTTTATTATATGATATGGTATCTTGTTTTTCCTCCTGTCTTTTACAGTGTAATGAGAATTCCATTTTGCCTTGCCCAGTCTTTTCTTTTCTCTGACCTGAGTTCTATTCAGATAAATTTGTTTTCTCTTTTAAAATGCAGTGACAGTTTGGATTACTCCTTCATGTCTGATGTTAACTTTCACTTTGTACTTGTACAACTTTCTCAGTACTATAGTGTATCTTTATTTCTTCTAAATGGATGTCAATTTTCAGATGACCCGATACTTATCTAAAATTTTCCCTCAGATATGTGTATGTATCTCATCCTTAAGGGAAGCTATCCAATATACCTGAAAGAAAATTCAGCTGAGAACCTTTTCTTCCCTTGTTTTAGCTTCTTGTTTACTTATATTTTCTTTTGTATATTTATGCTTTCATTAATGCATAATGGTTTTTTATGCTTGTGTATTCTCAAATAGTGTAAAAAAATCTTTCCTTTCTCAAGAATTGAATACAAAAATGAACTCCAATTTCATTTTTATTGTGGTCCAATACTTACTGTCTCAGTACTGAATTTCTTAATACCTTAGACATTGTGCCTTATATATGGCTATTTTTTCACTTAGTTCCTCCACCACAGTTCTCTTTTAAAATATGATTTGATGAATTTACCCTCTCAGTTTAGCATTGTATACATTGTATAATCTAAATGGAAAAAAATTTCTTCAGCATTGAGATGAGTAAATGCTAACTTATTTCCTTGCCCTGTATTTTTGTGTCAAACTTTTAACCATGTTTAGTTTCTCTTTAGCTAAAATGAGCCAGTATTTGCTCACCTCTTCTAGAATACAGAGGTTGTGCATGCAATATGCAAAGCATGTGATGTTCTAGGAGAAAACAAATATGAGTATATGTGGAAGTGAAGTGGCTTGAATAATATTGCATCAACATTCCTTTTAAGTAAACCATATCCTTAATGCTTCTTATAGAGTATTTTGAGGACAGTAATTTTAATATTACAGGAATAATTTAGGGGACTAAAACTTGTACTAAAAGAAATTAAATAGAGCCAAAGAATAGAAATATATCATCTATGAGATGGATAGGTCAAAAATATCTTCTCTGACTGCCAATTATTTCAAAGCCTATAAATCAGAGATGGAGACTTCTTATTCCCGATTGTTCTAAAACTTCTTAAATACTTCATTTACTTGAGAAATTTATGGGAAAAAATAATAAAAATCCTCAGTAGAAGAGGAAGTGAGTTTCACTGAGATGCTCTTGTATATGTTTGCCTGAGTAGGCTCCCACTCAGCCATGAGTCTAATCCCATTTCAACACGTCATGTCAGCATGATATTATGATTTCTCCCATGCTTTTCAGTTTATACTACATCTAAATACATTATCATGAGTGCATGCCTTGTTATAGTACTTATTGTTATAGTCGTGGCCAGAAATAGATTATTATATTTGAGTTTATTGAATTCTCTTAAACAATATAAAATATGATTTGTATTAAAAAATCTATCTCTTGATTAGGAATACACTACTGAAGCTAATTGCATGAACACTTTTAGATAAATAGTGAATAGATTAATATACTAATTCAGCTCTCTTTTTTTTTTTTCATTTAGAAAGACAGTAGTAGCATTTATATGTGAGGAATAAACTGTACATTTGAAAATGTAGGAAAATCTCTTTGGCACATTTTTCAAGATTTAAAAGGAATAAAAATAATGGTAAAGAAATGCTTAACTAAAAATTACCAGCATTTAGCATGTGACTGATTATTTAATGACCAAGTTGAAAAGACTTTGCTTTTATATTTATTTTGATAACTCTGTCATTTATTTTTAGTTAGTGACCAATTTCAGGCATTTTGAATGCAAAAAATATTCCATTAAATTCATAAATTCATTAAAGTCCCTGTTCCTCAAATGACTTAATATAAAAAATGTTTGAAGCACTCCATAATTAAAGCTTCTAATATGTAATAACCTGGTTGTATGTTTGTCAGGTTTTTTACATTCATTAAAGCTTAGAGCACTGCAAAATGTTGTGTAAATAGCAAATTCATTTCTAATGTCTTGGAGTTAAAGTCATTCAGATAGAAAGGATCATGACTGTATCAAATTTATATTCTAATATTTGAGTTCAGTGCCTTCCTGTTATTTTGAAGGGCATGGGTCATAATGCATTTTCAGTGTCTATTAAAGCATCAGGAAAGCATTTTACTGAATTAGCTATATACAGACATAATTTCTAATGTTACAAAAGTGTTATACATGCAGGCAAACTAAGGAAAAATTACTCCTCCTGGTGTACTTTCTCTTAGGGCTCTCCTTTCTTTTTTCCTGCTTTGTGAGAGTAAGTGGCAACTTAGTTCCCTGAGAACCTGATGTCAAATGTTAATACACAACTCATCTGTTTTCTAAATATTCAGTGTACATAGGCATGTATCTGTATGGTACAATCTCATCCTTTAATCTTCTTATTAAATCAAAGCAGGGCACTGGGAAAAACAAAAGTAGGGAATGGTCATTATTCAAACACTTACAACTCATCTTTCTTTTCTTTTAAATCTGGACCTCAATAACAACATTCTGAACTATTATAAAATAGAGACTTAATAAGAAATCAGGTAATGAACTTTGACATAGAAATTTGTTTTTATTTAAGTCTCTTCAAAGTGTTTAGCTCTTTTATGTGCAGGAAGAAGGCTTCATAATTTTTAGTGCATCTTACTGTTGCTGATATGGAAATTTGGTTGTCTTCATCAATACCTGCTCACTTTTCCATATAGTGGAAGACTCAGTGTTTCAGTTGGTGATTACTAAAGCATAAATGAAATGCTTTTTTTATAATATCCATTGAGGTTTTGTGTGCCTGTTTTGTATTTTCTTAAGGAAAGATGCTGTAAGATCTTAAGTTAAAGATTACTATCCCAGTTAGATGCTGTGGCATAGACCAAAAAAAGGTAAAAACTAGCATAAAAACTACGTTTACATGGTACTTGTAAAGATCAAGAATTTATGAGATGCATATCATTAGACAAAAAGACATGTATTGATGGTTATTTACATTGAAGCTTTTGTATAATAAATATTAAGGGAAATTTTAAAATTATAATTAATGATAAGTTACTTAGCATATTTTATTACTATATATGCTCTCATATATAGTTAATATATGCAATTTATGTATGTACTTATATAATGGCAACTTACTTCATAGTAACTTAAACTATCTGAATATATGTGAGGTGAGTAAGACATATACATGAAGTGCATAAGAGAGCTTGTTAACGTTCTGAGAAGATATTTCTTTATAAGTTTCAATTGAAATTAAGTGCAAAATAACACATTAAAATAAACTTAAAAGTCATTGAATAAAGATTTGAGAAAAATACTGACTATTAATTAAAATTGGAGGGTTAGACAATTCATAATTATGCCTTAACTTTTATGGATAATTCCTTCTTATGATGAAAAATAAGAAAACCATAATAGTTTTGTTCATATTATGCTTTGAAAATAAGCTACCTAGTTTCCTTAAGATTTCTTTAAATGTACCTTCTATGAATAAGAAAGAAAATGGCAACAACATTCAAAAATATTTGTGTTGTTTTTCTTGCCATAAGAACTGAAAAGACGACTTACAGTATAGAAGAATGAAGTATCAGAAACCTTTAGAAAAAATATTTTCCATTTCAAAGACAGTCTATGCTTATCGCTACAGATCACTGCACAGACCAGAGGCATAACAATTTTTATTTAAAAGTAATATTCAAGGTTAACTATTATACTGAAAGAGGTGTAAAAGATCTTCTTTCAGGAAATAAGCTAATATTTAGATACAGGCCTGAGGGCAAAACTATCCTATGGGGAAAGAATTGTCCCATATGTGCCCATAACTTGCTAATCTCCTTACATCTTCATCAGAAGCATTTGGTACAAGATCAGCAAGGTCTGCTGAGAATCATTTTGGACTCCAGAACTAAGGATATGTTTAAGCATTTATAGTCTTTTTATGATGTCGGTTTTGCTCTTCTATCCTCTAATAAAATCTTTGTGATACGGGATGTATAAAAATAACTTCTCTCTTCTACCATGTTCAACTCATGCTTTCTTGCTTTTAAAGCAAAAGGTTGTTCCTGAGATTATGAGTTAGATCCAGAGAGATCTTGTATACTGTAGGGGTTTCTGTTGCACAGGCCTGCAACCCCCTGTACACTGGAAAGATTTTTAAGGCTGTTGAAAAATAACAAACTCATGCAGGTTATTGGATTTCATATACTTCTGTAAAAAATTAGTGAAAATGAGAACTTGATTTAAAGGAAAAATACCTCTATATTTTTCTGAATTTGTTCTAGACTTAACCTAATATTGATTTGAGATTTAGAGCCCCAAATCACAAATTTCTTTCTGATACATTAACCTGTTGCAGGAGGCTACAGACAAAGAATGTTTACATAGATTCATAAATTATTTGAGAAATCATAGTGGAAACTGTCACTAGCATTATTAATACAAGGGTGGCCATTCTGGTTGTGATCTCTGAATATCACTTTGCCATGGCTTGGGAAAGAAGACTACATCTCTTTTTCTCTTTGTCTTTCATTTGCTAAAAACCAACATGGTCCTTTTTTTATATTACTTTTATGTAAATTCCCAGTTCTTCTGGTGAAGTATTTTTGTTTTCTGCATAAAAAGTGTAAGGAAAGCTAAATTTTCTTTAGTTCGAAAGGTGACCCGCAAAGCTTTTAACTTGAATAGATGAAACTTAATTAAATGGAAACGCTGATTTTAACAATTTTTTCATGAAAAGTTAGCATCATCAAAAAGATTAAAGGACATAAAGCACAGGAAAGATAAATCATGTCTTAAAGTTTGCAAAGGAAAATGGAAGCTAATGACATTTTGAAATTCCAAATTGAAGTTGGCTTTTGATGTATCTTCTTTTTTTTTTTTTAATGTAAATTTTTAATTCAGTTCAAGTGAAATAAGACTTAGGACTGTTCCATTTTTAACTTTCAAGTAGAGTATTGTTCGCACCCAGTTGCCTTTTAAAAATCCATTATTTTAATTACCACATAAAGAATGGCATAGCCAAAATATCCCTTTCTCTTCCAGAGAGTCTTCCAGACTCTTCTTCCTGTCTTTAAATTCCTTTTGAATGAGACTATTGTGATAACAGTCCATCCACAGAGTGATTCAGCAATTCAAGGATTGCTTCTTCCTCTGTCAAAGTCTGTATATCAAAGATCATGAGATAATCGCATGTACCAGCAGCATGGAGCATTCAGCCACACTGGTCACAAAATTCTCCCTTGCTTGTTGGTGAAAATCAGCAAGGAGGGAGGCATGGTATTCATCACTTCTGCAGAGCAAATATTGGGTGAAGTGTGGAAATCCACAGAAAATTGATTTAAAAATAAACCTGCTTTTAAAACAATAAAGGAAATTGTGATCTACTGTTAGAAAACTTTAAAAATATAATTATGGATTCTTTGCTGGAAATCTATGTATTATTTACAACAGTTCACAGCCTCGCTTCCTTTGTGTTCTCAATTAGGTACTGAAAAGATATAGAAATAAATCATTAAGGTTCAGAAAAGGAATAAAATTATTTTCCATATAGACTCTAAAACTAGCATCAGAAAGTGGACACAGTATTCTACATCTTCTCTTTTTAAGGTAGCAATATTCATTCCAAAGTCTTTCTTACATTTTTTGAAAGCTGGTAAATTTCTCGTTAAATTTATGCATTACATCAAAGTGTGGAAAGTTCATAATTCTGCAATCATACTTCTGTTAAGAGAAGTAGTAAAAGACACAAATAACAGCTGCTTTTAAAATATTATTAAAGTTAGAATCTTTAGGAGTATACTCTTTCAATTGACATTGTTAATCAAATAAATCTTTTCACATGATAAACTTTCTTTAAGAAAAAGTGGTTTTATGGAAGGCTTGCTAAAACTGATAATAGCTTTCTGTTAGTGACTCTTTAAAAAAGAACGGATGCCTAAAATGAATAAAATAAATGTGTGACAGGAAGTGAAAACTATGAGTATGTGAATTGGTTTCAAGATTTTAGGCATCAGTTTTCTAGCTTTTTTCAGTGGCAACTATTGACCCCTTCTGATGTGAAGTAGAAGTAGCCCTCATTTTCTCAGCATGCAGCAGCTCTCAAACCTGGTTTAACAAATTGTGTCCTGACTTCTCCCTTTCTATTCTGCACATGTAAAGATGAATTAACTTTCATCATTGTATGGTCAGAAGGATTCCACTGAAAAATGTGGGCTTTCACTGCTGCATATGCCTTTATTCCCTTTCTAACATAATAGAAAAAATGCACAGTACTTTTGTAGGATGCCCAGATATATTATTTTCTATATAGCAGGAAAATGGAATCTCATAAGCTTGTAATTAATCAGCAAGAGATCATTCAGAAGAAGAAACAGCTATGAGATCAATATTAACCAAGTATCATTTAAAACATGTAATTTTAAGAAAAGCATAAATAAAATTCCATTGTATATTACAACAGAACTAATTATTTTTTACTAGATCTGGTGTATCTCTCAGTCTGATTGTTGATGTTACCTGGAGGCCCAATAGCTCTGTGTATCCTGCAGCGCTCAGAGCTGTGCAAAGATCTGCAGCAACTGGTGCCCTCCTTACAGGCAGCAAGGCGCAGTTACATCTCATCACATTTCAACTCCAGTATGTTTTGAGACGTTTGCTAGGAAAAGTGAACAGAGTGGGAGGCTACCTGTGCAAATCAGATTCCTGTTCTCAAGAACTAGAAATATCAGTATAGCTGCAGTTTGAATACCAAGGTGGTCAGAGAGTGTAGATTTAATTCTATTAAAGTTTAAGTAATATCAAAGATATAATAGTGTTAGAAGCAATTCTCATAGATGACAGCCTATGAGAGGTGTATTTAATATCACCCTAAAATTAGAATGTGGTTTATAGATTCGGTAGGTAGAAGAAATCAGGAATTTCCCCATTCCATAATTCAGAAACTGTGGTTTTGGCATTTTCTCACTGTATGTAACTTATTCCAAGAACAGAAGGAAGGATTTGTGTCACTGCCAGGTCCTGTTTCCTACTCTGTAAGTAGAGAGGTCTGGCCATATACTGCCTCAATACAGAGAAACATGTTCAACTCCCACATCTACTATTCACTTGTCAGTTCCTGCAGTATTTGATCAACTCTTGTGTCAAGGACCAGAACATCTGCTATAATTTGAACAAATAATGCAGGTAAAAATGGAATAACAGGTTAGTCTTTGCAGTTCCTCAGTCTTTTTTAGATGTGCCTGTGTTTCTGTCACTCCATCACTTTCTGTTTTTCTTTGGCAAAATGACAATATGACTGCTTTGTATGATAACATTGGCATGTTCATACTCTATATGACAGTTGTTAACCATAGCCTATTAGAAAAAATAGTCTCATTTTGCAGACTTTTGGCTTTTTACTCCACTTTACATTCCACTTCCTTAATCTCACACAGAATTTTCTCTGAAGTTTTGAGCAATGCTAAGGTCACTAGAATGGCCATTAGCCCATCACAGCTGCCAGTGCTAGATATTGGCTATGTTAATTACATTTCAGACACACAGACCCATCACAGCTCAATCAATTTATAAAATACTGTGGCACAACGTGCTCCGTTGTCATGCAATGCTGTTAGAGAGTGGTTTCAAACCCTGGAGGTGAATCTGCAAGCAAGATGAGAGCAAAGGTCCCAGTAACTTTGTTCAAGTAATGTCCCTTCTATCAGTGTCACAGAGGGGAACGACAGGTGAGTCAATATGCCAGGAGGCTGCCTGGAGAACCCTGTGACACCATGGCCCTGTCACTGACTAAGAGTCTTTACAACTGCTTTACACAGCTTTCCTTATCTGTGCATGATGAGCATTTGCAGTCTTCTGCCCAGAATTTAACAGAATTACTTTCCCGAGTGGAACAAATTCTCAGTAGGTATCAAATCCCATTACATTAAGTGACAGCCAGTCTAAAATGTCTTTTCTGCCTCACTTGACCACTCTAACTGTTTAACTTCATCTGCATTTACCTTTTCTGCACTGAAGACCTTTGTTAGGAAACCAGGATTACTAAGATTGTCAATGACATCAGAGTGTTGTTTTGTTTATCCCATTAGCCAATCATGCCGGTTTGGCCTGTGCAGGAGTTTGGAGCCATTGCAGAACAACGGAAATTAACTATTTTAATTTTTTATTCTTAGTAAAATAATAACACTAGTATTAGATTTTAGAGAATGTTCTATGGAGAGATAATGTGAATAATAACATTGAATTTGAAGATTTTCCTGACCGGTTGGCTTTGACTCAGGAGAATTTAGAGTAAGTCTCTGTAATTTTTATGAGGATGTTTGGTTGGGGTTTTAGAGGGGTTTGTTTTGAAGGGGGTTTTGGGTGGGGATAAGGTTGGATGTTTTGGGTTTTTTGTTTGTTAGGTTGGGGTTTTTTTCATGTTGTTGATGATGTTACTGGGGTTTGTCTGTTGTTATTGTTTTGTGGGGGTTTTTTTTTCATTCTTGGAAGGGGTGAAAGGTTATTGTATGGTTATAGCCACGAATGACTTCCAGAAGATTTGCTAAGCTATAGCTTGTTATTTCAGAATGCTTATCACTCTGTTCGGGTTTTATCTCCCTCTTTTCTTTTTAAAAATGAATTTAACAACTATGAAGAAAAGCAAATTAATAAGGATTTTTCCCCACAATATTACCTAAATTTAGAGAATAAAATTAACTATGGCATACGCATCAACACTGTTTCATATTATGCAATATATTCATTTAATATTCAAAGAAGACTTCAAATCTCTGTTACCAGATGCGAAAGGTGCTACTGTACAGGATCTCACCTTGTTTCCACAGGATTGTATTTTTGTTCATATTGACTAAAGCATTCAGCTTCAGTGCAACACCAGTTCTAACCCTATCTTTGCTCCTTGTCTTTGTGAGACAGAGTTGGCCACCCCTACTCTTTGTATTGCTGGTTTCATTGAAGAGCTCAAGAAAATCTCCAGACTCTTCTAATGAAGATACAGAGAATAATTTTTTCAAAGTATATAACTCTAGTCATAGATAACATTGACTTGCACAGACCATGCTTCCAGAATGGCTTTTCTTCTCCATGTAGCTTTTTCTCTGTTCACTGTCTCTACACAAACTTTGTCTTACCACTGTAATTTATGATCTCTTTGGAACAAATGGGCATATAATTTTACAAAGCCTGATAAAATGGACAATCATCAGGCTCAAAATCCTCTCATGTTTATTCTCATTCACTGACATTTCATACCAAGTTGCTGATTCACAGTTTTGTTTAAGTGGTTCCATTCTGAGTCACTTATAAATTCTTTGCACTTTACATGGTATTATATTCAGAAAAAATTGGGGAAAAACAAGTTCACTCATTTTGAAAAACATAGAACTGACATTGGCTGTGTTGCCAGTATAAAAATCTTTCACTCTTTGTTAGTTTGTTTTGTTGTTTGGTTTTGGTTTCCTAGTTTTACATCCAAGGAAGTATTCCCAAGTCTTTTGTAGAGTCCTGGTTTCTCCACACCTAGAAATACGCTGTACCTTTTTAAAACTCCATTTACTTCCTTAATGTTTGTTGTTTTTACAAATGTAAAATACTATTAATTACAAATGAATTTTAGAAACATGTATGCCATTGTAATTGAAAACCTACCCAAGTTTCTCTACAGAATTCCTTTAATAGTTTTAATGGTTTGTTGTTTGATTGTTTTTTGAGGATTTTTTTGGGGGGTGGTATTTTTCTCAGATTGCCATGACTTGTGAGACTTACTTTTTAAGTACAAGAATGGCAGACCCTGGCATCAAATTTTTCTAACATTAGCAACTGGAAAGAAAATTGACTGAAGCTGTGAATTGCATATCTGAAACAGTAGGGAAAATATGAAATAGGAGAAGGAAAATCAGATCTTTGCATGATTTATGGAAGCAAAACAAATAAATTGTTGTTTTTTTTTAAATAGTGAGTGACAGTTCTTTGTCATCCTTCTACAACTTTAAAGGAATAATCCCACCTCACAACTTAGGCTGAAGATCGATTTCAGTGTATTAATAAAAGAAAAAAATAATAGCAGTGCTGTGATGTATGAAGAGTGACATCCATAAAATTTAATACTTATATTCTGAGGAGAGTTTCAGAAATGTAAGCAGTAATGGGGTTACATATAATACATTAATAAAAGAAATATTGAAAAGAAAGGTACTTTGCTAGTGTCCTCTGTCAACCAGCTGTGCTAAACAGGATAAATATTGTACTAAAGTTTTATGCTCTATGTTCATGCAATTAAATACAGTGTCATAACAGCAATTTAAGGGGAGGCATTGTGGCTATGTCTTAATCTTGGTACTTTCTGTTTTCAGTGCTCAAATGTTTTGTTCTACAAGAAGCAATACTGAAATATTAGAATTACTTTGGGTAATGCTAATTACAGTATTCTAGGGTGCTGGCATTTAATATATTTATGATTAGTTTCATAGTTGTCATTATGTAGAGGGAAACTTGTTTCTTTGACAATCATGACTTCACTATCTTAAATTTTATGTCTGCCTAAAAAAAAAAAAAAGAACTTTTTCTGACATTTTGCTACTATAAGTATGGGCAGAATTAATCAATCAAATTTTATTTTATTAATTTATTTAAAATACTACACCTTAATCTCACAAATTCCTTTGAGATGTCAAATGTTACCTAAAGAAATAGGAGTTGAGGGAGATGCTTCAATATGTTTAGATATCAGCTGTACTTGAAAGTTTTTCTTTCCTTTTTTAAGTGAAGTACTGTTATTTACTGATACTTTTGATAATAACAAGAGGCAGGTATGATATTTAAATCCTGTTGTTTGGATATTTATATCTGTTTAAACTTAGAATAGTCTTTATAATTGGAAGGTCAGGATGCCTGCTAAATTGTTCTGATGCTGGGATGCTTTGGTCTGTTCTACTATGGCAAAACTCTTGAAACCTCACTACAAATTATTTTTACTGACAATGTACAAGTTGCAGCAGTCTAAGTAAAAGTGAAATCTTTCAGGCTTTGAATGTCAATGAAAGGCCACAAATTACCTTCTGGGAAATCTGAGCAATTCATATGACAGATTAAATTGTGATGTGGGTTCAGTTAGTTGTTGTTTATTCAGAAAAATTAGAACAAATATATTAGCATATTTCCAGACTATCAGAATACTAAGCCATAGCTCATATAAGAAGGAAATATTGTAATATAGTTGATGACTAGAACTAAAATCTGGTAATACTGTGAAAGGCATAGTAAATCTAATTTGAAACAGTGCCCTGATTTGGCACTTCACAAGTGCCTTCCCATTACATTGGGAAACTACACAAGAGACTTACAAGTCACTTGAGAACTCAAATTCAGTAAAGAGACATTATTCTTTCCTTGCCTATATATCATGGGTTTGCCCATTTTCCATGTTCAAGTAGGCAGAGTTTTGGTCCTACTAACAAAAACTCCAGTATTAAACTGTGAAAGAGAAAAGAGACCAAAACCCCCTAGTTTTGTGAAATTCCTATTTTTGCTCTGCAAAACGTTGTTTGTACAGCAAGGCCACTGAACAGCATGAAGTGCTAGAGCCACTTTGTTCAGGTACAAATTGTCTAGTAGTTATAGAGACTAGTGTACCATGGTTAGAAGTCATACATTAAACTAAGCTAGACATTTCAATAGGATGAAATGGTAAAGTGCCAAGATTTTGTAGAGTTAGAGCCAAGGTTTTGCAAGTTTTACAGGTCATGTCATCGAACAAAGAGAAGGCAAAAGTCCAGCAGTGATGAAGACGCTTCAAGACCACCCTGAGGGATGAAGTCAGGAGAACACTACCCAAATTCAAAGCCAAAAAGAAAGCTCCATCCAAGATTCTGCCTAGTCATTAATATGGAAATTAGAAGATGTTAACTATGGACTTAAGACTATAAAATAGCTTATTTTCCACAAACAAGTTAGGCAAGTTTTTGCCCAGTATGAACTGGCTTGCCTCCAACGTTGTCAATAAATACCTTTGCTGCTATTAGAATAAAAAATCTTCTCTTAGCAGTTATTTTTGCAACGTTTTTGCTTATCAACTGTATACCAAAAAAATTTTAAACTGCATTTTCCACTTGTTGTTGTTGAAAGATTTCTTTTATTCTCCATTTTTATTCTTGTCTTTTCTGATTTTTACATGAATGCTAAAGGTACTTCATCTTCTGTTTGTCTTCATCTTATTATTTTTTAAATTTGTTTAATTTGGTGATTTTTTTGGTTTTGCTTTTTTTGTTGGGTTTGGTTTTTTGTGTTTTGTGGGGTTTTTTTGAGATTTGCTGCAATTCATTGCTGCGCAGTAGACAAATAGAGATACCATGAAATTGCCATTGGTGACCGAATATCAGTCTTTGACTTCCCTTCATGTGGAATTGCTTGTAAAATGAACAGGAAGCTTCATTAGTTTATTCCAGCAAAGTTTTCATTAAAAACTTAAAAGTGAATACCAATTTTCCAAAATCTGAATATTGTTACAACAGAGTTCAAGCTGACTGTATTTCAAAACCCCTGATACTAGCTGACGGTCTGAGCCATGGATCTTTGGAACAGCCTTTATTTTCTTTATATCATTATAGTTTTTCATTTAGGAGTTATGGGTGTTTATACACTGAATCTGTGTTACTACAAGAAAGATGCTTTCCTTTTCCTTCCACATGAGTAGCATAATATCATCTCTTCAAGATCTCAGCCCACTGCTCTGAGATTGCTTTGTAGACTTTGTGTGTGTAGTCTCTAGGTATATAGTCTGCTCCTTCAGTTTGCTGGTCAAAAGAAAACAGAAATTGATATAAACAACCTCTGTTTACCCTTAGCTCTTTGTTTCTTGCAATCTTGAAAGAAGAGAAGAGCAACGCATGGAGGTGAAACACTGCAGTATAGAGGAATAGTCAATCTAGCCCTTTAAATAAAATTATGTCTGCCAATACACAAACTCAGAAAGTTAAAAGGAGCCTTGAGGTTATCTAGACCATTCTCCTGCTTCAGGGTGGCATCTCCTACTGCAAGGAGTTATTCCAAGGGAATACCACATTTATCTTGTTCCTAAATATCTCCTGGTGACAGAGTGCACACAGACCTCTAGTATCTCTTTACAGTTTTCCGGTGATTTCTAACCAGAAGACGTTAAGTGGCAGTTAAGGTCCTTGCTAATTTTCCCATTCACCTGGATCATAAGCAACAGGTTGTCCACACAAATTTAAATAATTTTTTAAAATTGTATTACCTTTCATTGTTTAGGGTAAAATGTACAGCAAATTTCCACTGCTTACAAAGGTTTACTTTAAAAGGGTAACTTCTTTCATTATTTGTTTTATATGATATTTCTTCTAATAAAGTCCCATGTAACTCAAAAGAAGAAAGTGCAACTAATTGCTTTTGTAGTTGCAACTGTCACACAAATATAGGTGTCCCACCTGCCAGAACAGTCCCATGTTTAGTGAATAGTTTAAGACAGATTCATCTCACATTTAACTGAAAATTGACTTGATTTTTCATGTGCTGATTTGCTTGTTACAGGTTGCATTAAGAAAGTTAGAAAGCTGTCTATGAATAGGCAATTGTATCTTGACTAAGGAATCAGCAGCTAATGGTTTATTTACTGTATTCATCTAAACAAATGGCTTCCTGGAGCCAGTAGTGAGACAACTGTCTCTATCATGTTATATCTTCAAATACTGCATTTCCTAGAGTCTCTTATTTCCTTACAGTAATTAATGTGACCAGATCATGATTACACAAAATTACTAGCAAAATTAATTAGATTTTTTCTTACTGATTCTTTGAAGCCAACATGAATAGTATTACTTTAATCAAATTCATATTTAGAGAGTTGCTAGTTTACTGCTATGCTCAGTTTTGCTTTTCCTATTGATCATCTGGACAGACTTTTGGAGGATACTGTAAAAAACTAGACTGTAAGATACTTACCTGTGTATAAGAGCCAGATAGGTGAGGTTTTAGGACAATATTAAGCATATTAAATAGCTATGCTCATCACAAATTACGGACTTATGCATTTCCACCAAAGAATAGCAAAGTAAATAAGGAAAAGCTCAAATAAATTCCTTTCTGTTAAGCATCACATGTAGCTAGATGGAGAAAGAAGTGGTGTGCTCTTCAGTCACTAGAAAAGTTCAATGAAGAAATACAGTGCTCATCTGGAATTCAGTAGGCCATGATACAATTCAAATGTAATTGCACATTGCATCTGAACCTTAAAAAGTACAAATTAATCTTGGATTAATTGATAGGTTTGAGAATGTATTTTGTGTGATGTTTTCAACCTCCTAAAGGAGACAAACTCAGAGCTATGCTTATGAGAGGGATTTTTTCATCTTAGGTAGCTAGAACTGTAAATCACAGAATGCTCAAGCTATAGACTATATATGAAAGACCCAACCTGACTTCATCTTTTAGGATTAGCCTAGTTTTGGGTATATTGTACAATATATTTAGTGTACGATACCCAGCTCCTTGCAACAGTAGCCTTTTAAATATTTCTAAAAAATAGATATGCCTATAGAAACAAAACAAATTTTAGCATGTTTCAAGGTGCCAAAACCCTCATATAGCAGTTAAACCAGGATTAGAATACTATCAGTTACCCAAGCTCAGAAAAGGAAAACATTAGAGAGGCAGTAGCCTGTTAAAGTATGTTTGCAAGCTTGCCATGGAGTTTCTGCTCCACTCTCTTTGTTTCCTCATGTAATAGTTTTCTGTATGCCTGATAGTCAATCTTTTATTTTATATCATTTGAGTAAAATTTTCATTGCCTTCAGTGAATTCACAGGGCGAAGAGAGCAGATTTTACATTCAAACTGAGGCTTCTGTATGCTTTCTGAACAAACCCTGTGCGATTTTAGGACATTGATTTATATTAATTTTCTAACATCAAAATTAATTTTTGCTTCTTCTTGAAGGGGGAGTGGAATTTTTATTTCCTATGGTACGCATCTTAAATTTATTTATGATTTATCAAATTTCTGTTGTTACACATTTAATTTTAAAACACCTCAAAAATTTCTGGCACAAAGTAATACTTTTATTCTTCAATAAGAAAGAAAAACTCACAACAGTCTTCATCAGTAATGACACCATTGAAAAATCTTGTTGTATAAACCTGGCAATAACCTGTTCTCACCACAGATTGGCTTAATTGCTTCTGCGTTTATAATAGACACCACAGATGATTAATGCTTGGTGCACTGAGCAGCAATCTTTGGGAATTACTTAAATAACTTTTGTATAATACCTTAGGCCATAATTATACAGGTTTATGTAACTAGCAAATGATGCAAATCATGTTTTTTGCAAATATTTAACAAAACACCAGCAGAACAAACTGTGTTTCTTAACAACTATAAACTGCTCTTCATTTATTTGGGGCATTCCATAACTTAAGCTAATTATAGTTGTTAGCTGTAGATAAACACATTACTAAAATGCCCTTTAGTGCCTTCAAAATAAGAAATATGAAAGTTTAAAAGTTATTAAATTGCTGATAATAAAAGATTGAGAAAATATATTTCTTTCAAAACTTGGAACAGAAAAGATGCCCCCAGCACGTGTAAATTGCCATTTCCAAATTTCTATTTTTAACAAGACAATTATTTGTTTGTGGCCATAGAAATTATTATAAATGTATAATGACACCTTGCGGATAGCTTGGTCAAATGCAGTGAGCAAGTTCCATACTTACTTATCTTGGAATATGTTAGTTTTATTAGCTCTTTCATAATTAGAAATGTATAGTGTTTCTGTTTGGCGGCCTTGTAGTAGTTCTGTATTTTATGAAGGTGTTGCATCTAACACTAGAGTTTGTGGATGTTAAAAAATGTGCTCGATAGGTGAGAGTCAAAAAATAGATGAGAGTTCACATCTATAAAATATTGGTCTTCACAAAACGGGTTAACATCAAATTTCTTTTTAATTGCTTAACTGTAGGTGGAAAAAAAATCATACTATAGCAATCTGCCTTAACCATTGACCTCCTAAGCTTAAATACAAGAATTTCAAACAGAAAGAGGGGAGATTTAGGTTAGATATACATAAATTCTTTGCTGTGAAAATGGTAAGGCACTGGGACATGTTGCCCAGAGCAGTTGTGGATGTTCCATCGCTGGCACTGTTTAAGGCCAGGTTGAATGAGACATTAAATAAGTTGGTCTAATGGGAGGTATCCCTGCCTGTGGCAGGGAGGTTGGAACAAGGCAATCTTTAAGATCCCTTCCAATCAAAACCATTCTGATTTTACGATGGTATAATTCTATGAATTAAACTAAATTCCCTTTACTATTAAAGTTAACAATGTCTACCAAACCATCAAAGATCTTAGGAGATGCCATTCCTTTTTTTATGGTGATCCAATCACAGTCCAATCCAGGGTGATGCTGGTAAAAATACTAAAGTTCCCCACGTTCTGTTACTTCAAAGTACACCAGTTTTTGAAGACTTACTTATCCTGACCTTTTTGTACTTTTTATTTCATTAATTTTCTCTTCTCCATGCATTTATTTGACTTTACTTTGCTGGGTAGCACAGGAAAGTCAACACACAAAAAAATACTCAAAAAACAGATTTCATAAGTAGATTTGGGTTTCCTGCTGCATAACACAGTGTGCAAAGAAGACATATGTCCTGCAAGTTACGATTGTTGCTGTCAAATAATGCTTTAATTATCATAAGATGTGGCTGAAAGATCCTCACAGGAACACAAGGACGAGCTGTAGCCCATTGATTGCTATTGACAACTGATGCTTCATATATCACCAGGGCCAAGCTGGGCTGAATTGGACACCGTAACCTCACTTGTGACTACAGATAGCACAGCACATGACTTCATGGGAAACTGCAGGACATACAGATAATACTATACTTTATCCCTGTTGAAGACACAGTCTGTTCAGTGGGAGAGCCAGTTAAGACTTGAATTAAAAAAGATTTAAGGAAAATAGATCAGGCTACAGTTGTTATTCTAAAGAAAATACAGGAACTACAGACATACCTACAGAGTATACATTTCAATGAGAAATATTGCTTCTAATTGCTCTCAATTTATATTGCTAGAATTCTGAAGAGGCTTATCACTGTATAAATACTTTGGAACTAATACTTTTTTAACCACATTATAGAGACTGAATATAGATAACATCACAACATAACAAAATCTTCCACTGTGCTTTTTTTTTTCATTCCTTCTTCTTTTCTTTTTTATTTTTATTCTTTTTCTCTTTTCCTTCTTCTTTTTTTACTTTCCCACCCTCCAGTTTTCATTTGGGTTTTTTTGATTTGTTTCTTCAAATAATTTATTTAGCTATTAAAATTATTCAAACACCAAATCTTCTGTTTCAAGTAAAATAAGAAAAAAGTGTAACTTTAGACATGCAAGTCAATCTAATCCCTGGTATAAAGCAGTTTTCATAATCAGAAAAAAACTTTCTAAGTTCATATGAATTTATTCTCCTACCTTCCTTCCCTGTCAAGCAGTCAAGTAATGACCCTTTCAGCTGCTACATAAAATGAGATGAATAATAGTGTCATAGCTGGTTCATCTTGGTAGTATCGTGAGAATAACTTCATCCCTTGGCCTCTACAGTTGTTTGGTATTACTTGATATGTTACATTTGTGTTCCTAAGAATTTGTCAGCTGACTCATCTCTTAGGTTTTCTTAGTCTTTACCTTTTGATTTTTTTCAACTGAGAAGTCTGAGAAAAAAGGACAAAGTGTTCAGTGTTGCTGTATATAGTATTTTTTCATACTATCATAACAAGAACATTTTTGTTGTTAGGGAACTGTGAAAAGATATTTCTAGATGTTTCCAATTGAATGAAAACCACAGTGATTTCCATTCAAAGAACATCTTATATGAATTATGTAAAATCATGAGATTAGGTTTACAGTTATTTTTATTAAACAGGAGTAGAAAACAATTAATCAGGACTTTATTATAGCCTCCCTGAGAAGCAAAGGCTTTGTACAGTCTTCCAAAATTTCTAGAAAGCATTGCTACAATCAAGAATGCTCTATAATTCTAATCTCAAGTGTTAATGTTGCTTTGAGCAGCATTTTTCTCTAGTCATAATTGAATTAGGATCTACTTCCAATTTTCTTGACAGTGAAACTAGACAGTATTATTGAAGTCCTGAGGAGAGACAGAGGGACTGAGCTAACACCCACTGGAGTTCATATCTAGTCTAACCCTGTGCTGTGTGGATTCCGTACTGGTGCCCTAAGCAGGGCTAACCTTTGATTTGCATGCTTTAGTAGGGAGAGAGACCAATATCAGTTGTGTAGAACTAAGATGATCATCGCAGGGGGAAATGTGTATCTGAAGTGTCACAGTTGTTTGCTTTGTTTGTTTGTGTTTTTAACAAAAAAAAACCCCTTACTTATTTATTAAGTAGTTTATTCCCTTATTCAAATGTCAGATTAAAAAAAAAAAAACAACATGATCTGTGTATCTGAATATATATTTATACTTTGTTAAATAGGTTTAGTTTATGCATATCATGGATAAACATGTTAAATTATGGCTTCTGTATTAAGTTGGAGTATCACTTAGGCATGGAACCTTTCTTATGTTGGTAATATAGAATCAGCCATATATCAATTCAAAAACTGAAATCAGTATCTGCATGGTAATGCTATTTTCAATCTTTATTAATGTACTTCAATAAATTAAAATACATTTTATTCTAGGTCTACTGAGTGTTAAGTAGAAGAAGCTACTCAGCGTGTTCTTAAGCAGCTCAGATATTTGCCTTCCACAGATTAAAAGAGACTGTTCTTATGTGAAGCTGTAAAAAGTGCATACATAGGATGCACTGTCCAAAAAGCAACCAGAGACAACCTACAAAACCAAATTCAAATATTTGTAAATATTTTCCAGCAAGGATTTGTGAATTAGAATTGTTCTGGATAGCTATGATACATATTTGTAACACTAAATAAAACAATACAATTTTTCTCTATACAACTGTATACATAACTAAGAGCAAATCCTCTCCCTGTCTGGGGTTGTCATGTGTTGAGGACTAGAAAAGTCTGCACAGCAGATAGACTGGGAAAGAAAAGGCAGGTCAGTGATCAGTATATAATTTCTGATTCTCTTCTCCATTCAAACTCCACTCAAACAATCATTTAGGAAATCTAAGTCCTTCTTTCTGTAACTGAACTGGCTTATTTCTGCAAGTCAGGCTATATGATCTTGCTCGGCAGAATAGGAGCTATCCATTAGATTACTGAACCATGACTAATATCAGTAACTAGAATAGCCAGCAGTTAAGTTTTCTTCTTCAGCCATTTAAAACTTCAGAAAATGGCCTGGAAAATTTGATGGTTTAAAATATTGACACAAAAGAAAAAAAATTATGTGTATATATATATATATACACATATATACATAAATATACTAAATGTGATAGTAGTTTTCTACGTATTTTTGGGAGGTCTGTTGAGTGCTTAGAGTTTCTAAACCACTTCTAAAGCACTGCTTGCTTTCACTTTAAAGTGACAAGGCTGTGCAATAATATCATCTCTCCTTGTCAGAGTACTGGGTTCTTCATGTACTTGGGTGATAATGACCACATGCTGTTGGATAAGTTGCTGCTTGGCAGATACCAGTGCCTGTCTGACTCAGCTGCAGTCACTTGAGGTCTGTATGTTAACTGTCTCCTTGTGGACATTTGTGAAAGTGGCACAGAATGGACAATTGCAATTATGTGGTAAAACAGTGTTGATAATACATCAGTGTTATGGCTATTGCCAAACAATGCTTGCACAGTGTCAAGACTTTCTCTCTTTCCTACTCTGCAATATTGTCCTCCCTCCAAATGAGTAGATTGGTGCAAGAGGGTTGGGGATAGCATAGCCAGTAGCTGATCCAAATTGACCAAGGACAGAGAAGGAGGAGGAAGATGGCAGAGCAGAAGTTGATAACTGTATAGGGGAGACCCACAATGCCTAGAGGATTGTGGCCCATGGAGAACTCACAGTCAAGGACAGAAAAAGTGTGAGAAGGAAGGAGCAACAGTGAGAAACTGCTATGTATTGATCACAAGCCCCAGTGTCTCTATTGTGCCACTTGGATCAGTGGGACAGGACATCTATACGTGAACATCTGCATATGCACCCTACAAATGGGCTCCTGATCGATGGGTGGACTTGACCACTAAAACCATTGTGTGGGTTACCTGTGAATGTGAAATATGCACTATAATTAAGCAAGAAAAGTCCTTCTGGTGAATGGGATCAGTATGAGAAGGTCTGGCAGTACTGGACTCTGACATGATCCGCCAAGTAAATCATATGCTTATCATGGTGGAGGTAAATGCCAGGTGGCTGAAAACAAACTTTGCAATCCATGCCACTGTCCAAAATACCATTCTAGGAAACCCCTGTGACAATTTGACATCCCAGAAAGAATTGAGTCAGAATTGATGGGACTCATCTCTGTAATAGCCTCAGAGATACCTGTGCCAGGAAACACAGCACTGAGTGTACCCCCCTATCTCCCACCAGCCCCCCCCAAAGACTGAATGCTGTGTGAGAGTGTTAACTACTAGGCAGTGAATGATGGGAGCTAGGGAATGGAAACATTGGCCTGTTGCATGATAACTATTGTCACCTCAGAAACAGGGACATAGATGAGGCAGAGATGTTTAATGCTTTCTTTGCCTGTCTGCAAAACTGATGATGCGCTAAGGGGGTCCCACTGCCCTGACCTGAAGGCCCATGCTGTGAGAATGATAAACTCCCATTTGACCCTGAAGTATTGCAGGATATGGTGCTCCAGCTGGAACTCTCTATAAGCCCTGATGGGAATCATCCAAGAATGCCCTAAGAGCTGGCTGCTGTCATTTCAAGGCCTCTCTCAATGTTTTTTTGAACAGTCTGGGGAATTTGGAGAGGTCTCAGTTGACTGTAAGCTGGCTAACATTGTCCCAGTTTTCAAGAAGGGCAAGAAGGATGACCCTGAAAGCTATAGACCTGTCAGTCTCACTTCAGTGCGTGGAAAGTTATGAAGAAATTTATTCTAGGAGATATTGAAAAACACCTGCAGGACAAAACAGTCATTGGTCACAGCCAACATGACCTCATGAGGAGAAAGTACTGTCTTTCACAGTATCCTTCTGAACACAAGGTCTAGCACACAGCTGGATATACACATCATTCAATCTGTGAGCAACTGGACACAGGTCAGGCACAAAGGATTGTAGTGAATGATCCAGTATCAGGCGGGTGACCTGTCACTAGTGGGGTTCTGCAGGGCTCCATGTTAGGCTCCTGTGCTCTTCAACATCTTCATAAATGACTCAGATTTAGGACTGTTGTAGTTTGGAATTATTATGTAAATTCTCTCCCCTGCCATTAACTGTCCATGCCAGTAGTTAACAAAGAAAGT
>JAWWEV010000083.1:107059459-107072924 GCA_035583235.1 Hafferia zeledoni
GCATATATATATCTATATATATATATCTATATATATATATCTCAGTTAAGAACAGTTATCCTTCTTGTAGTAAAGTTTTTTTTTCTTAAATTTGATAAAGAGTGGCATGATTATTAAGGAGGAAGCCCCCTCCTTCTCTTGTGAGTAAACATCTTGGTTTTTCCCCTCAAACCAAGACAAGGACTTAAAGGAATACTAAGTTTGCCAATGAAACTAAATTGGGAGTAACTGTTGCCTCTCTCAAAAGCAGAAAGGCCCTACAAAAAGACCTCAGCAAATGAGAGGGGTGGGCAATAATCAGCTGCATGAAGTTTAACAAAGACAGATGCTGAATTCTGCCTCTGGAATGTATGTACAGTGTGGGGAATGAAAGGCTGGAGAACAACACCAGAGAAAGGGACCTGGGGGTCCTGGTTGATGGCAAGTTGAATATGAGTCAGCAGTGCCCTGGCAGCCAGGAAGGCCAACTGTGTCCTGGGGGGCATCAGGCAAAGCATCCCCAGCTGGTCAAGGGAGGGGATTGTCCTGCTCTGCTCTGCACTGGGGTGGCCTCACCTTGAATATTGTGTGCAGCTTTGGGCTCTGCAAATAAGATATAAAGGTATTGGAGAGCGTCCAAAGGAAGGTTACAAAGATGGTAAAGTAGAAGTCATAGGCTGAGATCACTTGGCTTGTTCAACCTAGTGAAGAAAATACTGAGAGGAGACCTCATAGTTGTCTTCAGTTTCCTTCTGAGGGGGCAGGCACTGATCTCTTCTTTCTGGTGATCAGTGATAGGACCCAAGGGAATGGCTTGAAGTTGTGTCAAAGGAAGTTTAGTTTGGATATTAGAAAAAAGTTCTCCACACAGAGGGTGGTTGGACACTGGAACAGGCTCCCCAAGGAAGGATCACAGTGCCAAGCGTGACAAAGTTCAAGAAATGTTTGGTAAATGCTCTCAGGCACAAGGTGTGACTCTTGGGGTTGTCCTGTACAGGCCCAAGAGCTGGACTTTAATGATCCTCGTGTGCCCTTTCCAACTCAGGATATCTTTTATGGCCTTACAGACAATGAGATTTGTAAGGTCAAAAATCAGCTTATACCAAATTGTATACCTTGATGTCTTTTGTCATATATTTATGTAGGACTTTCAAGTAAAAATGAGAATATTGCCACATAATTAATATTAAAAAATCATTTAGATAGCTGAGAAGGTTCAGTTCTAAAGCTTTTCAATTCCAATATAATTCTTCTCACTTTTTCAGGCCATAGAAAAAATCTCCTTGTCTTAGATACTACATAAAAGTAGATTGTGCCATTTATAACAGTCACCAATGCAGTTTTTGAGGATAAATTAAATTATTTAACTATTTCTTTGAGTTTCCAGTATTTACTGACTACACTGAAAGATAAATAGTATATTGTAAGATATGTATCAGAAAATCAAAAAGCTTTATATAAGCTAGCAAATAGTCTCATACTTTTCCATGCATTATGGGGAGGTTTTAATTAACAGATTTTTGATATATTGTCAAACCTTAAACAAGGAAATGTAAATGTAATATTTTCTAATTTAAAAATACATTATAATGAAATTTATCTCTAATCATGAATTCAAGATTCTACTTCATACAACTAAAGCTAGATTTTGATCAAGGAAAGTGTTCTAATTCTGGAACTGTCAATAGAATATCTCTACATATACAAGTTACACTAGCCCCTGCCCTCAGAACATGTAATGTTTCAAGGAAAGAGTCTAAAAAAAGGGCATTCTTATCAGTAATTCTTAAGATCTGTTTCTTAGTAAAAGCAGTTTTCAAATCCAGATCTTCCATTCCAGAACTGTTACTCTTAAAGAGCAAATGTGACCAAGGTCTTGCAAATCTCCATTCTGGGTACATAGTTGATATGTATTACTTATCTTATATTGGTTAAATCTCTTTGAAACCACCAGATTCACATGAAGGAAAATGCTATGAGCTGCCTCAAAAATTCATGCAAAGATTAATTACAGTAGCAGGGGCAAAAGTGAACTGATTTACATACTTCCAAAAGTAGAAACTGTAAAATATTCTTCAAAGTAAATGATCGCTGATTTGATGAGCTGAGAGACAGAGATGTATTTGCTATGAGCTGCCTTTATCTTCAAGACTGAATATAAGAATGGTAAATTTACATAAAAATCTAAATTGTGGATCTCAACATTAACTACTAATTGAATACTCCTGATTAGAATTTTAATCCTTGAAAGCAATTACATTTTCTTCTGAAGCCATTTTTGATTGATTTCTTCGGTAAAGATGCTCAGAACTATTTGGAAATCATTTTAACAGTGTTAAACCTGTGCCTCTTTGCACATCAGCCCCCTGGGAATGGCTAATTATGAGCATTATCTACAGTCAGGACTTTGGACTGGCTCCACATTCACATAAACCTATTTCTTCCCTGCACTGAGAAAACAGCTGGCAGTTGAATGAAATATGCTGATGTGGCAGGCTGGTACAAGTCAAAATGGTGAACTTGTGGAAATAAATACTATTAATTGTAAAAAGAAGTTACTTCTATTTTAGCTGCTTCAGGAAGGTAGGATCCTTCCTTCTGCTCATTTTAAAATGCAAAGTTCATTATTTGGGATAAAGCGGAGGGAAATTTTTTAGCTACATTTTATCATGAAACTATAATGACCTCCAAAACAATTTACCATAAACTAGTAGGAGGCTTAAAGAATACTAGAGACTCTTACAAGGGGTGTGGGGGGTGATGTTATGCTTTTGCACCTGGTGCTACAGATCAAATTTTTTAATCTTGTTTGTTTGTTTGTTTGAGCTGCAGCATTTTGTTTGTTGGCTTGTTTGTTTATTTGTTTTAACTGATCAGTTCATCAGACAGAGATTACCTGTTCATGAGAACACCCTTCACTCCACTCTGTACCTAACTCGATTTATCTTTTGTGCTTGAATAATTCTGACGACAATAAGGATTTGCTGGAATTTAAACCCAAATTCTGATTTGGGCAAAATGAAGAACCTCAGATGCAAGTCTTGTGAAGAGGGTCTTGGCACATTATTTCTTAGCACTACCAAGAAGAGCTTTTCGTCCATGCATTCCATTTTGGCACAATTTATTTTTTTATTATTTTTAATGACTAGCCTGTCTTTGAACTTGTTTATCTCCGGTTATTATTGAGAATTCGGTGCAAGATTTACAGGAAAAACGGTTTTGTTTGGTGGGATTTTCTTATCCCAGCAGCAAATTCTTTTTTTCCTATCATATCAGGGGATTTTTGCTGCCTCTTAAACTAGTCACACTTCTTTGAAAAGTCCCTACCGTTTAAACTGTAATCTAATAAATCTCATTTAAAGAGGTATCTGGATGATACCGGCACTCAGACTATCTAGATGAAAACAGAAATTTTGTCTTTTTTCTCCCTCCAAGAGTATGTTTAACTTCCTGTGCTTATGTATATCCCCCAGATTATGTGTAGTAAAGGAAATGGTGGGTCTTTTTATTGGCTTCAATACTCTTTGGAAAAACTTAGAAGTGTCTTTAAAGTAATGATCTTGGCATCCGTCCTCTATATTATTTAAAGATTTCTAAAGTATTTCTGTGATTCCTCAGTGTGCATGGAGTAAGTTCTTTTCATCTTTTCCATGAAAGCAAAAAGCTTCAATGTGAATATGTGCCTTCCTAAAAACACAGCAATTCTTAAACATTTTTAAGAATTTAAATGATAGAGGTTTTGTGACTTGAACTTTGCCCAGTGTCTTCAGATATAGAGCATCAGATTTTCATCCTGAGGATTTTTCTTTTTCCTTCCTTATTTTTTGCTATTTAATACAGAACAAACAAGGTAAATATTACTTTAAGTTTAATAATAGTTATAGGGGAAAGCATGGAGATGCATGTAGTTCCATCAAAAGACAATCATACCATGTCAAACAAATTTGATCTTGTACATGAAGTTGCTCTAATAAACAACATTGAAATGTTCCAAAGCCCAGGAAAATGAGAACAGAGCCTTACTTTCTGTTACCTGATTTTCCGTTACTTTCTAAGTGGTTTATTTGTAGCAGATCATCTTAAAAATATAACAATCCTTCCTCTCTCAAGTTATGTGATGACACTTGCATTGCTAATGCTTTAAATTTTTCATTATAGAATAAAACTTCCTTTGCAACATAGAGGGAATGGTTTCAAAAAACTCATGCCTCTCTTCTGACTTCTGACTTGTATCTTCTTCTTCTGTGATAATAGCAGTTGAAACTGAGTATCCAATAAAAGGGATATGGTCTGGTAGACAAGGGTTCCTAATCTTCACAGAGTAGTAGTCAGTAAAGTGAAGGTTAAGAATATATGTGCTTTATTCAACCTTCTGTCTTATTTGACCTTCTGTCAAGAAATATCTGTCTTAAAAATTATTCTGAAAATTCTGGTTTAGGTGACCAGTTCTTACTGGTTATTGTGTGAGACAGCAACAGCAGCTGATATTAATACATGAAACTGTGAATAATGTGAATTTATTAAGTATGCTGTTGCCATAGAAATTCCAGAGTCTTTAATAATTAATGCATTGTTAAAAGTGAAAAGTATTTAACACATGTGTTTCTTGTGAGCAATTTATTTTCAAGAGTTTTTTAAAGTTTTTATAACCATTCCGTTAAAAGTAAAACATAACAGCAGAATTTATCCACTCTGAAGAGCAGATATTACCAAAAAGTGTGTCCCACTAAAACACATACTAATTTAAAAACATCTACACCTTGATTTACAGAGATTAAGCTCTTTTCTATCTGTTCTGAGTAAGAGGAAAGATCTACTTTGAAATAACAAGGTACATGTTACTAGTTAATAGAGCACAGAATGGAATTATTTTTTTTTTAACATTGCTCCATAAATTAGAGTTATAACTTTGAACTATCATTCTCTGGATATTTTTATGTTCTGTGCGTCTTCTTCCATGAGCATCCCCTGGAGTTAACTGTAATATTCTTAAGACATTTAGTATTTTTCTGAGTTGTGCTACTCAAAAGATTTATATGCATAAAAAACTGATGTCAGATGCAGACTGTTATAAGTCAGTTTACAGTATTACATTTTGAGGAAGAGAAGAGCCTTGTGCAGTTGCATGACATGCAGTAAATGCATATGAATTGTGGTGTGGATGAGAAAATCATCCCCTGATCATTTTTTTTTTTAAATCTGGAAGGTATGTTAAAAATTATTTTTCTGGGTGTTTGGAATGCTCAGTCATAATGCCACGGAAGAGAAACAAGGTTGCACATTGTACAAGTGTATAAAATACCCTTTGTTCTGCAGGCAATAGAACACAAGGCAAATTCCTATTTTGGATTATGTAGGACATGTGACTGCAACTACATTAAAATCCTGTCCTTTTTAACTCTACCTATCCACACCCTTTGCCAAAAGAGGTTAAGCATTAATCATTTTGTGAAAGTGGCACCAGAGAGGCTTGCTCAGATCTATTTCCTTCCCTAGTCACCTGTTCCAGATGGCTTGCAGAGACATGACAAGGGAAGAATGAGGTCTTTTGTCTGTCCTGATATAGCTCTCTCTGGTTCAGATGCAAGAGACATGGAGTTGTTTTCTGTTTGGTTGGTGTGGTTTGTTTTTTACTTAAAAGACTAGTAATATTTCGAAAACAATAATGTTGAGAACAACATTTATAGAAGCTTCTGGAGATTCATAATGTTTACTCTGGGAATGACCTTTACTTATCACGCAAGATCACAGGTGACAATCCCTAACATGTCTGATTTAACCTCCCACTCCCTCCTCTCTTTCCCCAAGAAACCTTCTGAGCTCATATTTCTATTTCATGAAATACAAAGAAGCTCTCAAGAATTAATTCAGGTGATTTGCTGTATGATTCTCAGCACTCTATTTTTTTAAAAAATTGAGACTGTGAGTGGTACAGCTTTTGAGATCATTGCAATACCACCAGATTGGGTTATTATATTTGGTTCAAAAGGAGAAAATGTTTAGTGATTCTGAACCATTTTGTTCTGCCTTGTAGAGATGATATTGCAAAGATCTGTTCAATATTTTAGGAAGTTCAGTCTGTGAAATTCCATGGCATTCACTTTAAACTTTTTCTAAGGAACCATTTCTGCTATTTTGCCATGTATAGAATTTTTTTTTCATTAAACTTTATGAATGACACTCTGGAAACAAGACACATTAATCAAAATGTTTCTTACATTATCAAATCATCTATCCACTAATTATTTACAACAAGCCTAAGGCTGATCTCTGAAAAAAAAGCATGAGAAAACTATATTCATCTGCTCTAACTTAACCCCTGAGAATTGCTTGTACCACAGTGAAGGAACAGCAAGTAAAACAAAAAGTAGAGAAGAAATAAAGTTGAGCACTTCATTGGAAAATGATTTGTAGTATAAAACCTAGAGGAACAAGATCTTTTTCTCTTTCAGTATCCTCACTCTTTTTTCATATACAGAGAGGACAGTGGGCAGTACTATAATCCAGTACAACAGTGGTACTTATATATTGATATTAATTAAAAATAAATTGAATCACTAAATCATAGAGGTTTATGTTTATACCATGACTACACATTTGTTTCCCAAATGGTAAGGCAGGAGTTGTTCTTGCTCATCACTTTCTTCTGGCCTCAGAAACTACCTGGTTATCAACACAAAAAAAGGCTTCTACTACTGAGTTCAAACAGATTAAGCAGTCAGTTCTGTGAGTCACAGGTAAAACCCTGAATTTCTTGGCTACTCCGTCTTGTATATTTAGAAACACTACTTTAAACAAATATGAAATGATGCCCTATAAAAACTTAAATAGAGATTTAAAATTTTACTTAATCTAAGCCACATATGCCATCATATTTTAAGTGTACAGTTTTACTCTTCTAGCAGCTCACATTCTACAAATTGCCATGTACGGACTGCTGAAAGAGAGTTACCTCCTGTTTTGAGATGAGCAGGATTACTCCAATTTTAGTGTGAAGGCTGCTATTTCTGTATTCTATAGGTGCTGCTGCTGACAGGTCTGTGATGAAGGGTTCACCATCTTTGTTTCAAAATCCTTTCCTGAAATTAAACTATTAATCCACAGGGAAACTTTCAAGCAATATTGTGTTGCCTCTTTATTGTCATATTATGCTGCAATACAATCAGGAAGTTCACCTAAAAGTAATTTTTTTTTCTGTGCTCAAAACCTGTCATTTTCACTGGGGAACAGCTGTGTTGCAGAAATATTCTCTTCAAATAGTCATTCTGCAGAAATCGTTTACATTCAAGTTGGATTTGTGGAAATAAAAAAAAAAAAATAGAGATTTTCACTTGCTGACAAGTATCCAGTGAACCTGTGCCTTAATGTACTTATTCCTTCCACAAGGACCTGGAAGATCATCTAGTCCAACCACTCACTGCCATGGGCAGGAACACCTTCCAGTAAACCATGTTGCTCCAAGCCCCACACAATGTGGCCTTGAATACTTCCAGGGATGGGGCATCCACAACTTCTTTGTGCAACCTGTTCCATTGCCTAACCACGTCCACCATAAAATAAATACTCCTTATAACTACTCTGAATTTACCCTCTTTCACGTTAAAGCCATTCCCCCTTGTCCTGTCACTACCTGCCCTTGTAAGAAGTCCCTCTCCATCTCTCATTGGCCCCATTTAGGTACTGAAAAGTTCTCCTTGAAGTCTTCTTTTCTCCAGGATGAACAACCCCATCTCTCTCTCATCCTGTCTTTATAGAAGATGTGCTCCAGCACTTTGATCATTTTTGTGGACCTCCTCTGGACTCACTCCAGGAGGTATCCTTATGTTGGGGGTCCCAGAAATGAATGCATCACACTTTCATGCAATAACAACTAGGGAAAGTACTTATTTATTTATTTATTTCAGTTATTCTGTTACCTTTGAGTGCAGTCAAACAAAATTTATAGAAGTAATTACATGAAAATACATGAAACAGGTTAAATGATGTCATTTTAACTAGAAAAACTTTGTTATGATAATCATATTTGTTATGCACCAAGACCCACCTTGACTGTTTTAGAGTGATGTATTGAAATCTTTTCACAGACTCCCAAGTGAGATTTACAAAGAAGATTTAGATATTTAAATTAAAGCAGAGTTGGTTACTGACAGTAACTAGCTTGCACAGTGAAACAGCTAAAATAAAGTGTTTAGCCTAACTTCAGTACTGGAAAGATATTCATATAGTGGGAGACACGGATGGTAGTTAAAACCGTAAGAAATGTTTTTTGTTTTTTTTTTAAATGCTGTTCCAAAATGTGCTGTTTCTCTTTAGCTCTTCCACTGATATAATAAATTTTATGGTTGTATCTTCTAAAAAATGTCTAAGCTAAAGACATAAATTCAGCAAGTTAATATTTGTGTGCTGAGTAATAAAAATAGATAGTGATTAGCTTCTGAAATGTCTTAAAGAATCTTTCTAAAAATACTGTAATGATGGAAGAAGCAATGAATGCACAGCTGATTTGGCACAATTCAGAAATAGTGTAAAATATGCATTTCAGTTTTGAGATGACTGAATGATCTTAAACTTCTCCTGTCTCTGACACCTGGAGAGAGTTTTATGTTCCAGAATAGCGTTCTTCAGTGAAAGTTCATTCCACTCAAATTGAGATAGCCACTAGATCATGTCATCATTTAAAATACCATGAAGAAAATTTTTTTCCCCTAAGTACCAGTTGATCATATTTTTTGCTCCTTTATTAGTATATGTCCTTCTATCTTCTGCTCCATATGGCAATCTTATGGGTATTTTAATATTAAATGAACAGAAAATACTCTATTTATGAAGATAGATTTCAAAAATCAGTAATATTTGCTTTGCCTAGAGAGATATGGAGGCAACAGAAGTAATTACGAAATGCAGAGAAAGCACTGAGTGGCTGGTAAAACACACATTTAAAACTGTCTGGATGCAGTACACAGAAAATTCTGCATAGTCCTTAGGTTTGCAAATAGCATAATGTGAATAATAAATATAAAGTGCATCTAAGTGTGGAAAAATGAGGAAAATGGAAGCAGTCTCTTGTTGCTTACTTAAATTGGGACAACGACACTTCAGTTTAGAGAATTTTGACATTGGAATGCAAAATGGGCAAGTTTTTCTGAAAAGGGAATGTCTTGATGGGTTCTGAGTTTTTGATTTGTGAAAAACTGAGAATTAAAATGATCAGAAGTCACAGAAACTCTGTACAGGTATCTTCTCTCTTCAAAGTCCCCAAACACTCAGTAAGGAATAATGAGTTGCCAAAACCTGCTGCCCTTAAAAGAAACCCTAAAAGAAAACAAAAAAGTCTGTGTCAATCTTTTATTAAGATTAAATAACTTATTTTCCCAATATTTGCACAAAAAAGTTTGATTCCCAAACAAATATGCAAATATATAACACATACATTTGAGAATAATATATTCTCCACACATATTTTGTCTCTTGTGAAAAAACAATTTTTTTTCAATATGAAAGGATTAAGTTTCAGGCTGAGTTCAGCTATCCATCCTCCACTTTTTCAGGTGTGCAGAGTTGGCCCAGGGAGTTGCATTGGCCCAGTGGTGAGATAGGAGCAAAAACACATTTAGCAGAGAGCCTGGACACACTGGCACATATATTTCCTCTGCCAAGGAAACAAGATACTTAAGGCAGAATTAGCCAAAGCTGGTAGGTCACACTAAGTCTGCTGTTATCACTATTCAGGCTGGTGTCAACAAAGAATAGACAGCAAAGTTGTTCTGTGTTCTTTCTTTAATTTTTTTTTTTTTTTTTAATGACCGATAAGAAAGTTTGTGAGTAGATTCTTTGAATCACTAGCTGAGTGCAAAATGCTATTGCTCTCTAGTTTTGGAGAATCTTCACGTATTTCATCATTTTCACTCTGGTCCTGAGAGACTCAGGACATAATTAAGACACTTGTGTTCTACGATTAGATAATGCAGTCTAATCATAAATTTAAGATGGCTTTGGAGGAGGATATTTGAGTTCATGGTACAGCAGACCGGTCATTAGCAGAAACTGGCGTGTAGATCATGAAGTTCAATTGGTTAGTGTCCAGAAATAGCTGGTTAGTACCATTAGAAAAAACACTCTGGCTGTTTATTTGATTAAGGCAAACCTAACTTTGTGCTTGAGGATGATGCACAGTCCACAACAATACAAAAGCTTAGCCCTTCATTTGTGACCATGGTTAGAGAATTTCTATCCATGCAGTTTTATTCAGCATATTGGCATTGAAATGTTAAAAGTCATCCTCATAGCCACTCTCACATTGTTAGTGATTTCCATTTACCCTATCAGGGATTATGTCATATTTCCCCACAACTAACTGTCATTAGGTTGGCACATTAATTTCTTCTCAGATCCCCCATAATCTCTAGAGGTTTTTCTCTCCTGTTGGAAGGCCCCTCTCTTAAACCATTCAGGATTCAGGGCTGGTACTTGTCTTCCCTGTCTACATCAGCTTGTATTTCTTTAAGTTAAAATGTTTTGTGGTTTGGGGGATTTTTTTGCAAAGGCTTTTTTTTTTTTTTTTCTTGCAAAGGCTTTTTTTTTTTTTTACCAAATATATTCATTCCATCATGTTGCATTTCTCATTTATCATGCCACCAGTATTTGTGTCATATGAAAATTATATCAGCAATATTTATTTCTGAATAATTTTGATGTCCCTTATTGTGTGAACACAACCACACTGAGATTTTTTCAAATTTTATTTTAGTTTTTAGCTACTTGTGTACAGAAAAATCCAGAAAAAAAGAATAATAATGTGGATTCCTCCTGTGTGAGCAATGTGGCCTGTGCAATAGCTTTTGTATTATAAGGTAGCAGTAGGCAAGAGTTTCTTGCGGTGAATGATACCTGTTAGAAATCTGTTTTACTTAACAGAAGACTGCAGTTCAGGGAATGGCTTGCAACATGTAGAAATATTTATTCAATAAGTACGTTTTTTTCAGTAGTGCTTGTGGTTCAGAACATCATCTTTTGTGCTTTTGTAAATTGTATTTCCTGTTGCAAAAACAATGTTTTGTGTCTGTGTCAAAGTGGGTTTATAATTTTTGAAATGAAAAGAGAGAGTTTCAAATGGAATTTTGGGTTATTTTTTTTTTTTTTTTCAAATATTTGATTGAATACATTGAGTGTTTGGTTTCAGGTTATGAAGAACCCAACCTGAACTTCTAAATATAGTAAATTTATTCCTAAGAGTTAAGAAAGGGTAACTTCAACATCTGTTAAATAGCTCATGTGTGTCATATACTAGAAAAAAAAATCACCAGACCAGTCATCTTTTACAGTTTAATAGGTAGCAACAGACTAATCTCAATTATTCATGATATGCAATGAAGACACAACTTTGTCCAGCTGGACCAAACAGCAAAGATTAACCACCAGGGATTTCTTTAAAACTAGAACTCTATTTTTAAGTGAGGCATTCTATCATCACTGTAAGCTTACATTTTGCTTATCAACTTCTGCCAGCTCTTTTTTCTATAAAAAACAAAGCTCCACTTCTTTGCTTCAAGTCCTTAAAATCTTTCCTTGTGAAAATTCTTTATGTCGGCTTTGGTTCACAGAAAAGTCTTCTTTTTCTTGTCTTTTCTTCTTTCTTTCTTTTTTTTTTTTTTTTTACTTTCCCTTTTTCCTTTTTTTTTTTTTTTCCCCCCTCTTTCCCCTGGAGATTGGCACTCCAATAGTTTATTTCTTATCATCTAAGACTCGAGATGACCAAACTTTGCCATTTAACAGCTCTGCAATTTTTCTAGTGCACATAGAGACAGCTAGTCAAAGACGCTGTGTTTTTGTTCATCATACTTTTTTGGAAAGTAATTTTTCTGACTTTGAAGTCTTTATCTCCCTAGGGGTTTTTAAAAAACCTTCATTTTTAAGCAAGTCAACACCAAAAGAAAAGTTTGGAACTGTTTTTTTAAGTCCCTTTTCAATTTTGTGCCTCCAGAAATCAATAAGGGCTTAACTGAGCCTTTAAGGTACTGTGCCATGCTGAGGATGGTGTAGATTCACATTCCTCCAGCAGGCGTTCTGGGAGGCATTATGCCTCCGGTAAGCACAATTCTCTGTGCAACTGTGGAGCACTGCCTGCTGCTCCGTTCCCTAATTGCTGCTCATGTGCTTCCTTACACAGTGAGCAGCTTCTGATGATTATTGAGTGGAGACCATGGCCCCATTTCATCTGCACCCCTTTTAGGGTTGCTGCTGTTAGCAACACTGAACAGAAGTTTCTTCTGGTTTATTTTTATTATGCATATGGTACATGTCAGAGATTTACAGAGTTCTGCTTCCCAAAAAGGCAGTTCCTAAGAGCTTAGTTAATTCATTAGGGCATATATGTATTATTAGAGATTTAACTCTAGTACTAAAATAATTAGAGCTTACAAAACAGGAATGCAAAAGATTCAAAAGATTTATTCTTTTCCTTTTCATTACTTGTTGCCTTGTAAGATATGAACAGAATGGAAAAGCTGATATTTGAAATCTTTTAGGTTCTTACTTTTTGAGTAGGCATCAAGGTAAGTCGCATCTGGACATTATCAATCCTTCTAATGAATTTTTCCAATTGATGTTTCAAAAACTGATGATGGTTTCTTTGAAGTTCAACAATAATAAATAGAGGTGTCTGTTTTAGGTATGTCAGCCACCAAATGCTAAAGAGGAAAAAAGGTAAGATTCAAACTGAAAGGCTGTATTTCTATTGAAGGCCATCAGAACTAAATCATCTTACAATTCAGGAAATACATAATTCCTCTTCTGTCATGAGGAAAATAAAAAATAACCTCTATGAAAATTGATCAAGAAACAGCTGGATATAAATAAAATCTGGCAGGTTTGGAGATTTTGTTTTCTTGTGGTTTTGTTTTTGTTTGGTTTAGGGGGTTTTGAAGAGATTTGGAAATGTTCATTACCTTTGCTAGCGTTTGATATTTATTCATGTTCCTTATCTCTTCACACAGAGATCTATGGGATAGTGCAATTATGAACTAGAAAGAAAGGACTGAAGTACAAGAAACCTTAGCAGGGATAAAATGTGCTTTAAGGACTTACTTTGATACAAAGAAGGAAGTAACACACAGCAGCACTGTGAATATTTCAGAGGGTGCACGAATTTGATGACCAACTTCAACATGCGAAAGAGCCAGATAAAAAAAATAGGTTTTACCACAGAAAATATGGAAACAAATCAACATAATAGGATGCCCCTATGAGAAAATTGAAAAAAAAAAAAAATGAAATCACTTTCCCTGCAAGGAATTGCCTTTGGCAAATGCACTCATTTCCCATGGAAGGTGATTTTCAGGTGTGTGGGGGCAGGGGATGGAAGAGAGAGAGAGAAATCCAACTACGGATAGTTACTATCCTGCCCTTTCCCAGAATACCTTGCTTTGTGAAGGAGCACATGCTGAGTAGTGTTGGGGGAGGCAGATTACTGGTGTTTGTGGAACTGATG
>JAWWEV010000083.1:107078451-107093703 GCA_035583235.1 Hafferia zeledoni
TTTTTTTTTTTTTTTTTTTTTTTTTTTTTTTTTTTTTGTGTGTGTGTGTGTGTGTGTGTGTGCATTTTATCCAGGGACAGCATAACATGATAAAATACTATATGAGAGGAGGATGTGTGAGTGAGAAAAGTCAGACTCAGTCTGGAAAAAAAGTCTTCAATTTAGTTAGTGTTTAAAATAGTATGGGTACATGGTTTTGCTATTTTTTCACCTCTGTGCTTTAAGCAGTAAGTGAACTTTAAAAAAGCATCCAGTGATTGATAAAGGAAATGTTGGCGAAAGTTAGAAGCACATGAAAGATATCTGAAAGCAAACATGAAGGAAATTCTTACAGCAAGTGTTTGCTAACAGCTTTGATGTTAATAGTATTTGAAAAGAAGAAAGCTACCAGTGTTCAAATTCTTATGTTCACCCTGATTATAGTTTTCTAGCGGCCAAAAGGAGCTACATAACAAGCTTTAATAAGCTCTGTGAAGTTTGCCTTGAAATAAATGACATCTAAATTGCCATCAGCTTAGGAACCTGGAATAGAAATACCTTGTCTTCTGAAGAGATTTGGAGAACAAACCTTGAAGCATTTTCAGCTTTAGGAGTCTTAGTGGGTGTCTGGGCAGGCAGACACCAGAGGAGAAAACAGAAGTATAAGCTGTAAAAGTTGGAGCAGAATTGCCTACCAAACAAAGCTGTTTGCACAGGTCAAACTTCGCTTAAAGATGAGGACCTGACAGGGACTCCCTGTACTCAGGTATTAAAACAAAATAATAATAATAATAAAAAAGCATAGTTTGAAACATGCTTTTTAGTAGCTATCCTTCTGCTTATTTCAGGTGGAATCAAGCAGGTTGTGTGTCTGAGTCAGCAGGATTTTCATCATAAGCAAGAGTCATCCTGAAGTGAAGAGCCTTTCCTTTGAACTTCTGCTATCTTGGGTTCATCTGATACTTCAAAGTTTTGGAAGACTCAGTGCTGGCTGCCCTGAGACAAGGCTCAGCCAGGGAGTTTTAAAAGTACTTTGACTGCATCTAACTATAGCCATTCTTGAACTCTTCTGTTAGGTAAAGACTGCAACTGAAGTACCAACACTGGGCTTTTTTTTTTTTTTTTTTTTAATATACACATTTAACAAGGTATCTTTTCTGTTTGAAAGCAACCTTAAAATGAAAAATGCAAAATAATATGCAAATCATGTGGAAGAAATGTGGTTGCTCCTATACCTTTGACTTCTTTATTTAAAACAGATATGGGGAAATGTCTATGTTTTACGTGAAAATATCTTAATATTTTCTAGGATAATTCCTTAGGTTGTAATGAACCATCTTGTAAGAAACAAACCTTTCCATAGCTTCCTCAGCCAGATAGAAAATTCAGCAGCCTGTTACTGTAATTTCTCTGTAATTTCAGCCTTAGTTTTGCCAACCCAACACACACCAAATCACCATCAAAGAATTAAGAGATTCTTCTGTTGTGCTCCAGGTGCACTTGAGTGCAAGTGGGGTTGCTGCTTCAAGTCTCGATTCTGAACTTCCAGAAAAGCTTTTCCAAAAACTGACATTCACTGCAATACTTCATAACTCCATTGGACTGATTCATATTGTGGATGCACAAAAAAAGGAATTAGTAAATGTATATTTGTTTGGCCAAAGTATCAGGTAGGCATAGCAAACAAATATCAAAGTTTTGTTGATGGATCATTAATTCTTTATGGTCTTTGATATCAGAGGTTTAAAAACAAAACAGAAGGCATGATTTGAAGATGTTCTTCTCCTGAATACAATGCATTTCTGTGAATTTTATTGTCAGAAATTTAAGCAAGATGGAATGTAATTAATTCTTCCTGTCTGTCACCAAAAATGAAGAGAAATTTTTCTCTTTTAAAATCATACCAGCTCTATATATGCATTAGTTAATGTCTCCTCAGGCAGACATTTGATAAAAAAATTCCTTAATATAAATAATGTAAAGTAGTAGTCCACACACACAGAAGGCAAATATAAGAAGACTGGCTTTGGAAAGATTAAAATAAGTGTTTGCATTAGTAATCAGTTATGCATCAATGGAAAAATATTGATAAGTTCTGGCAGGTATTGACTGAAGAACTATTGTAAATCTGTCTCTGTAAGGCCAGAATTAAATAGCCAAGCCGGAAATCATTTAGTAGATGTTCAATCTCCAGCAGCTTATTCTGTATGGAAAAATAGAGAGCTGCAGTGAGGTTTTAAAGCTTTTGCAGCAGCACTTGAGGGAATACACTTAATTTTAACATTAATATACTTGAGAATTTGTTTTTAAATTCCAAATGATATTAACTTGTTCTCTATTCTAAACATAAAGCTTATTTTTCCTTCTATTTATCATTTTTGATTTTTTAAATTCTTTTTAGAATCATGTGATCAAATGAAGGTGTGAAAAATTGTAAAAGCATTTTGTTAAACCATGAGGTGCAGGTGATGTCATTGACTTAAAGTAGAATCTTGGTCTTCAAAATCTTGTGGATTAACTATAGAGTATTCCTTGTATGATTTATCCAATATAATATATATATAAATGTCTTCACCTGAAGCATATTTTCAAGGACCTTGATTCTTATCCTTTTATTCTATAAATATTCTGATGGTACTGCAATGCTGCCTTAAGAAGAAGTAAGAGACTTAAGTGTCCAATACAATTCAGTACATAATGCAGGTAGAAAAAGTAGTTCCTATTTTTAAAAAAGCGAGGATTGTCTACTATTAGTTAGTGTCATCTAATAGTTGCAACTTTTCTGTTTAACTTGGTTCACTTTTTTATTGCCTTCATATAGTGAAACCTGGAGTACAACTTGCTAGTGGTTCAGTAAATTTCTTCCAAAATATGGTTTCTCCTACCATCTCCTTCACAAATCAAATAAAAGTAAAGGCTGTGTCTGTAGATTTCTCATTACCACGTGAATTCTAGTTGAACAAACACCACATTTACTTATTTCTACAATGCAGGCTCTTGGTTTAATTACACATGAGGTTTTAAAACCTATATCAACTAATTCTAGTGTTTGACCACTTCTGCAGTGTCTGAAAAGGAACCAGTTCTTCCGTCAGAAACTCAACTCCAGGGTGAAGTAATTTGGCCAAAGCCTGCTTCACCTTTAAATTCTAAGGACAGGAAAAAACTGCTTTTCTATATTGCCTTTTGCAGTTTTCTTTATTACTTTTATCCATGTAGTAATAAATATATACTTTATGTATTGTGTCTCTTACTGTCTTCCTAAATGGGATCTGCAGTTCACCTCTTACGTCCAAGCCCTTTTCCCATGGGTCTTTCCATTCGTATTAGTCAGTTCTGATCATTCAAGAAGGCAAGGCAGTCTTAGCAAAGCAGATGAGGCTTTGACTGCAACAAAAAATTTTCTCCTTAATTTTTATTCTGTAATTGATGATTTTTTTCTGAGTGCCTTAGACCTAATCCTCTCTTCTGCCTCATCAATTTTGCATTGATGTAACACATGCTTTTGAGGGTGCAAGTAAGAAGGAATTCCAAATGGAAATTTTTTTTTTCACATTTTTTTAATCAGATCATTTGTTTTTTTCTTCCATGAAAAGCTGTTATTTCTGTGCCATACATCTAACAATCTGTTTAATTGTTTGGTTGAACATGTAGAGGCAAACACAAGGAGGGCAGCAGGAGTCAAGAGACTTCCACCTATGCCCAGAACAACATATGGATCATCAGAGAGTTAGGATGCTTTCATTATTTCCTGTTATCTGTCAGTTTTCACGTTATAGGAACAACATACATCTAAAGCCTGTTTTGGGGGCTTTTTTTAGTTGTGGGATTAAATTCAGGTTGTAGCTCCCATAACCATAACAACTCTGCAGCAGGGTTTATGTGAAGAGCCTTTTGTGGATGCATCCTGGTTTGACTAAATTGCTCCTGGAAGCTATCAAACAGCCATAAAATCCCCAGCACTGGCTTTACCTTTCCTGTGGGCATTGACCAATATGACAGTTACTTCACTTCACAGCTGCAGCTGCAGCTTTTCCCTTTCAACTCCCCAAACCACTCGACACAGGCATGGCAAAGCCTGTCTGTTCTGACCTGTAAAGTCTCTCTCATTTCTTGCTGCTTTTTTGCCCAGGAGAGGATGTAACACTGGTACAGCCTCTGATTAGACACAGGGCTCTGGAGAGTGGCTGACTTCAGAGCAGAAATGCTGAAGCCAGAAAAACATTGATTTCTAACACATGGATCTGAAATCTAATCAAATTTCAGTAATATCAGCCTGTGACCTTTTCTCTTATTAGTGAATTTATGCACAGCTAAGTCCCTGACTCCCTTAGCACTTTGTGTGTGCCGGAGTTGCCTTCAGCATAATTATTGGAAAATTTTGAGTACTAATTGAGCATGATTGAATTTTTATATAAATCATGTGTACAGTATGTGAGAAGGAAAGCATACTTGTGTTTCCCTTAGGGGCAGGGGATTGGGTAAATAAGATTTACCACAACACATAGAATTCTGACTTTTCATGATCTGGTTATTTTTACACAATTCCATTATCAGGAGTCTGGTGACATAGTTCCAGGTAGCACAGCACAGGTTTCACTTAAAATCCATTAAATTTATAATTATAAGGCTTCTTACACTACTGGAATGGAAGCTCAGATAGCACTATCATGGATAAACCCTTTATTTTCAGGTATTTAATGTAGCCAGGAAATTTTTCTTTGGTCAGAAGCTTGATTAATGTCAAAATATTAAAAATACACTTTATAAAAGTAGTTTTTACAAATACTTTCCAAAAAGTTTTGGTTTTCGTTTCAGAAATCATGAAGGTGATGCCCTATAGTAATTTGGTGAGTGTTTTGATGCTCAATCTGTACTCATAACTGTTGTTTTCTTTAAAATTCTTCTTCTTCTTCTTCTTCTTCTTCTTCTTCTTCTTCTTCTTCTTCTTCTTCTTCTTCTTCTTCTTCTTCTTCTTATTATTATTATTATTATTATTATTATTATTATTATTATTATTATTATTATTATTATTATTATTATTAACCTTTTTATTTTTGCACCTATTGGTGTAGATGCTTTAGTTTCACCATTGAATGCATATAGTGGCTAAGTAAATTATAGTATATTTTAATATAAAAATACATTTTATTAGAGGCATTAAAAAATTAGATTTTCAAGATAGTCTTAAAAATTTACACAGTTCACTAATTCTTTTAAATATCTTACCCAAGAATGTAGGATTTTTAGCAAAACTAGACTTTAAAGGCTATTTTTTATAATCAGACAGCTTTCTTTATTTTAAAAAATATACCATATATTTTTACCACTTAAAAGTTCAAAAATAAAGCCAGCTGAAGCTCAGTAACTCAAAAATCTGGTTTTCATGCTCTAAAATGACAGTATATGAATTTTCGTAAGAAAGGCAGATACTCCCTTCTTAAGTTGAAGAAGAGACCATGATTACAAGAGAAGTACTCTAAAACAGCACCTCAGAAATTTAGGGTTTATAAGAACTGCATAGTGTACTGAAAGTACATATATACTTCTAAAAGAAGTTATTTTAAGAGCATAATATGAATTTTTAAATCTTATCGAAGTTTTAATTAGCAGACTGAAAGTTATGCAGATAATTCTTTTGTAAGGTCAAATTAATCCTAAAGCTTTGTTCAGCTTAAGAGGGGAAATTTAATAACATCAGCAAACATCAAGAAATGTGAAGGGACAATCTTTCTTATTTATTCTTTTTTCTTAGTTGCCACTGAAAACTCTAGAAATACACAGCTCAGGTCAGCCTCACACCTAAAAGGGTGATTGATAGATGTCCACTGGTGATGAAGAATCGGTCATTAGAAATTCACATAGCAATACTTTCTTTTAATACTTTTTTAATCTATTGGTATTCTGCCAAGGCTAAGATTTCCGTAGCTTGTTTGTACCCCCTCATTTGCCATTCGCAAGTCCTACCAGAAGGACATTCAGTGTTTCTGACTCCATAGGATGAAGACAGTATAGAAGGCTAACTAAAATAAAAGGTACAGTTATTTCATGCCATATGTCTAAAGTTCTTCAGCCAGGTGTAATGGCTATAAAGGAACCAAAATGCTTTGAATAAATACATAAGCTGTCTGTAAAAGGTTGGATTTTAGACCCAACCTGTGCTGTCCTTTGCCTTTCTCACATTATACAGTCTTGAATTCTTCATAACAGCAGCAGCACAGACAAGAAACTTGCATGCCTCAGAAAAAACTTCTAAGTATTTTTCCCTTCCAGTGAGGAATTTTGCTTGTTTTTTTTTTTAGTGCTCTGGTATGGCCTGGAAATAAGATGCAGTTTTTTCTTAAGCCCAATTCATGACGACGCCTTGCAAATTCTAGCAATGTAGTATCTCCCCAGTGACTATCACTTACAGTTCACAACATACAGTTTCCTATTCAATGGAATCAATATTTCAGTGACTTCATATGATAAAAAGGCTAAAGTCTAACTGTGTTTTGAATGGATTAGAACTCAGCATTGTTTTTATCTTGCAGGGCTCCAAGGGAAGAGTGGTATATCATTCATTAATGCATAAATGAAAAGGAGATAAGGCAAAGTAACTGTTCCTAAATGCAACTAGAGAGAGAGTGGAATGAAACATCTAATCAGTTTTTGGAGGTCCTCTGGAGAAAAAATGATCTTGCATTACATGATGCAAAATATCATTGAGATACAGTTGATCTGAAAGTTCTGGGGTTTGGGGAATACAGTGTTCTTAGTACCAGATAATAATGGCATGCATAGTAGTGATATTCTACAGATTTTTTTAAAAATTACCCTTAAAACTCATCATGGATTATTTCAAAACACTTAAAATGTGTGACTTTAGGCACAGCCCTTATGTATAGTGTTTCGTGCATTTAAACTATACTGCACCTTGCTGTTGGGTCAGATTGATGTTAAATGGGTGTCATAGAACATATTTTTCTTAGTGGGGTACAACTGAATACAGAATTATAAACTGGTTTCAGTCAGAAGGGACTGAAAGTTCAAAGACCATCTAGTCCAAGTCTCCTGTCACAGGCTTATACTACACCAGTTTGCTCAAGGCCCCCATCCTGGCCTTGAACATTTGCAAGGATGAGCCATCTGCAGCTTCTCTGAGCAACCTGCTCGTGTTTCACCACCCTCACCAGGAAAAAAAAAAATGTCCTTATATCTAATCTAAATTCTTCAGTTAAAAACTGTTGTTCCTTGACTTGTTGCTACAGGCCTTGGTAAAAAAAAACCTCTCTCCATCTGTCTTACAGACCTCCTTAATAGATTGAAAGGCTGCAGTAAGCTCTCCCCAGAGCCTTCTCTTCTCCAGCCAGAACAATCCCAAACTTGTTCAACCTTTCTTCATAGGAACAGTGTTCAAACCCTCTGATCTTTTTAGTGGCCTTCCTCTAGACCTGCCCTGACAGGTCCATATCTTGTTTGTTCTGGGAACCCCAGGCATTCTACAATATTTATTTGAAAGCTCAGCTTTCTTAGTTTGCTTATTGGACACAGGCAATGTTTTTTGTGTCATTAAAAAAACATCAATTATTTCTACTAGCAAGTAACCAATACAGCTCACAACCTTCTTGCTGGACAGAAGATAAGGAACAGCAGCTGTTACCTGGGGAGACTCCACAGAACTTTGTCTTCACAATGTCTTTTAGTAGTTCTCATTTTTTATAAAAAGCTACTTTTGTCTATGAGTCATATCATTTGTAAGAGCTCAATCTATTACACAAGTATCAATTTATTTTCCTTTCGTTCCAAATGACCCTGTTCTATTTTAGCAAAATATTGTATAATCACAAAAACTTCAGAAATACTATGTCAGAGTCCTTGTTGTTAATTACTGTAATGTTGTAAAAGAACCATCAACTAATATGAAAATGGTCTTATTGCCCTATCTGATTTGAGAAAAAAACGTTCCCTAATTTGAAAGACAAAACAACCTCCCAAAAATAATGTATTCTACCTCTAAAAGAAAATTATTCTTACATTTTTTCATTTCCATTACAGTTGAAACATTGTTTCCAATCAAGAATGGCTAAGAAGCCCAATATCTCTACCTTCAAAAAATAAAAAAGATAAAATAAATATATTAAAATATGCCAAAAATACACCAAAATAAAAAATATAATATTTTAATCTTTAAAGTTTGTGTTTATTAATTTATAAAATATTTTAAAATACACTTTTGTATGTTTGTAAGTATATTTTTGTCATTAACTTAGTAGGCATTTGGAGAAAGAATTTTTTTTAAAAGCCATAGAGTGGATAAATCATGTATTTTGAAATTTAAAATATTTAGTTTATGATCTATTATCATCAGATCATCTCTGATTTCCAGTTTAAGTAGGAAAAAAATAAAACAAAAGTACTTTATATGGGTTTTATGCATATAAACTAATTTCCATTATATTTTGATATCGTATTATTTTAAAGTTACAGTGTAGTCTTTCTGCTTCAGGAAGTCTCCTTTTAAAAATATAAAAACATTCAAGGGAAACTGAAGAGACTTGAGGAGAAAAAGCTATAGTGGTATTCAGATCTTGTAAGATACCCGGCAGTTACAGATAAATGAATAAAAGATAAAGCATTATTTCTCACCATTTAACCTGCATCATTTTCCTGGGAAAATCTAGAGACAGGCAGATGCTGAATTGGTTCAGCAGCTACATGGGGCTAAACAAGAATGGGAATGGAAGCTTTCTGGTCTTCTTTTCCAGAACCCTTGGGGTCTCAATATATTGAATCCATCACTCTATTAGCATAGAATTAATACTTGGTTTGTGTGTTCTGTTTTTAAGCTGAAATTTGTGCAAGAGAAATTGGGGAACTAGTACTAAAAGAAAGCAGCTCATACTTTCCTAGGCACTGCCCAAATGGTTAAAATTAGCTCCCATGTAACTAGTTCAGAAAAGAATTTGGTGCAACTGTAAAGAAGCCCGGAAGATAAGGAGGGCTGTTGTGTGTGTCTCATATGCTGATTGTTGGATAGCTGTGGCACTGACTAAGGATTATTGGTAATTACAAGCAAGGATTGTTGCCAATGACATGCTGTGAGAAAGAACAGAATGTGGCTGGAGAAGGGGGCTATGCAAAGCTAGGGCAGCACTTTTCTGAGACAAACGTCCTTGTTCTAGTTTTTGAAGACAAGCACTACACAGCACTGCACAAGTGCACACTTGTTCTGAGTGTGGGCCCCAGGATCATGGATATCCTAGCCAGATCAATGCTGGAGCCAGGACTGGTGATCGTTTTTTCTCTCTTTCATGTTTCCTTTCTGTTTCCCCTTTTCGAACTCATTTTTCTCTTTCTCTCTTCCTATTCACCTTAAGCTGTTATCCAGAATCCACTGCTATGTGCTTATACTGGGAGGTCGGAGACTAACACACCAATTTCCGTGTCAAGTGTGTAATTTGCTAATAATACTTTATAAACTTTCTTGGGGTCAAAAAGCCTCTCACTTTGTCTTTCTTTTCAACCACAAGCATCTAGAAATCTTAGGTGCTCCCTTCCCCTTAAGGGTGCAATGCCACAATTTGTATGCAGGGCAGTGCAGTGTGCCACAAATCATAGAGGACATGACTGTTTTTGACAGAGCTTGAAGATACCTGAAGGACTCTGCAACGCATATACAGTATATATAGTACATAATTATGTACTTTCCATGTTTCTCCTCTTTGTATGTAAATCTCAACATCTGTAGCATAGATACAGAAATTGAAAGAAGATGAAGATTTCTATATTTCAGACTGTACAATTCTGTGTTGCTATGGCAATGTCGGCAATGTCCGCCTGAGGAAAAAAAATATATATATGCTATATCATATCCAAAGCACTTCAGTTTTTTCTCAGGAATTTCAGTTATTCTGGAACATTTTGATGTCATAATTTCTATGAAAAGTTCTGCTGTGCTTTCCCAATAGAAGGAGCAGAAGGTCTGGAGAAACAAGGCTGTCTTTCCTTTTGATTACTGTGGCTGCTATATTGAAATAACTTTAATGTGAAAAACACACTGAAATGCTATCATTTGAGTTCAGCTCTTTTGAAAATTCATAAATCCTTTAAATGTCACCTTTGTACACAGAAGGTTATCATTAAGTAAATTAACAACTATTTTACAGGGTAGGATTGCATCAACTGAATTCCTTGTAAATAAATTTTAGAAAAATACTTGGTAACTAAAGTAGATTAATGGGTTAAATCTCTTTGTACATTATCGCTCCAAAGTCAATGTACTGTTTCCCCTATGGCAAAACCACTATCCCTAGCTTTCTTTTGTAAAAGCTGTAGGATTTTTCTGAGCCTGGAGGAAAGTTTAAGGACTATGTGATGACTGGGCTGCGTGACAAGTTCACATCTTTTACTGTTTGAGGCCATCCACAGTTAGCACAGAAGATTATATATTGCATTTGATGTTGTATGGTGAATTAAAGATCTGCCAATAAGTTATTAAGAGATTTTTGAGATGTTTGGAGAACTTGGGGTATTTTCTGTCTCTGGTGTTGATGTTTGATTAAGCCACCATTTTCTGGCAATGTCCCTTCCATATCTATTCTCTCATGCCAGTGAGCCTTTAATTATGAACCATATATCCCATTGTGTCTGTCCTCAATTTCTTATTTCATGTGTGTTTTTTCACTAAGTCTAAACAGCCTTAGGGCATGTTATTTCCTTTCTTTGCTTTCCCCAAGTGTTTTAACCTTACTACTTGAGATAAAGATCTTTTCACAGGCTCCTCCTCTAGTTCTGCTTGCTTAAATCATGAAACTGTACTTTTTCTTTCACAGAGGATGGGCCTCCTTTTTTTCTGCCATCAGAACCTACCCTAGTTAAACATTTACGTACTATTTGCAAAATAATTTTTTGAAAACTCATTTTCTTCCAGCACTTACACTGGTTAATTTTTTCTCATTAAGGATTCTAAAGAAACCTTTCTGTTTGTTTTGTGATGTTTGGAAAACCAAAGATTTCTCTTTTCTCAAGGACATGCAGTCTATCAGTCTTGGCACAAATTCATATTAGATTGTGTGTCTGAAAATATTGCTCAAGATCTATTGTTTTTATTCCATTTTCTTCTCTATTTTTCCTCTTTCTTCTCTCAAGAGACTCTTACATTGCCAGAGCAACATAGGCAAATATATTCTTGCATTTTGTGCTTATTTAGCAGACTACTTCACAGAAGACATTTCTGGAAATTAGTACTGTTCAGACAACATCTCATTTAATGATTAAAGTCTTGGAGAAGTTTACAAGGCTTTCTTTTGACTTTTCCCATTCTGAACTCTATGTCCAAAAAAATGGAGTTATAAACAGAAATGCATAGGTCATATCTATATATTGTGACAGTTTTCTTGGATATCTGATGTCATTACAGTGATTGAATGACAATGTTGAGTTTGTGTGCAAATACAAATGTCCTGTTTATGTAATTTTCTTGTCTATAGTGTCTATGAAAACTAAACAACCAAGCAAAATTATACTTTTAATCTGAATTTTTATGACATAGCCATGCATAAAACATAATTCAGAAGATTACAAGACAACAGCAGCATTGTTCAGATGCTTTTAATAATTTCAAGGTGATTATTTTTCTCTGGGTTTGGATCATCAGAAAATACATCAGCAGAAAGCCACAGTGGTTTACAATGTGATGAGTTAATTTTATTGTATAGTCTCTCCTGGTTTATACACAGCAAGCAGTGGATTATTTCCTAATCAATTTAAAAAGCTGTTTTAAGGAACAATCCAGACCTTTTCATTCAATCAATATTGTCAATGAGTTGGTTAGAAGTGTTGCTCATCACTTCCACAAAGTCTGTGTAACAAGATGTTATTGGAAGAAGTTCCTCCTCTGGCCTTGCTGGGTGTAATACTACCTCCATTCAACTAGATTTCTGACAGGTAAGAAGGATATCTAAATATATTCATGAGGTCAGAAAAGATACATGATGGAGAAAAGCTCACTGCAATAGGCCATATTATGACAGGAAAGCACAACATGCTACTGTAGTCAGCACTGAATAAGGGATTATGACAGAATGACTACTTTAAAATGTTGTTCCTGTCAATTCTCCATGCAGATGTGAGAATGAAACTCCAAAAGAAGTGAATAAGGAAAATTTTTGGGTAACATTCAAGTACTATTCCTTCTATTGAAATTTTGCACTCAGAAGTTAACATATTAAACTGATAGAACTGGAAAAAATTCAGTAACTTTTTCTGTCAGGAGAGATAAATGGGAAAATCATCAGGAAGAAAAGAAAAATAGAGGGTTTAAGAGAGAAAACCATAATTAAATAAAAAATATTGTTTGTTTTCCAATTATTTGAAATTAAATTAATAAAGCCACTTATTTTTCAACAGCTCATTTTAAAGAAGTGATACCTCAGTAGAGTCATGAGCTTCTCCATCAACACATGTAAGTCAGGGATCTGCCTCAAAAACAAAAGGAATTAACAATGATGTTGCTTGTACAGGAATTTATTTTTAGGTTACCATATTATAAATGTTTAGCTTATCTGAAACTATAACCTTTGAAAACAAAACTCATAAAAATAAGTAGAATCAGCTTATTAATATTTTCTCTTTCATCTATGATGACTTTGTCACTTTATTACTATTTAGTCCATGATGTCATACACAGCTAGTTAAGTACTTCACCATCAATCACAGTGTTAGTCAATATTGGCTAAAAGACAAGATATGTGATACATCAGCAGGGGACAATAAAAAGTTATTGGAAAGCATCCAAAATAAACTGCCTTGTGACATCAAACTCACATTTGAAACCAAATTAAAATCTAATTTAAAAGGAGCCCCAATTAAAAAAGCTTGCTTAATTCCTTCAATTTGCAGAACTATTCCATTCCATTAGGCAGCTAATTTCTACCTGACAGATACAGAATAAGAGTGGTTCCTCTCTGGAGGAAACTTTCTACTTGTAATTAGGTATCAGGAACCTGGGAAGATGCCTATACATTGATAGTAGTTTGTGCTTTACTCTCAGAGTGCGTCAACCCATGGGCAAATGCAATTGATGTGTCAGCTACAGAAACCTAAAATGAGGTTACATATTTCATAATTCTATAACAAAATTACTTTACTTTTTGTTGGAGGATCATGTAATGTTGCCTTTATGAAACCCATCTATATAAATCCCTTTTGTTGATCTATTATTCTAATAAGCTTTTAGAGACAGTATGAACAGGTCTTGACTACTATTAGAAGATAAGAGCCAGGAGAATGCAAGTAATGAACAACATTGAGGCAATAATAAAGAACATGATGCTAAAAAAACTCTGCAGACAAAATAAAACTGGTCCTCCTGCAATTCCCTTTGGATTGCATCTGCATTTACTCCTTTTTACTTTTTTCCTAAGAGACTATAACAGAATAGGTCAAAAAAGTAAAACAATTTGCTGGAGGAAATGAACCACCGTACTTGTCACTTAAAACTACTTTTTTGTTCTTGCTTAAACACTCTGCAACTTTAAATAAATAAAATATAATATGTTCCTCAAAGTTCATATTCTTTTCATTGCCTGTTTTTACATAGAGATTTCTGGATCAGATGGAGTTTGGCTTGTCCATTCCTCAGTTTATAGCAGGCAGTATTTTACTCTTTTACAACTATATCTATTTCATTATAAAGGCAAAGGGGAGAAATAATTACACTGATATATAACATTATTTTAATTTAAATGAAGACAAGTATGAAGTTTGTAACTTTAAAAAGTCCAAAATGTTATAAACTGATTTAGAGGTGTATCAGTGAATTATGGGGAAGAAAGGATTTGGAGTGGAGGAAAGATTGGCTTTATTTTATTGTCTTATCCCAGGAGTATCTTCATTTTCTAACAATGTGAGCATTAAGCTGGTTGTAAGTCCCCTTAGGATTTGAACACAAGCTTTGCAAAGTTTAAATAGGAAAATATCAGAAAATCTCGCTTAAGAAACCAAAAGCACCTTCTAACTCTTTCCATACAATAGGAGCAAGGGTAATTTTTATATTCCTGCAGAGTTCCTTTTATTAAATTGCATAATTATCTTGAAACTAAGCTGCTAACAGATGAATGCACACACCTAGAATTTCACAGCATATCTTCAAGAATGGCATATTTGGAAAACAGCAACCTTTTATTTTACATTTTCCACAATGCTTACAGGTAATTTTGTTAACATTTTAAAATTTGTTGCATCGGTAGGGGGTTATGATCACACAACATCAATGTAGCATAAGTACAACCCTGTTACATAGAGTCGAGGACAGAAGGGCCTTGTTAGGAATTTAGGTCAGCCAGACATAATTGTTTTGTCCTAGAGGAGAATGAATTCTTAAAGGTACACTCCAAGTTCACAGGAAAAGTGGGGCTACCTATGCCCCTTTTACCTGAATTCTTGTCTCAGATATTGATAGAGATGATTTACAAGGTGATGCTGGCTAGGATATAAAAATAATCATTTTTCTTTTATCAGACAAATTGTATTGCTTTTGTGACTGCTGAAAGATAACACTTAAGGTCTGATACATTGCATATTCCATGCAACCTGTAGGGATATTCTTTATTCTAAGAAAGCCTCAATTTTTTTATTTTTCCTTGCTGGCGATCTTTTCTTAATATGAATATGCATGTGTCTGCAACATGTAGCTGTATTGAAAACATCTTAATCACCATTTGCATCCACCAAGAGACTTCTAGTAGGCAGAGGAAAAAAAAATATATATATACACACACACATATATATATAAGGCCTCAGTTTGCTAGGCTAGAAAATATGGGGGTTTTTTTAAAGGAATTAAGACCATATTTTCTAGTCATGGAATCTGGTCTTGTGTGGATCTGGGATAGCATTCCCCAGTGCTTACTTGGAGTCTGAAAAACAAGTATCATAGAAAGGGTGTATCACTAGAACAACAAAAATTTAAAGCAAAGGTGGGTAAAGGCAAATGATGAGTCGAGGAAATGAACCAACAGCTCTAAAATCTTAAAATGCTTTCAAAGCCAAGTGCTTTTTAATTTTCTGAATAAAGTGATTAGTTTTATTAAAAGGTATGTAGAGAACTTCTCCGGGGACACTCCCTTGTCACAGGGGAGAAGCTTGCATGCCCTCATGAGGTTGAGAGCTATGCTGGCAGTGGTTTGTGCCTCCAGTAGGGTCTCCCATGCATGACAGGTCTCAGCTGAAGGGTCAGACAAAGTGTGTCCACAGGCAGGATGGGCTCGCTAGCCCTCTGGCAACCATCCT
>JAWWEV010000083.1:107095665-107138349 GCA_035583235.1 Hafferia zeledoni
AAATTCTACACTGACCTGCACCACCTCACCCAAAAGGTTCCTGCAGATGATAAGATCATAATCCTTGGTGACTTCAACACCAGAGTAGGTAAGAATTCTGAAGCCTGGAAAGGAGTCCTGGGCAAGCATGGTGTTGGAAACTGCAACGGCAATGGATGCCTCCTGCTAGAGTTTTGTGCAGAACAGCAGCTCAACACTATCTTTCAACAGAAAGACAGCCTGAAGACAACCTGGATGCATCCTTCATCCAAGCACTGGCACCTCATTGACTATATCTTAGTGGAACAGAGAAATGTTGGTGATGTCCGTCATACCCAAGTGATGCCCAGTGCAGAATGTCAAACAGACCATTGCCTTATGCGTTGCAAACTTAACCTCCACTTAGTCATATTCCAGAATCATCTCAAGCTACAGACAAATGAACAGAAATTATTTGAAACTGTATGCCTATTTGATATCAGTTGCAGCACTACTGGAGAAATGTCTACACCAATATTCAAAGCACTTTAAAGAAACCAAATAATTATACAACTTTTACATATGCAACATTTGTTCCAGAACACCTGGATGCACAATCTGATTTATGTTGATAAATATTTATTGCAAATCACTCCTTTAGATCAATGAGATTATTTGGTCGCTAAGCCTTTTGCATTACAAAAGGTCATAAAAGTAGTTCTAAATATGATATTTGAAATCTTAGCATCAGAAGTGTCATTAGACCACAAATATGCCATTTAGCCTCCTATGACAATCACTATGGACTGGAGGTAACACATTTATACTTGGGGATATAATTAGGTTTATTACAATAAATCCTAACTTACTCCATTTTTTACATCAAAGTAAAAGTTTGTCCTGTCTGATAAAAATCTTCTCTCTAGTAGTAGTCACATGTAATATTTTGCTTTTTCAGAGGTTAATTGACCGAGGATTTGGGGAAATCTGTTTGGCAAATGAACCTGTGATATATGTAAACTCACTTGTTTGTAAGTGTTTGGGACATTGAACTACTGTAGCATTATGTTTGCTTCTATAAAATATAGTATCTTAGCATATGTTAATGATATTTTGATTAAGTTTGGATTTATGCAAAACAGACTTTGCAATCTTGAATGGTTTGAGAATTCTTACTAGAATAAAGAAAATTCTTTTTAGTCCTACAGGTGATATTTAAGTGAATGTTTGGTTTTACTAAAAGGAAGAAAGATGAAAGAAGCTGAGCTGCTGAAAAAGTCATATGCGGTCTAAGAAAAAGACCAAAAACTGTCTTATGCAGTGGGATGTAAGTTGATTTATTTAGACACCTTCAAGTATAAATATTGTGAAGGATGGGTTTACAATTTTTGTCTTGGTATGGCTTAGTTAAAGGGAATAAAATTCCAAGACAGAAATAATTGTAATATAAAATTTACAATTGAATTTATTAGAAAAATATTTAAAATATATTCTAAAATTTAAAAACCTTTTAACATTTTCCAGTTTTAAAAAGAGTTAGAGAAAATTAAAATATCATGGTAAATAATTTCAGCAGTTATTTTTAACAGAGATATTTTAAATAGTATTTCTAAACAGCAACAATTGCTAGAGAATGCCTATGAGGAATGATTCTTTTATAGTGGTTAACATATTTCTATATAAATCTATGTTACAGTTGGTTTTGGGAACATCAGCAAAATGCCAGAAGCCTTCACTTCTTCTAGATTTGTCAGGAGTATGAGTATTTCCAATATTTTTGCAATGGCTACTTTTCTTCACGCAGAAAAGCCTGCTATAAGAAATAGTCTGGAAAGAAACAGAACACTTGCTGTTGTATGTAATGCTGAGAAATACTTGTTTCACTGCAGTAGCAAGGCATGTTCTGGATCAAAGTATCAAGTACAATTTTGCATTTTAACGTTTATGTAAATATTCCTCTAAGCTAACAAGTAAACATTCAAAATGAATTGCTTTATTTATCTACTAACAGATATATGATGGTCTTGGAAATTTTTCTTACGAAAAAGTGGTATGATTTTCATAGACAGCTGTCATTTCAGGAAACGGTGTCGATGCCATAATACTTACAATTCATTTTTTTTCTAAATCATATTAAATTGAAAAATAAAATGCATAAATTTAAATGATGCAGCTTTGAAAATGTTTCACGTATAAATACAATGATAAAATATGTAATACCATCAGCATCCTCATGATGATCATAATACTCATCATCACCATCCAATCATAATGCATTACAATGGATCATAGAATCATATAATATTCTGGATTGGAAGTGATATAGTCCAAACCCTTATCATAGACAAGTTCACTTTCCACTAGAACAAATTGCTCAGAACTCTATACAATCTGGCCTTGAACAATTTCAAGGATGGGGCATCCACAACTTCTCTGGGTAACCCATTTCAGTGCTTCTCTCCATCTTTCTCATAGGCCCTCTTTACACATTGAAAGGCATCAATAAGGTCTGCTTTCTCTTCTCCAGACTGAACAGCCTCAGCTGTCTCAGCCTTTCCTCATAGGAAACAGTTTCAGCCCTTTGATTGTTTTTGAGGCCTGCCTCTGGACTCACTCCAAAAGAACTGTCTTTCCTGTGTTGAGAACCCACAAGTTGGATGCAGTACTCTCAAGATTGGAGTAGAGGAGAATCTCCTTCGACCTGCTGGACATGCGTCATTTGATGCAGAGTTGTCTTTCTGGGCAGCATTTGTGTGTTCTTCTCAGGATAGATGTCCCTGATTCCACTATACGTTCTCTTCTTGACTTTTATTTTGGCCAGAAGGTCCTTACTCACCCACACTGGTCTCCTGCCTTCTTTCCTGGTTTTTTGTATATATGAGTAAAGGGATCTTGTACTTAGAAACAAGCCCTTAAAGAACTGCCAACTCAGTTCTGCTCCTTTATCCCTGAGTTTCCCAGGGAGTCCCATCCACTATTCCCTAAGCACTCCTAAAAAGTTCATTCCTAAAATTCAGGGTGTTGACTTTACTCTCCATCTGGCCTATATACCTTGATATCACAAATACACTAGGGAATGATAGCTGCAGCCCAGGCTACCACCAGTCCTGACCTCTCTAATCTTCATCAGTGTTGATAAAAAACAGGTCCAGTAACTCTTCTGGTAAGGCTTTCTGTCTCTTGGATTAAGACGTTACACTAGACACACTCCAAGAATCTGCTGGACTGCTTATGGATTACTCTGCTTTTCCAAAAGGGGTTAGGGTGAATGAAGTCCCCTAGCAGTATCAGTTTGCAAGAATGGTGGTTCCAACTCTTTCTTTTTGTAATCCATGTTACAAGTACTGGAATAGACACTTCAGCTGGTCTATCAACTATGTTATAGTTTTAGAGGAACTTTTAGGAAAGTCATAATTCCTTTGAGGTATTTCAGGGGTGTTTCTCTATTGGTTTCTAATATATTAGCAACTCCTGGCTTTTCTGTTACTCAAAATTCCATTCCTTTTCCTCCTTAAGTCTACTTTAAAGCTCTCCTTATTGGTCTCTCTGGCTTCATGGTGAAGAGCCCTTCCTCCACTTTATCATGTGAATCCCATCAGTTCCCCGTAGATGTGACTTCTCAAAAGTCAATCCATGATCATTGAAACCAAAACCATTGAGTACAGTACCAGCCATGCAGTCAAGCATTTACTGGTTCGTCTCCTACTTCCTGAAACCTCTTCTACTGACTGGGAAGATAGAGGAAGACACCTTCTGCACCAGCCCTAAGGGAAAGTTGTTGATCAGTCTGGGACAATGCATAATATCATGCATAAATCTGCTGCTCAAATTCCCAAATATTGTGTTTCCCATCGAGGTCCTCTTGTTGCTTGATGTAGGTAACCCTTGATGGATTTAATGCATTTACTGTATTCTAATGAAATGTTCTTTATAGAATATGATGTCACACTTCTCTAATTAATAATAATTAAGAAAAGGCCTTTCATAAGTAAATGTTCAATAACTATTGCTAAAATACTTTCATTGAGAATACTTTCTTATTATACAAATTTGAAGCAGGTTGATACAACCTTGTAATAAAGCCCACAGCTGACTAACACAGGTCTGGAATATGAGTTGCAATAATTTTTATTGTTCTAACAAGTTGATCCTGAGAGTCCTGGGCAATGTCACACATTCATTTAGTCACTCTACCACCATTTAACTTTGCCTTGTGCTTTCTGGAAATGAATTGACCTTGGTTGTTTTAGAACTGAATGTGTCTATACAATGCTGGAACAAAGAAGAACCTCCAGTCTGAGACCCTGGATGACTGATTTACCCATCACTTTCAACTAGCTAATAGAAAGCTGTTGACAAAAGAAAAAGAAAAAAAAATATATTTCAGTGAAGAAAAAAATTAGAATGTCTATGAAATATGTTTTCTATTTTTTGGCAAGATTTAATACCCCACCTCCTGGATGATAACATACCTTTTTTACCAGACTAGGCACTCCAGACTTTTTTTGTGCATAAGTTGAATTTTAATAGCTCCCACAGGGAGACATTGTGGAAATTGTCACACCATGTTTGATCGCTATCTACACCTAGGTTTGACACTATGAGAGGAAGGAGACACATCTGCTGCTTTAAAGGAAGATGAATCCTTCCCATTCTATTACACATTATCATGTGTAATTATTATCAGACCAGTTTGCATAGGATCTTTCTCTATAGCAACAAGGACAATTTACACTTTAAACTGTAAGATTAGATTCTGTTTTATCAGTGGTATTTTTTGCTAAGGCACAAGTTAGTAGTCATAAAACTGCTAATTTTGTTTAAAAAATCAAGTCTCCTTTTTTATTCTTTAATGTCCATCTATGGTTGTGAATCTTATAATTTAAAAACAGAAACAGACTGGATAGGGAAATACATACATATCTAGGTCAACAAACAGATGCATTTTTTTATTCATGAAAAAAAGGAAAAGAGCAGTTTATTTCACTTTATTCTCCTTTCAAGTTCTCTAGCTTTAAATTACAGGCAAGGAGTGCTCCTTTTTGCTTTTCCTTAATACAAGAGATTTATACTATCCCATAAAATTTGTGCTGCAAGGCATAACAGCCCTAACAGAATTGAGAATTTCAGGAAGGTCATAGAATGAATCTTAAAGTTTTTTTCTCAAGTTAGATCCAAAGTAATTAGACTTTAAAAGATGGAGGACCATATTAACACAAGCAGGATTTTCTTACTCATGCCTCAGATGCAGCTGGGAATAGAGATATATTTCTCACGTGACTGTTGTCTATCCCTATATTAACCTATGCATTCATTAATAGTTTGCATCAGTAAAGTAAAAAGCACTTTCTTGTAAGAAGTGCAGCAAAAAAAGGTTAAAAAAAAAGTTTTAAAAAAGCGAGAAGGTAAGTGTCAGTTCAACATAATTGAAACTCTTACAGGTAAGATATAAGTTGACTTTGCAAGTCTAGCATGATGAAAGCTTTTCTTTTTCAGTCCTCAAATAAAACTACTCAACTTACTTAAGCACAAATATTAGTTGTAACATTGAAGTTAAAAAATGTGAGTAATTCAGACATCAAAACTGGGAAATAATAATAAAAAAGAAAAGATCTCTACAGATTTCTGTGTAGTGGTGAAAGAGCTCTGAGACCATCTGTCCTATAAAACTGTCAAAAGGGAAAAGCAACTTCTATGTAAATCATAACCAAAGACTAACTTTAGCTGGGAGTTTGCTCCAAACAACGTGAAACATTGTGCCCCAGTTGCCTTAATTACGCTCTGCATCTGAACACTAGCTTCCCGGCATGTTGCAGAGCTCCTGTGGAGCTCTTCTGTAACTTCTTTCCTTAGAAGTTTAGCGGCTCTAAAGGATCCTGGCATTATCTTTGCTATGCTGCTAATGGCTGCCTTGGCTCCCACTGGCACCAGTGGCAGGTTGGGTGACTGGTGTCAGAACCCTGATGCAACTGGAATTTGCAACTGGAGAGTTTCTGAAATGAGCCTGACTGCCCTGCCCTATGAAGGGTCACTCAACACCCTTGTCACACCAGTCAAGGGAAAGCAAGATTAAGCATAGGAATTTGTCTGTAGTGATCCCTAACTCTCTGAAGGTGGAATTTCTTCATAGGAGACATTTTATCTCTGTGGAGCCTGATGTGTTTTGAAAAATATAGTAAATTGAAAGGATTGCCTACTTTAAGGGTAGTAAACAAAGCAACAGTTCTCTGTCCTGTAAGTTTGTTTTCTGGTGAGCCATCACTTAGGAGGTTCAAAATGTCTGACAGATTAAGTTAATAGAAGTTGCATTAAACCAATTACAGGATTTTTTTAGCACTTAAGTTTCCTGACAAATGGTCTTATAACAAGAATTGGTCAGTTTATCTCCTTTTCTGACGAATGTTCACCTTCAGCGAAAGCTTTCATGCATTTTAATTTGTCTTAAATTTATGCACAACTAGATTAGCAGTTCCTAGCAATCATTTGTTTTGCTTTTCTGCTTTCATCCATCTCTTCTTTCTATACCACCTGCTGTATTTGCCTTCTGCTCAGAGTATGCTGATGACAGTTACTAATAATGTAGATTAAATTTACTTGCTATGACAGGCAAAACACTGAGTAAAAGCAAAACAACAGAATCCCATTTTCTTTTTCTCTGTTTAAGGAGTGTGTTAAAAGGCCAAAACAGATTTCTAAGAGCATTAATTCATTAACAAAGCAGGTGTCTTATTGGACTTAAATACAGACAGTGTGAAAAGCTGACTATAGCGATATTATATTGCAAGGTTTTTAACATACATATATATGTATACATATATATATATATATATAGATATGTTTGTATATTAAGAGCAAGATATATCTACAGGTAAATTTTGATTTCATGGAGTTCATGAACATTTTCTACTAATCAAAATATAAATATTCTTATGGAATGGAAATTAGCTTAATTGAGATATCTTATTAGGATACTTTTTCTATTTATTTCCCATCTCTAAATTACCTGTCATTACTTCTTCTTGACTTTAAAAGAGCTAAAAGAAAACTATTTACAGCTTTTTAGGTATGGTGATCAAGCCCAGACAGAAGCTGTGTTTATTACATCTCAGAAATTGCTACATGATGGCAGAAGAGGTGAGTGTATTAAATGACTGCCATTTGTACCAACACAGTATCCTCCACACCACAGACTGGCAAAATTCCTGTGTGAATTGCAGCAGTCTGGGCCTTTTCCATGTGTTTGAATTGGAAGATAAATGAATTAGTGATCATACAGAAAAATTTATAGTGCTTCATTCTGCATTATAATAGGATTGTTCCATAATTGGCATTGTTTATAGGAAAAGATTGGGTTGTTGGTTTTTTGTCTGAATCCAGATCAAGGTAAAATAAGCATGTTAGACATACTTTATCTCCCAGATTCAAGTATAAGGACCATTTTAAATGGAAATAGGAATCATTTAGAGTATCAGAAAAGAAGAAAAGATGACCTTCAAAAATATGAATTTCTGTAGAGACATAAATGGTATCTTATAGAATATGTATATACTAGTGATTCATAGGTAGTCAACTTTGCAGAATTCCAAATTAGCTGGAAATTCACTGTCTGATGTAACAAATAACTAACTAAATAACTAACTAAATAAATATTGTTAATATAAAATTGAAGCTGTTTAAAGATGTTATGCCTCTTTCCAGCTGGGGCCTCTTCCAAAAGCTTTCATTAGACCTACAGATTGCAATGCATAATGTTCTGAATAATGAGGGGAGGAAGATTTTTTTCACGATGTCTACATTAGACACCTAAATTGGGAACCTCAGTTAATTACCAAGGCTCATTATGTATCCAGAGAATAAAAGTAAGCATCTCCAAAGGGCACCTCAGATTATCTCAATTAGGAGGCATCTACCTCAATTTATTATACAGAGAATCAAGGCTTTTAGTTTTATAGATCAGTTTTCTTTACTTGTGCAGAGACTGTGAATCTTACTTTAAGTAACCAGAGTTTTTCAGGAGGCAGGTTCCCAGGAAACTAGTTATTTGTCACCTGCTGCACATAAAGGTCTGGGTTTCTCTCCAGCTGTCATTAACACAGAGACCTCGGCCAACACCAAGTAGGTAATTTAATGCATGATGTAGCATTGGTGAACAAACAATAAAATCATCCAGACTTGGATATTAGCAAAATAGGGATTTGTTGTCTTTAACTGAGGACAATAGTACAATGTACAGAGGCATTGTCATCAGTATAAATCATGGAATGGTGGCAGAGGAAAGTCAGCTGCAGTAAGAGGGACTACAGCAGAGTCAGGATAAAGAAAGTAAAGCAGCAGTAATGAGTAAATGTTTTCATTACTGCCATGGAGCTTTCAGAGTTTGCGAAGGAGGAATACTAGGAGCATCTGCTACAGGAGGCTACAGCGAGTGGGTTTGGGATCTCAGAAGCTGGCACTCAATGGAAGAAAAAAAGAAACAAACCAAGTATTGGGAAAGAGCATTCACAGAAGCACTCCACAGCATCCAGAAGTCATTAAAACAATTGGTGTTATGCAGTAGTGGGTGTTAAAAATTTACAAAATTCTGATTTAAAAGAAGTGGCAAAATGATCAGGATTTCATCTGGATCAATGTATTAATAAAGTAAGACTGAGCGACTGTGGTCTGGTATATAATGCTAGTTTAGAAACTCATAATTATGTACCTTGTAAGGTATTGTGAGTATCTGAAGTAGCTACATGTACTCACTCTGAAGCATTTACAATAGAAAGATAGAAAAGGAAAACACAAAAAATTAGTTAATACATATGAGAAAATATTTTAGGGAATACTGGCCCAGATCTGTAAAAAGAAGCATCAGGAATGTTAAAGGAAGTGCTGAATCTGACATATTTAGTGATGATATATGTCAAAAATGTCAGAAAATTTTTCAGAGATAACAGAGAATGGAGTGACAGAGATGTAGGATAGAAATTGGGAAACAAAAGCACAAAGGAGAAAAACAAATGTACCTCCTGACACAAACAGATCTGAGAATCTAGGCCTGAGGAACTTGAGAGCATGGCGTTGCTTCATATTTTGCTCCTGAAAAACTCATTTGTGTTTGATACCATTGGCCAAAACTTTCTGTCACAGTACCTTGGATTATATGGATAGGTCATCCTAGTGCATAGTATCTTGCTATGGCACCCATTAAGGTAAAAACGGCAAGAAACCTGAGTGTTCTTCATGTCAGAGTGAAATGGTATAAGTGCATATTAAATCAGCATCAGAATGTATTCCCATATCTGTATTCTATATGCACTCAAAAGAATTTTTTTCCTTAAGGTGATTATATATTGAGAGGTGATATTAAGCAAAATTGTTTTTTAAAACTTTACTACATACACTGAAAATCACAACAGAATTGGACACAAGATGAGACTAGGAGCCCAAGATTTCTGAATTTAACACTTGAGATGTTCTGTAAGTTCATATGCATCATGTAGTTTTATATTAATAAGAAATTATTCCACTATGTCAAAGTGCCTCACCCCCTTTGTCACTGAATTTTGTTTCCCTGTAAAAATACACTTGTCACTTCATCTAGCTTTGGACATTGTTACCAGGTGTAGAGGGTGTAGACCTTTTCTAAAATGTATTGCTTTGTTGCAAACTGTCTTATGCCTATGATTTTATATCTAACTTACTTTCCTTTCAAAGCTTGTGCCAGAAATTTTAGAGACTCTCATTTTTCTCCTAATTAGTTTGAGTATTAACAACAGTTTTTGTGATAATGATTTGGTACTATGTGACATTTCCAAAGAATTCTGTTAAACGTACAATGGATGATGACCTGTGCTCAATGGGGTCATGTTTTGCCACCCTAAGTCTTCAAAGTCTTTTAAAGTTTTGCTGATGAAAGCAATATTATAAAACTCAATGTTTTAATTTAAAATTGATTCATGGTCAGGGAACTAAATACAGTTTTTAAAAAGCCAAGACGTCAATTAGGACTTTTGGATTTCTGAGGTCAGAGAAAAGAGATGAAAATCAGACAAAGAATAGACAAGATAGAGATGTTAGTATAGCACTATTATTATTAATATTTTTGAAAGGACATCCAAACATGAAAGAAATAAGAGAAAAAATGTGCAACACAGCTAGCTTTTATCTTTTATTTGCTATGAGAAACAGCCACAGAAAGAGCTTGGAAAGATTTAGGCACAATAATAGTATGCTATTAATAAAAAATACAACAGCAAGATAAAGGAAAAACCAAGGGACAAAAAGGAACATGAAAAAAAAGAAGAAACAAAGGAGACAGAGAATGAAGCAAAGAAAAATAATTCATTGCAAAATTTCATTCCAATCCTTTTATTTTTTCCCATCCGTCTTTCTTTGTTCTTTCTTTGTGGTATTTTGAGATATGAAGATTGAGTTCCTCCTTCTGAACATTGACTAGCATTCTGTGATTGACATGTCATCTGACAAATGCTTTACAAAAAATTGAGCAATATATCATGTATAAATTGTTCTGCAGTTGGCTTCATAAAATTGCTATGTTGCAGTTAAAAATCTTCTAGAAACTACATGTAACACCAACATCAGACCACAGACAAGAACAGAAATGTTTTTATTTCAGACTGCTTGATTCATCTTTCATAATTCTATGAAAAAATCATTTGCAGTTTTGTTCTAATAGATGCTGGAGTAATTTTTATTTTTCTTAATACCTTTCTTAGTCCCAGGGAAACATATTAGACAATATCAATTCCAAAGAGAACCAGTTATATCTGCAGTATTAACTGCACTGAGTTGGCAGTACTGTTCCATTGCTAAAAAAGCAACCAACCAACAGTCAAAATTAGAAAAAAACCCCAAACACCAACAAAACAAAAACACAAAAACAAAACTGCAACAAGGCAAAGCCCCCACTTGCTAGCACTGGAGTCAAGAGTTTAGGCTTTTAAAACACATATCAGATTCACCATTCTCAGCAAACCAACAAGTCCTTCTTATACATTTCTGTGTTATTGTTAAGAAAGTAATGGACTCATAGAATTGGAAAATTGTTTGGAAAAGACCTTTAAGATCATTGAGTCTAGCCATTAGACAGCACTGCCAAGTCCACTACTAAACCATGCCTCCAAATGCCACATCTGCATGTCTCTTAAATACCTCCTGGGATGGTAACTCAATCATTGCCATGAGCAACCTGTTCCAAAGCTTGGAAAACATTTCAGTGAAGAAATATTTTTTAATATCCAACCTAAGTCTTCCCTGTTGCAACTTGAGAATGTCTCTTCCCATCACTTGTTACCTGGGAAAAGAAACAAGACAAGACAATTTTGCATTATACTGACCAGCTCAGGATCACAAATGTGGACATTCACATTGTCATTTCCCACACTCTTGATTGCACTATAGCTGTTTAGAACCACATATATTCATTGGGAACTTTCAAATTGATAAAGACAGGAAATGTGAAGCTGGGACTACAATTTGCTCAGAATTCCTCCCTAAATAAAAACACTTTGAAAATCTATGACAACTTTTAATTTTAACAGACATACAGATAGTAAAAGGATGCTGTAAATCTGCTCAGAGATCCTGTGGTCACTGAAATACTTAGAAAGAAAATAATTTTGGCTCAATTTTTTTTCCTTTTTTTATTTTTTTTTTTTTTCTGAAGTATCTTAACATTCTTTGCCTACTGAAATTAACCTTTTTGGAAAGCATGTGTGACAATTCGAAGTAAGTCTCTTACTTATACTGATATCTGAAACTTTGAGGTTAAAAAGGGGAAAATGAAATCAGGAAAATATAGGAATTGTTAGCTTAAATAGTTCACTTTATACTCAAAGCAAGCTGGGGCCACAAAATGCTTATTTTTTCTTTCTTCTCTAAGGAAAAATACTATATATTAATTTCTGATTATGAAAATTTAAATGTTTTTGAAAAATTTTGTTCCTTGAAAAAAAAGAGCTTTGCAGATCCTTCTCTTTTTCTCCTTCTTTGTTTTTGAATACAGAGTTCCTTTCTGAAAGTGGCCCACACAGAATGCATCTAGAACTAGTAATAGTATAACTGCCTGAATGCCATGAGGTTAAACAGAAGCAAAAGAGGTCATTACTCCCTAACTGTAGTTGTATGTACACAGGCATCAGATCTCTTGTATCTTACTCCCCATTAAATGGAATTGTGTGGGACTTGAAAATATTCAGCATCTTACAAAACCTTGAACTGCAGTAACATGTTTGCAAGATTATGTGAATATAGGTAGACACCAGAAATAATTTTAAATATTCTGATTATTTCCTGTTATACTTAGGATTTTCTTTAAAACCTTTTCTAATAGGTATTTGATTTATATTAGTGGTGGGGTGAGGAGTTCTGACTGATTTTTGATATATCCTTTAAAAAAGTTTCTCTTTATGCTAGGAAGTAAGTAGTGTCCATAAAACGGCTTGTAATTCTAGTAATATTATTAGCCTGATACTAAGATTAAACTTTGGAAGAATCAAAATGTCTCTGAAAATTGCCACCTAAAGTCATAGAATGATAGAATATGCTGAGTTGGAATGGACTTATCAGAAGCATCCACTCCAACTCCTGGCCCCGGATCAGGATACCCCAAGTATCACACCATGAGCCTGAGAGCATTGTCCAAATGCTCCGTGCACTCCAACAGGCTTCGTGCTGTGAAGTCAGATGTGAAATTTGCAACAAATTGCATCTGCTGTAAATTTGAGACTTAATTTTACATATGAATTCTATCACACTTCAGGTTATTCAAAATATGCATTCAGATTTGCTAGTTCTATCATTTCTCCTCTGCTGTACTCTTGGAAAAGAACAGGTGACCATATTAAAATGCTGCAATCTAACTTTTGCAGTCTGAGTGTCCCATTGTGGGTAACAATGACATTTTAGAAGGGTATTCATTTTGCTCTTCAAAATCCTTTTGATTAAGCTGAAATTGCTAGTGCGTAATTTAGCTCTAGTGAATGGTAGAGAGAGAATCTTTTGAAAAAAAAAAAAAAAAGAGAAAGAGAAAAACACTGATTTTCACAGAAGTGCATTAAGGATTTAAGCATACATACCCAGAGTTTGATTTTGAAGTATATTGAGTGCTTTCTTCTTTTGTTGAGCATACTCAGCTTCTAGTAAAATTCTGCTGAGTCTGCAGATTGTAGCAGAAAGGTGATTTTTGACAGCTTTGAGAAGCTCAGGTAAATATAAATAGCATAGGGTCATAAACAAAGTTATAATTCTTTTGCTTCCACAGCTATCTAAAATGAATAATGCTGCAAAATGTTTACAGATTACCAATACTAAATAAAAATCTGATTTATTAGGAACTTACCATGAAGAATGTTTTGGAGCTCAAAAGGAAAAAAAAAAAAAAGTTCAAATGAAGCACAGGACCTAAAAACTTTTAATTATTAAATTTCATGCAAGGACTTAAGTTCCTGTAAAAAATTGTGCTTTATTATGGAGAGCCTTTCTTGGTCAGAGGCAGTGTACAAATCCATTGCAAATCTCTGCACTCTGTATTTCTAGACATTTTCTGAAAGTATGACAGTTGAGTACTCTGCAGAGGAAAGAGATAGAGAAAAGGGATGCTATTTCCTTCTACAGCCCTCTGAGAGCTGCCTCTGAAATTGTGGCTCAACACAAACACAGTGTGTACATAAAGGCCTGTACCTTAAAATTTTAATGTGTGATTCGTTTGATTACTGATGATAGATTGACCTTGATTTCCTGTTCTAATTTGTATGACACCACTCCAGAGTTATAAAGGGGAACAGCCTTTTGTTCAAAATTCATTGACTGTTGTTTCTTTTAAAGAGCTGTTGAAGCTGTCAGCTGCAATTGGCAAAGGAGAAAACAAATAATGAGTCCTTGAAATGGATATGATTCACTGCTGTGGGATACTTGAAATGCTATAGAGTATACTTCTCAATAGTAAAGCCTTAAATAGAGCTTTGCAATGTAGCCTGTGTTCTTAAACTTCACTTTTTACTGTACTGTTTTGAGGTGTTACAAGGCCAAATTACTCTTTATGAACAGTGGCTTTCACGGACATCTCTGTTACCCCTGCATTAATGAGTTACACCACAAGAATCATAGAAAGGCTTCGGTTGGAAGGGATCTTATAGATCACCCAGGTCCAACCCCACTGCTGTGGTCAGGGACACCTTTCACTAGACCACATTATGATGTGATGTATGATTAGAGGGCAAATGCCGTGATGCATTTACAATTCTCACATCAAGTGATGCTGAAACTTGGAGAATAAATATGCGTTCTCACAAAGTCAAATCTAAACCACAGGGATTGAGATTCATATTATGGTATGTGCTCCAATGTACAATATCAGCTTATGATGCCCTTGATTCCTATATGTAACACTTCAGTTTACATGGATGTACAGAAATAAGGAAAATAAAAGGCTCTATTGAAAAAGTACAACACAGAGGCCACGTAAAAACCTTTTATTTGAAGAAGTATGATAAGAGAACCTGTGGAAGAACTAGTCTTATTTCAAAGCTTTTATATGATGGCAGCAGGCATCCTTTCATAGATATTTTTTGTCCTAATTAGGTAGTTTATAGCTCTGCAGAACAAAAAGCTGCTGATTAAAATGCTCATTGAAATAATTTGAAATATTCAATTAAAAAAAAGGCAAGTTATATCATTATTTGTGTAGTTATAGCAAGGTGCAAATTTTGTGATTTGCAGCACCAAAACTTTTCTGACAATTGTCCTATTTACCTTTCTGAAAAGAGAAAAACTATTAGTGTAGAAGATTTAGAGCATAGGTCTTAAAAATGCATCTAGAAGCTTATGAGGCAAAAAATGAAGACTGTCTCATAAAGTTATTAAAAACTTTGTTTGAATAGCTAGAGGTCTTTTCCAAATTTGTTAAAAGACATTCAAATTTCTGTCTTTGTTCCCACCAAGCCTTGAAGGCTTAGAATTTAATTTGAAATACTAAAGTTTTATTTTCTCAGCCCCAGAGGCTCCTTAAAGCCTAAGTAATTCATAGGACAATCAAATTCCCTTGCATATGACATGACATAATTACTTTTAAGAAAATTCAGAATGATGCCATGAACTGTGCAAAGTCTTCTGGCCTTCGTCAACTCTTTCAGTAATTATCTGTCCCAGAAAAAGGCTTTTGGAAAAATGAATCGGTTGTAAATCACTAAAATCATTATTGGCATGTTTTAAATTAGCTGATTTGTAGCACTTATAAAAAGATAACTTTTTCTTTTGGCTCCTCTCTGTCTGAAATAAATTTTATTGCACATAGACTTCTTGACATCTAGTAAGAGTTGTTTTCAATCACTTTGCTATAAAATAATTGCTCTTTAATATAACAGTTCAATACATAGTTTCTATTGTTCCTAATAAAAACCCAAAAAACCAAAGCCTAAACCACAAAGTGCAAAACCCAGAGTTCAGAACTTCACTACAGGTTTTACACACAACCTTTTTTGATTCTTGATTGCACTGTATGTCCAAGAGTTTGAAATCTCTTTTTGTCAATATGTCAATGAATATAAGCTTGAGTTTCATAAAAATCCTCCTACTTAGTGCTGACATTACCAGCCACCATTAACTTTGCTGCTTAAAAGGTGTTCATTCAGGTTAAATCAAGAGTAGATATGACATTAGTTTAAGTCTGTTGATTGTACAGCAAAACTATCATTAGGATATAACAAGGACATATGCTTCCTTCTGGAGATCTTTTATGATGATACATTAAAGAAACTGCCTGATAAATCTGATTCTTAGATAATAGCTGCAGAAATCTTGCCAAAGTATTGGGTTATTTGGTGTACCTTTACTAGATAATGATGTGATACTGAATTTAAAACTACTTAATAGGTGATGTAATTTGAAATTTTTTGTTTATCAAATGAAAATTGAATTTATAGTCAAAAATAGCTACTTTTTATTAATTTAACCAGCTGAGTTTTGTATAGGAAGAATATTTTCAATGTTTAGAAATACAATATTTTCCTGAATTCTGTTGGTTCAGTATTTAATATATCCCTTGGACTAGGTTAATAAAGCCTTCTGAATATATATTACTGGAGACAAGAACATCTGAAAATAAGTGTACCACAATGAAAAAGGTTTTGTTACAAAGTTTGTAACAAGCATTATATGATATTTTTTATATTAATAGTAAATCCATGCTAATGTAGCAGTCACTAATGAAAGCTTAAGAAATGTAAGTGGTAGGAAATATAAAGTAAACATAGAGATTGATTTTATTTGACAGTTTTCATTTAATTTCTTTAGGACTTCACTTTCCTGATAATTTGTAGGAAAAAAGTAGAGGATAATTAGGAAACTTAGACTGTTTTTGTCTTATCTTCCTGTGACTGCATGCAATATCTGTAGCTATTACTGATACATTGTTCAGAAACATAAAGACCAATTATAAACTAAAAAATTATGGTGTGAATTATGGTATTCTCTCCAGGAGAGAAACAGTACATTCCTGTTCCTCTTCAAAGGTTAGTGGCTCCACTGAGTTAATGTAAGTTTATATTACTATATAAGAAACTCTTTCTTAATGACACTGTTTTCTCTTTGTGGCTCATGTATATCTATCAAACACAGAATTTATGTCACTGACATGCTTGGGATGTGATGGGAAACAACTGCAAACTCACAACGACATTACTCTTCTAGTTCTTTGCAAACAAATAGATGTGCTGCTGTATACATTTTGCTCCTCTGCATATTTTAGAATAGAAATTAGAATTTGGACTCAAACAATAACTGTGATACTATGTACAAATTCAAGTTTCTTTCCCCATATCCTCTCCACAGCCCAATATTCTGAGCCTGTCTACCAAGTGGCAAAGTTTCAATAGGAGAAACAACAGAGATATCCTTCTGAGATATTTTGATAGACATACATAAAGAATTGCTTCTATTTCATGTAAAGGAAAATGCGAGTAGCCATTTGTCCTAGTTCAGCAGGTGGGACCAGTTTATCACTGTGTGGGCGTGACTAAAGCTATGTATCCTACACCCTCTATTCATTTCCCATGAACTGTTAACAACTGACCATTTGCAGCAGCTGCCCAGGGCACACCCGACTCCCCAGGATATGAGCTGGGTGTGAAACACATCTGTGAGATAAGAGCTGTGATAACACCCCTCCAGGAAGTCATCAGCATCTCCACACCCAGCCTGAGGTGTCATGTCTGCTAATGAGCCATCAATGATTCCAAATATCCTATGACTCACAGAGTGTGATTACTCATTGTGTAACTCCCCGCCCTGAGGGAGGTACTGGGCAGTCCCACCTGGACCTGAGGGGATATAATCTTGGGGGTTCTGGGATTTGCGGCATGACTCGTTGGATCTAGAGGAGGATCAGAACCTCGACAGGAAGAGACCACCACTCTTCACCAGACTGCAACCGTCAGCTGCACCAACAGGTTTTTCACTTCCTTTTACTTTAGACTTGGGGGAACCATGTGGGGTTCAGTACAGGGGTTAATAAACTCTTTTGTGTTTGTGTCCCAGGGTGCTGGGTCATAATTCTAGGGGTTTGTGGGTTAAAACCAATTTCTCTTTGTGTCATTGCATTTATTGTACTATTGTTATTAAATTGTAACTCTTATTTATAATCTCTTTTGTGTTGGGTTAGTTTCTCCTGCTGGTTTGCCTTTAAACCAGCACACTATTCTTTGGAGGGCCATAGACAAAGATGCCTCTTAGAGATCCAGAATTAGTATTCAAAGCTCTGGAGAAGCTGAGATACTAGGGAAGGTCTTTGCATGTGTACCTAAGGCAATAAATACCCTTCTCATTCTGTTAAACTATGAACTGCTGCCAGTATTACATGATTAACTCAGGCATCCAGCCCTGGGGTGTAGATTCTGCTGTGAGAAGAGGCTCTTCAGGACCACCACCAGCATGCCCAACTGCCATCTGAAAATGTCGTGTGTTGTAGATTCTGTATATTCTGTCATCTTTCTCTGTTGTTTCCTAATTACACCAGGAATGTAGGACTGTTCAGGCATTGCATTGATGAGGATTGTACAAAGCATGTTTACTCCAATTTAAATAGAATGGAGTTGGGTATGAATTTCAGCAACATTTCTGTTACCTTAATTACTAAGTTTATTTTATTATTAGAAATTAGGAAAGAAAGAAGGACAATTAGATTTTCCCCAGCTTCGGGCTGCATCAAAGATACACTAAAAATAAAGCTACAAAGAGATATCTAACAGAACTCTTTAAAGATAGAAAACTAGTTAAACAAAATGGATAAATACTTCCAACTTTTCCTAACAGATAAAACACATATGAAGTACTTTGAATTAATTCAAGAGTATTTTACATAAAAACTGAAACATAATATGAAGATCTAAAAATATGTTACTGTGCTTATCTATGTGAATTGCTTAACATCTTTCCTCTCTTGTACAAGAATTAAAAAAAAAGAAATTGTGATTTCACTGTACTTTCTTTTCTGTCAGTTACATCCTTGTGTACCTTTTATTTATACTTTTCTGACCTACAAAGAGTGGCAAATCCTTCCAGCAACCACAGCCCAGTTGCTCTGCCACTCCATTAAGCTATAGAGAACCTGGACATGCAGCAGTCACTCGTCCAAGTGAATCATCATTGTAATTATCATTGTAATTGTATGGTGCAATTATTATTAGTTAATCACAGCAGAATGCTAATTCAGAGTAACTCTTTTATGGAACTATTTTTTTTTTTTTCCCAGTCTTGGACTCTTTGAAGCAGAGGCTTCATAGAATTTCATGACATTTATATCTTTTCTTCCTACCATTAGAAAACGTCATCAATTTAGATCATGTTTTAATCATAGTCATGCAGACACTCAAGGCCATGCACAATTGGCTGCTCTCCCTGCACCTGAGGGGATACAGATGAAGGACCTGTTGGAGCACAGAGGCTGTCACATCTCATTGTTCCAATGTGATTGAATAATGAAGTACCACATAATGCTTTAATAAAAAAACTTTCAAAAACCTCTTTTTCCCTTAAAAAAACTATTTTTTTTTTAATATTATGTTAAGCCTTCTTTTTTCTTTACCTTAAGGAAAGGAAAAAAACCCAGGTAATGTGGCATCCACTATGTATAAGATTTTTAATGTCAGGAAATAACCAAGCATTGAAAATGCCATCATTTGCAGATGTTATTTGCTACTCATTTTGAAACTTTATCTCAAAGAAAAAGGAAAGCTCTGATTCAGATCCTTGATATATTTTTCCCTGCGCTTGACTGGCAGATTTTGAGAGACTAAAGAGAAGTTATGATTAGTGTTGGGTACAAGCAGTACTACTGATTTCTGAAATACTCTATGTGATTGTATTATTCTGTGATTTTCTCTAGTTTTGCTGAAAGACAGTAACACATACTGTATCGAAGCTTAGACTTTGTGACCAGTCTATTAATTCTACCTAAATCTTGCCTTTAATACGGATTGCTTTAGAAATAAAAAATATCAATGTTTTCATTATTTAAGGTGTTTAACAGGAATCAGTCTCTGGGGTAGGGAGAGGATTCAAAAAGTGTATGCACATTTCCTGCAGATTTGTATTTTACTTCTTAGCTTGGATTTAGTCTTGTCTAACTTCAAGAGAAGATTTTAGTGCATCCCAAGACTGGAGAGAAAAAACTCAGAGTTTTCAGTGAAGGAAATTCTGAAGACTCATTTTTTTTAACTTTTTACCCATTTCAGATATTATTCTAATCTCATGCTGTATCAGAATATAAAACTCTAAAGTAAATAAGGAAGCTAGAGTGGTGTGTATTTTAAAGTGAGAGGTATAATTTGTAATAGTGGTCAAAACTAATCTGTTCTTTGAAGAATAACCTGAATTCCAAAATACTCAGTTGCAGTCATTCTGAGAACATTTCTTCTGGTTTAATACTTATTCTCATGAGATAAGAGGTGGATGGTGAATCAAAGTGGAAGATTAAACTGAATGCAGTATTGTCATGGGAGTTTGCATATTTTAAACTATGAACTTTATAATATATATCATGGAACCGTAGAATCATAGAATGGCTTAGATTGAAAAGGACCTTAAAGATCATCTAGTTCCAACGCCTTTGTCATGGACAGAGATGCCTTTCACTTGACCAGGTTGCTCAGAGCCTCATCTGATCTTGTGTTGAACACTTCCAGGGGTGGGGTACCAACAACTTCTCGGGCAGCCTGTTTTCATGCCTCATCTCCTTTGTAGTAAAGAACTTTTGCCTAATATCATATCTAAACATACTTTCAGTTTGAAATCACTCTCCTTGTCTTATCACTATGCTCTTGTAAACAGTCGCTACCTTGTTGCATCCTTTCAGGTACTGGAAGGCCGAAGCCTTCTCTTTCTCAGACTGAACAATCCCAACTCTTTTAAAGATAGTCCAGAGAAAAGGAAAAAAGTTATAGTATGGAGGAATACAGTTATCCAACTTTGGTTACACATTTCAAGTTTGAATTTTTAATTAGAGCTGTCCAGGATTTTACAGTTTTATAATAACATAAGAGAAGATGTGACCCACATAATCATGTTTCTCAATGACCTCATGGCAAAGAAGGTAGAAAAATGTTTGGGTTTTTTTGATGCAAAATATATGCCTTACAAAAAATATTTCATTTTCTTTTCCCTTGCTATCTCAGAGAAACAAAGGTTCATGCACATTTTAAAACCTACAATGCATTTGCTATTTAAAATGCAGTCATTATGATGACTGCATATCACAGATGGCAGATAGTAAAAGGGACAGTTTTGCCAAAGTATACACAGAAACTACGTTTATGCAAACTGACAAATAAATACAGTCACAAGGTCAGTTCGTATACTCCCTGTTCCCATTTGTGAACATTCATGTACCCGGGAAGCACCATTACAGTCAGTGAGATAATTCATCCAGATAGCTCTCAGCATCTGCAAAAGGTTAATCATCTGATAGAAATCAGTTTATAAATGATTTGACAAAGAGAAAACACAGATTACAAAGGTACACAATGCACAGTAAATAATTTCATCAGTCTCACTTTTGAGGAAGTGGTATTTTATTAAAAATGAAACAGTTACTGCTGTGATAAATAAACAATAACAAAGGATAAAAGGGCACATTTGAAGGAGGATATAAAGCCACATATCATAGTGAACCAAAAAGTCTGTCACAGAATAGAATTCATCAAAGCAAGTTCATTGATAGTGGGGGGAAATGCTATTGCCATAGATTAATCAGATTTTTATCAGAGTGTGCAGGAAATCCTTGAAACGCTCTTCCCTTTTTTCTCTATCGCTTTACCTTCACTGAATGGTTGGGGTTGGAAGAGACCTCTGGAGATCATATAATCCCCCACTTCCCCTCAAGTATGCTTACCTAGAACAGTTTGTCCAGGATCATGTCTAGGCAGATTTGAATATCTCCAGAGAAGGACATATTCCCTCTGGGTAGCCTGTTCTAGTGTTCTGTCACCCTCACAGTAAAGAAGTTTTTCTTATATTCATATGGAACTTCCTGTGTTTCATTCTGTGCCCACTGCCTCTTTTTCTGTCACTGGGCACCACTGAAAAGAGCGTGGCTTAGTCCTCTTGACACCTGCCCTTAAAATATTTGTATGCATTGACAAGATGCCTGCTCACTCATCTGGTCTCAAAACTAAACAGGCCCAACTCTCTCAGCACACTGCATTCCCATAAAAGTAAATAAAATAGAGCTTACACATTTGCATTGAAATAACTTTCCTTCAATAAGCATAAATATATACATCTTCACCCTATCAACAAAAACTCTTAAAATTTAGATAAAAATGACTTCTGAAATGCATATAAGTAATTAAATATTGTAATATACTCGCATTTCAAACCAATTTTCTAGGGCTTTTTCTCACACTTTTTGTACTTAATTGCAAACCAAAATCTTAATATATAAATATATTAAAAATATATACGTATATAGATATGTAAGTTTTATTTTATGAGAGAGGGAGAGAGTTTGAAGTTATGATCATGGGCCAACATCTGAAGTTTATACTCAGACAGAATTTGATTTCACCTCAGACTCGGAAGAAGTTGTCAGATCCACTGAATCAATGTCTCACTGTTGCTTTTTGTCTTTATATTTTGCCCATGGCCACTTTTGCACTATATAGAATTTTATTCTCTTATTTTCACTGTTGCTCAGAACTTTTCATGATACTGACTCCTAATGAAATTCAGGATTCTTCCTATCTCTTCAGCTGTGCTTTGGTACAGCACTTTTATTCTGCTCGACCTCATATATTCTTTACTGAAAATATAGGGAAAATTCCAGGTTGTGAGAATTTTCATAAAGACTGGTTTAAAATATCTGAAGAAAGAAAAATAACCACAGGTCTCAGATTTATATTTGGATCTGGTATCTTCAGTTTAGCTTTTCCTACAAAGCTAAAAAATCTTATAATTATAGTTGTTGTTAGCCTGGACTGCTGAATTTTCAGAAGCGGAGCTGTTTCCCAGGAGAACAACAAGCACCCAGGGAATTCAGCAATCTCTGTACAGGAACCATGAGAACTGAGGTTTCAAGCCTTTTCATGGAGACTATAAACATGTCTGTTCTTCACTTGGAATTACAATGAAGCCAAGTTAAAAAAAAAAAAAAAAAAAAAAGAGGGTCTTTATGAAATAAAAGCTTTCACTTTATTTCCTTTACTTCTCGTCTCTCATCCACTCCTAAAGAACATAACTAATTATTGCTGCAGGGTAAGAAAGCAGAATGTGATAGTTGTTAAAAAATGTTTCTATTTTTAAGCAGAAATAAATGAAATTACTCAGTGAAATCCTACGAGAATTTAGGTGGATATACGTCAGCAATCCTCTTGCACAACTAGAAGGAGAATTATTATATCCAATGAAAATTATGAGATTATTTTAGTTATTTTAGTTTTAATCCTTTGAAACTGATCATTGCACAATAATAAAGTGGCAGTGAGTAAATGAGATTAAGTCTTTCCACAGCTGACAAGCCATGTAGGAGTAAATAACATTAATTTTCAAGAAACTACCAATCTATTCCTGAAAAGCCATTAAAATATTAATCAAAATATTTGCTAAAATCAGTGTAAGTACATAAGTGTACTGCAAATAAAGTATTTTGAGAGCGGAACTATTTTTGGACATATAAAAATCTTTTGAAATTTGAAAGGATCTTTTGAAGACTCTCTAGATCAAGATGTGTTCTTGCTTCTTGCATTGCATGCAGTCCCCTCTTAGTTTCTTTTGGTACATCTGCACTTTTATCCTAAGGTTACATTTCAATGAAATATGAAACTCACAGGACAAACACCATCCATATTCAAGACAGTGAACTCAAATGTTGCTGCTAGATTATAAAGGTCAATCCAGGCACCTAAATTCATCAGCATCATGGGACAATATTCAGGCAGTTAAATTGGTCTGAGATTGTCACAGTCTACTCTTTTGTTTTCAAAGCCAGTCAGCTGAAAGCAAATTTTGATGTAGCCACAAAATCTGCACTCATGCTTGCTTTTGAAGGTGCTAACATATCTTAAAGATGGCAGTAGTCTTATGCACAATCCCCAGAAGTGTTAGCTATTCTGGGCAAGCATCTCACAGGAATAGCCCATTAGTTCTGACTTGGGAACCACTGGCAGTAGCTCTTGTAGAAAAAGCCACTCAACTGGTCTGACAAACTGATAATTAATAGGGTGCTTTGTAACTTGCATTTATAAACAGAAAGGCAAAATGACTGAGCCTAATCACTAACAGGGAGATAAATTCTCTGGTGTTAGATTTGTCTTGTAAACAAACATGGAAAGGCAATATATATATATATCTCTATTATCCTCAAAATAAATCTCGCATTCAAGTTATTAAATTTACTTAGAATGTATTTTCTGTTAAATGGAAATACTTCCTTAGGGCTTGTGTTTTTCTTTTTCCCTATGAGCATTTTGGCATGGTATTGCTGCTTATATTGTTTACAGAGAGTTTACTTTCAGAATGCGAGTTTCTAAATAATAGCGCCAAGTACTAGCACTAGAAACCTGGATCCATACACTTACAGTGTAAAAATGGGCAGTGATACCTGTGTCCAGTGAAAATATTTTGAATTTCAAGATAGGCACAGGCAGTAAATATCCTAAATTACATCAAAAGGCATGGATGCTTAGACAAAAAATCCAAGAAATTATATCTCTATAATAATAGTGAAAGATGAGAATCAGACTCAGGGGATTTAAACTTAAAAAAATGAAATCAGAATTTAGCTCTTGCACAGAACGAACTCTCAGCATGCACTTTCATTCTTGCCTTTTCTCTAGAAACTCTGCAGATGGAGGACATCTTTTACTTGTATTGCCCCTTGCTCCAGAAATCGTCCTCCTACTGAGTTACTTCGTCTCTTTGTGTTTCACCCCATAACCTTCCTTTTTCACTTCACCCTGCAAACAAATCCTCCCTCTACTCAGCTCAGCACACCTCTGTGCTGTGTTCACTTTGGGCTAAAGGAGTACACTTGCATCTCAGCGCTTTAGGCTTTCAGTGTGTTTGTTCTTTTACTTTTCTGTCACCATACAGTATATCATTTTCTCCTAGCTATCTTCATGAGAGTAACTATTGCTAGTTCTAAAAAACATTTGCTCTTTGTTCTATATCTCTTCCTGTAAAACATTTTTATCACAGTTTCCATAAAGGCCTTCACAAAATGGGGAGAAACAGGCTTTGTTCTATTCATTTCTTCAAAAAAAGAGTCGAGAGCATATGCTCACACTTGCTTTCTTTGAAAGATCTGACAAGAGATTAAGCCTGCCATATGCAGAGTCCTATAATGTTAATATGGAGGAAGGTCATAACCAGCTTTTCATGAATCCTGCCCCCCACAGAGCACCAGGTCCATTCACAGTGGTATTCCCAGCATTAATAGACTGCAGAGATTTAGCTGGTCATGTGATTCTTCTCAAGTGATTTTTATCCACTACCGTGGAAAATGCTAAGCCTTTCTTGTTCACCTTTACTGACAATGAAGTGTTCAACTGCATCCCGGAGCATAAGTGACACAGATAATGTAAATGCAACCAGAAAACCCTGAAAAGTTCCTTTCTCTCTTATAACTCATTATCTCTAATATTGTCACTTTATATTATTTTGTGTCTCCCCTCTGGTCACCCCTGCAAGCTGCCTAGACAGAATAGAGAATCCCTTCTCTAAAAGTGTTTAATAAAAAGAACTTCTATGGGTTTATGTAAGAGAGATCTGGATTCTCAAACATGACAGTTATGATGGGTTGACTTGAACTTTTGCCATATGACTTATTGAAACTGATGTATTAAATTAAATCAATACACTGGATATTACTTTGCCATCTACCATTACAGCTAGGCTGAAATGATCTGATGTGGAGTGAATTCAGGTGGGAGTGGGACAATTATTCTATACCAGAAGGCAGCAATTCCACTTGTTAATTGATGGGCTCTTAGCATGACTTTAAACAACTTGGCAGATGGCTGGCAAGCCTTATTCAGTGGGTGAGCATATATGATGTATTGATATTTAAAAGAATATAATCCAGTTACAATGCATATAATCACACTTCTTCCTCACACTTTTTTCTATACATTCTTGTGACAATCAAGAGGTAGGATTAGTGGCAATGGAAGAGATTAAAAGGAAAATACTTTCTGTAGTCTTTCTCTTTATTTAGCCTGACAGCATTCTGAAAACAGCGAATTTCATTATTTGTCCTGTAAATCTCTAGTTGAAGGACTATGTCTTGTTGGCCTAGGAAAGAGATGAAATACCCTTTTTCAGTGTGGCAAGTTGTTCTTCTAGTTCTTTTACACAGTAATGGGGTAGAAATAAGAAAGTGCTAGTCAGAAAATTTAAAATACAGGAGCAAGAATCATTCTGCATTTTGTTCTGGTTTTCTTTTTGTATTGTATTTATTATACATTGAGTTCATGATTGTATTTGCATTCAGTGTTTCATGTCTATAAGTCTTGTACAAGGCCATAGGAATAGAAAGGAATACTTCACAGTCTTTATCCCTTCAACTACTGTGTGCAGTGAGTATTTTACTCATTTTATAAGTAATGAAATGTAGCACAAGGAAAATAAGTGACTTGCTCAGTGTTGCAGAGAAGATTGTATCAAACCTCCTCGATCCAAAGATGTATACATACCTGGAGTGTCTGGTTTCACTGGCATTACAAAGGGCTGTAAGGTTCACAGTTTCACTCTTCTCTTGCTTCAGACCATTCATGTGGTCTAGAGCACAACAATTAATTGATGCCAAAAGAACCCTTATCCTATCTGATCTTACTGTGCTTTAATTCACATCACGGAGATGCCTAAAGTGAACTGACTTCCCTTAGGAATGCTCTGGAAGATATGCTCAAAGAGTTGTCTTCAACACTTCTCACAGCACCTCACGGTGCTGTAATAGAACTAGCCCAATGCAGGACCCCCTGATACGTGCCTCAGATGGATACTGGCTGCCAATTAACCTCTGTGACACTGAACCACTTGATTCTCTGACTCCTCTTTCAGACATGTACTTTTTTCCCAAGATTCACAAATTCAATGAACACTTATTTATAGGTCTAGGTAATGGCACTCTTACGTGAATATTCATTGCACAGTCTGAATTAGAATGAATACCCAATGAAAACTCTTTTAAACAAACTTGATTAAAAATGCATTTGGGACAGAATGTGAGAATTATAATGGCTCTTCTAATCTGAGCAGTATTGATGGAGAATGACAATGAATGATCTCCTCTGGCTTTCCACTGCTATAGGATAATGAAATATGTTATCATAGCAGGATGCTCTGCCAAAGTGGGGGTATAAGAGCTCTAACCAGGACTTGCACTAGTGTGGGTGTTGTAGAATGCTGAGACCAACCTGACTCAACAATCCCAAAGTTAAGCATTCCAAGGATGTGAAAAATAGTGTTTCCTGACAGACACTGACACTGGTGAGGATGTGACAAAGTTCCTGATAAAGGAACCAACAAGTGGTAGAATTGATATCTTATCTAAAGCTGCAGAGCTAAAGGCTGCTGAGCTGGCATTGGTAGCCAAGAAACCTTTGATTGATAGTCCACCTTGCTGAAACTATAACACACTTTATACTTTTTTAACAGCAGAACCTTCTAACACATTCCTTCTGGAGGTGTGTTTGGAGATTCCTTCCCTCAGTGGGGCCAACCCTCAAGGTTACTCCTTGAGGCCAAGTGAAAGACATTTGCCCATCATCATTGTTATGGGTGAGTACTTATTAAGCTAACTTTCAAATAATTAATATAATAAATAATAAATATACTATTATTTATATAAATAGTCTGAAGTAAACAATTCTGATTAATGTGGTTTTAATGTAATGATCATCATTAATTTAAATAAATAATGTAACATATCAATATGTTTATGTAAAATAAACATAATATTTACATAAAAGAAAAAGTCATGTAAGGAATCAGTTACACCTATACAGTCCTTTAGACACAAATCATTGACTAAGCCTGGCACTAGAATTGGATCCAGCCATACCTAAATTCTTCTTTTAGAAGGACATTAGAAAGCAAGGAGGTCCTTTCTGAACCTCATGACTCAACCAGACTGCTTCCCTGATAAACTTTGCCTGAAGTTTCCATTCTGTCTGCAACAGTTATAAAGAGAAAATCATGGACCATGCTTCCATTAGAATAGCAGGATTTTTTTGGTGTTAGCTGTGAGGAGAGAGTGAATATTTTCCAAAAGTCTTAACATATGGCATGCTCAATGGAAGTTCCATGTTCAGTGCATATCAAAATGTCTCTTAAGCATGTTGTCAATCTCCGTGGCAAGGAATAGCTGGCAGTTAGGCACTTAAACATTTAGAAATAATACGTGTATTAATTTCCTTAATATACAATTTTATGACACAATTTCTCAACCAAATGAAAGTTCCATGTTTAAAAATGTCTGCACAACTGCAATAAAAATATTCAAGGTGATGAAAGACCAAAACCATGATGAGGTTATTGTAATTATGGCAGATATTGCAGGTACAAACCATCTGGCAGAACTGTTAATTTCATAGCAGCATATTCTCAGTGTGCTAACTTTGTCAGAAGCTTTAAAAGTCAGTATCCATTTATATTCTGAGTCTCTGTTTTCAAAGGTCACTCTCTAAAGTGTTCACACAAAGACAGAGTAAAAAAAAGCTGGGTGTTTATTCACATATTACTTACACATAAAAGGCAATTCTGAAGTTAACTGGGAGAAAAAATGGGCAAATCTATTCAACAGTCTGTTAAGAAACATTGAGCTGTAGCTCTTGAAGATGTCTTCAAACATACTGGTAGGACAGTACTATTTTATCCTGGAATTAATAAGATTATCTTTTCCTTAATATGGACAATTACTTTTTAATTTTAAGTTTTTAATTTGACTATCTGATAATACATACCCTATATATTTTCTTTTTGACAGTGAATGAAAATTTTTCAGGGGAGAAATGTTCTGTCATAAATTTCTAATTTGAAATACTCTAAAGATTCTGAGAAAACACTCTAATTACTACCAATTAATCCCTGCCTCCCCAAAGACTGCTTTCTCTACAGACCACATAGCTGCATAGAGCAAGCCTGAATAATAGTGTAGCCAGGAACAAATTAGAAGCTACTTCTCTTTCCTTGAAATAGGAGTTCTTTAAATATATCTGTATGCAAGTACATTTCATTTTTTACTTCTTATCTGAGGAATAAATATCAGATAAAAGGTACCAATTACTTTTTGTTAGAAAGGAAATTTTACTTTTGCAGAAATCTCTGCTGATAGAGTTCTATACTATACAGCCAAAGTAGAATAGATGCTTAAATATTTCCATTTGAGGACTTTATATTTGGTATATAGTTTGCATTGGGCAAGCCCACACACAAATCCAGTGACAGGTTTTTGCAGTATTACTAGGGGCCTTTATACCAAGGTTACTAAAACCAAAAGGGATTAATTAATCCCCTTTGTCTAATTAATCTGTTTGTTTGTTTCTTCCTGAACTTACCTATTTATCTGCCTCAGGCATTCATGAACACAAATCCTTTCATATTTGACACAATGTGAATATTCCACTCTGACAGGAGTTTCGAAAATCAAAAAAAAGTTTATAAAAAAACCTCAGTAAATACAGATATTTGCAATTTGTAAACTGAATGTTTCAAACATATAGCTACTGATACTCTGAATGCTGAGAAGAAGCAGAAAAAAATGTTCATTTTTTTCAGTGCACAAGTTTCTAAATTTAAGACTTCTATCCAGCCAATATCCATATCTGAAAGGTACATATGTAGTGAAATATGTTAAGAATCAGTCAAAATAAGTAACAGTGTTTGGGGTTTTTTAATAGAAATATCATATTCTACAGTACCCACAATAAATTCCACACTTTAACAAAATTTAAAAAGTTAATTTCAAGCTAAATGTTTCAGTTAAAACCAGAGTAAGATTTTGGAAGAAATTCATTTAAACATATTTTTCACCTTTGCTATGATAGGTTTGTATTCATGCTTATTGAGGAAGTGTCTGAGGTTCAGCTTGAAAGATTCCTGACTGGGAAAGCTTGAAAACATGAAAAATAGAAACAAATGAGATATATAGTGAGCAAAGGAAGGGTTGGACATATAAAGAATGAACAGCAAGCACCATCCTTGGTGAAGTAAACCATACACAAAAAGGAAAGAAAAAGGAGAGACAATAAGAATGGACAGAAGGGTAAGAGAAAGAACAATGTGTATGGAACAAATTTAAAGAAATAAACTCAAAAATAAAAGATCAAAATATGACAAAGTGCACTTAGAATTCTGATGTTTTGGGGGTTTTGTTGTTGTTTTTTTTTTGTTCGCTTGTTTGTGTGGGGTTTTTTTAATGGCCAAAAGCCATGTATTTTCTGATATTGGATGCTAATTTTCTTGGGTCATCCACCCTTTTGTCTACATGTGCAGTTACAGTCCAGGGCTGTTAGGACCAAAGTCCCATGTTAGTTTTATCTGTAGTTTTTACTTTGTAGTATATAGTTGTATGGTATATATTAGGTAAAGAAATTTATTCAAAAATCTCCAGTTGAAAATATATGGGAATTATAATTAAAGTAAAAAAAGAAAAAAGAAAAAAAGTTTAAAATGCTTTTACAAGTGTTTTAGCCATATTCATTCACAGCAAAAGTCTGATTTTTCAACATATATTCAGTTTAACAAAGTATTGCTTCAGGGAAGGCTTTTTCTTAAGAGGGAGTTTGAACCATTATTTTTTGGCATGATTTATGGGATTGCAGGTCAGTTCTACTGGTCCTGCAGTGTCCTCTATTGATGAAAAAGATGTTCAGAAATAGAATTAGTTAACTCCAACTAAGAGACAGCAAGATCTCATGATGGGAAGTGTGGGAAAACTGAAAAGATCTGCCCGTGTATGTGTGAGAGTACAATGACAGTCACCCAAAAAAAAGAGGACATAAAAAGCTAGTTAAGGTAACAGCATTAAATACTTGTTACACTTTTGATCAAAAGGCAACTGTAGCCCTCTAGTCAAGGAGGCTGATTCTCTTATTCATTCCCTGGAAGTCAAACACAGAACAGAGCCCAAGAGAAATTTCCCAGCACAGTTTGGGTTTGCCAAAGAGTCATGAGGGTTATATATATGCCCTCACCTGCAGACAGGAGGATAATGAGGACAAGTACGTGAATGTTTGTAGACAGACCTGGCTCAGTTAACCGGCTTTGGCTCAGAGTTGGTAAGTCAGTGGTGATTGTCACAAAAAACAGGCAATGAATGAAGGGACACTGAATAAGTGAGAATGTGACCAGTTTTTCCTTAAAGAAAATTATCTTAAAAATATATTGAAAATCACTTCCTATAATGACAGCTCTCTATCCATGACAAATGCAATTTGACTGTCCTTTAATTAAGACTAATTTTATCATCTAGTTTAAACCCATGCAAAATGAAGCTATTACACAAAAGCCATGTAATTCAAAAGTATCTTGAGAATACCTTGTACAACACTGAACATGTTTAAAATGTCCCCCTTATTTTGGGCAGCTTAGGTATAGCAGAAGAAACATCAAAAATAAAATTATGTGATGGAATTCCATAATTTTCCAGCCATCAAAGTGAAACACTTGGATAGGTTAAAAACCTAATCAACTAAGCCAGGATTTTGAGGAAGTAAGCAAAATAAACCAAACCAAAAGACAAATCCAAGAACAAGCAAAAAAAAAAACAACCAACCTCTCCCTGTGTGATGAAAAGATGGTTCATTTGAGTGTTGTAGCATCCTATGCTGCTAGTAACCAAACTAAAGATTAATCCACAAAGAAAGCAACAAATAATATGCATTTAGGAGAAAGCAATGAACTTCTGTCTTTCACACCTGCAGCATAAATTAGATGAAAGGGGTTTTTTTCTGGTTTACAAAGAGGACAGAGAACCCTCTTGACTATGCAATCTGAAAAGATTTGACCACAGAGAAACTGATTGAATTTTTTGACTGACAAACTAAGATGTCAATGGAATATGGAGGAACAGATAAGAGGAGGTATCAATACACAGTGTGACAAAAGACATAGCAGTAAATACATTGTAGGCAGCAGAGCATCAATATACAGTTGACTTTGGTTTTTTAAGATAGTAAGTAGTCTTAGAAATAATTGTCAAGTAACCAACTGGTCCTTTTGCCAGAATTCTTGTAAGGTTGTTCTAATAGAAAAATAAAAAAGAAATCACCAGTGCTTTGCAGAAAGTGTTTCTGGGAGCTGTAAAACACCAATTAAATTAATTCTCTGCTGGAAAAGAAGAGGAAGCTTCATATATCCTTGCTGTACATGAGAAACTACATTCGTTAAAAAAGAACTTCCAGTAACTCAACAAACAGACCATAAGTTATGAAATGGAGAACAAGTATGTCCCTGACATGAGTAATATGAAACATAAGCAGAATTAATGAAAAAAAAAAGTGACAACGGCGGTTTCGATGCTGAGCTGCTTTGACTGGGCTAAAGTTATTTTTCTCCATAACAGCTAATAAGGGGCTATGTACTGGATTTGTGCTGGAAACACTGTTGGTAACACAGGGATGTTATAGTTATTGTTGAGCCGGGCTTGCACAGTATCAAAGCATTTTCTACTTCTCACATCATTCCACCAGCTTATAGATTGGTGGTGCACAAGGAGTTGGAGGGGGACACAGCTGGCACAGATGACACCCAGTTGACCAAAGGAATACTCCATAATGTATGGCCCAGCCTGTAAAGTCAGGAGAAGAAGAAAGAAGGGACCACATTCAGAATGATGGCTTTTGTCTTCCCTAGTCACTGTTGTGTGTGATGGAGCCCAGTTTTCCTGGGGATGGCTGAACATCTGCCTGCCCACGAGAAGTGGTGATTGAATGCCTTGTTTTGCTTTCCTTGCATGAGTTACTTTTACTTTACCTATTAAACTGCTTTTGTCTCAATCCATGAGTTATTTTTGTTTCTTTTACCCTTCTGTTTCTCTCCTTCATCACACAGGGGAAGTGAGTGAGAGGCTGTGGGGGGCTTAATTGAAAACTGGGGTTACATACTATATAGAAAGGTCCTAGCTATGCAGGAAAAAGCTGAACACCTGCATATAGTTCCTTTTGTCCTTATTTGTGACAAAGGTACATTGTTATTTTGGGAAATTATGGAAGAAACAATGACTTCTGAAAATTGCTGCAGAACTTCAATAGAAGTTTCAACAAAAAGAGAAATAATATGGTTAGATCTATAGCCTGTGTGGGAAACCACTGAAGTACAAAGGAAGCAAAGTTATTTTGTCATGGATTATACTTACACATTTGATATCACATTGCTTTTTCAGAAAATGCAGATGGATGCAGTTGCTGAAAATATTCTAAAAATGATACAAAATCTCTATGGAAATTCTTATGAAAAAAACATGAGCAAATTAATTGGGGTTGAGGGGTACCTACTTGACGGGTAGGTATAAAACAGAGTTGTCAATTCCACTGACCCTCTTTAATGGTTATGAAAAAATCTTAAGAAAAGCTCAGAAACTACTACTACTACAAAAAAATCATCATTACATAGAAAGAATAGCCATCATTTCTTGATAGGTGATGTTTACCTGAGTGGACATGGCACATAAATTTCAGCAAAATGTCAGCAAATACAAAATAACCAAGTCTAAAGGTATTTAAAATTACAAAAACAAACAAACAAACAAAAACTCTTTTAAGACAAGCAACTCAGTGCAAATATGTGATCAATTTTGCTGAGCTCTTTGAATCCAGAGCTGAATGCCACAATCACCAGGGATGCAAACCATTATGAGAGATGCAACTGTTAACTGTTGCTCTTGGGAAAATCTACAACATTTAAGACAAGCATATACCACCATAACATTTTGTGCAGAAGAAAAGAAACCCTTGATCTCTGGCATATTTTACAGGTTTAAAGATGTGAACAGTAAAAGACCAAGTGTCAAGCAGTTTTCTGCCCTGGTCTATCATTACTCTCATACTTTTACAGTTCATCATTCTGTCAAAGTTGTGGAATTGAGTGATGCTTTATATACAGATACTAGAAAAACCACCGCAGTCATTTACATCAACTATGTAAATTTTAGTTGAACAATTTAAATTTGAAAAGGAATCATGACTACAGAGATAATGTATTCAGCCTGCTTTTGCCCTTGTAGGAATACTATTTGTGCTGTACTGTATTTCCATATACTGTTTGATTTATAAAGTTAAACACTTATGTCATTTATTGATATAATTATTCCATGTCTTTTGAGAATTAGTGAGCACTGATCAATAGTTTGGAGGTTAATCAGTACTTTACTACTTGACTCCAGTTAAAATTAGTTCAATTAAACAGAATTGATGCTAATTACTGTCCTGATTGAGCAGTGGTTATTACCATATTACCATTCACTATCAGAAAGCTAAATCAGTTCCCCAAGAAACAACTCAATAAAGCAGTTCTAGTGACATAGCATGCCTTAGTTAAACAGTCTATATTGTGATGACATATTTATACAGGAATTTTCCTGTTCATACAAATTAGAAACATGTATTTTTTTTTAAGACTAAACAGCATACATCCAAGACATATATGAGTGCAAACCAGTGTAAAGATGGAAAAAAGGTATAAATTGACCCTAAAGCAAATTTCTGTTGCATCCCTGAACAAAAAGACTTTGTATTTTCAAGATTCAGTTGAATAACATACTAAGAAACCTGTAATGACCTTGGGGGGAAAATGAGAAACTACCATTTCTTAAGGGATTTAAGCACTTAAAAATATTATTTTTGCAAAGTTTTTCACACAGAGACTTTGTTCTAGCTCTTTTCCTTTCTTCCCCTATATTCCTTAGGCCAAAGGGTGGATGTAGGTGTAAGGATTGAATCCATGAATGAAGAGTTATTTGTGTTAACATTCTTTACTAGAAGGGGTAACAATTCAATGCTTCTTAATACTGTGACTGTAATAATTTTTTAATTAAAAATAAAACAAACTCCCACATTAATGAAGTGCCACAAAAAGAAATATAATTATGTCACAATTGCATTTTCTGATTTATTTATATCCTTTTGTTGCTTTCCTACCACACTCGCATTTTCTGAAGGAAATCCTATCATCTGTAATAGCTAACAGTGACAAAGGAGTAACACTTTAGGTTTTCAGGCTGGGAACAAACATTAAATAATTAATCCTTGTATGACTGTCTTTTCTCTCATGTTAGAAGAGTAAAATTATTCAATGTGTTTGTATTTGTCAGATCATCTGGTGAATGCTTATCCAAATGTATTTGGATAAAGTGAGATTCATTTTTCAGTTCAGCACAAAGCCTGTACATAAGAAGATAAAAATATTATTATTCCTCCTATGATATCTCTCTCAAAACTTATTATGTCCTAGGAGACTTTCTCTTCCACTTTCTTCAGATCAAGACTTTTTTTATCTTTCAATATTTATGAAATGTGTGTTGCATAAGAATACTGCACTGATATATATGTGTGGTTAGGAGGAATGTTTGATTTTTTTCCAACTTATTTTAAATCTTTCACATACAATATTATCTTCTGCAATGACTGCTATTCAAGGTTCAGGTTTGACATAACTTGCCAGGCAATAAGTTACAATAGAAGTTATCTGAGTTTACAAGTTGTGATTCTTATGGGCAGACAAAGAAGGTAGATGTGTGTCCCTTGCCAGTCACCTTCTCCATACCTTTACTTCAGACTTAAAGAAATCATGAAAACCAAAGAAATAAGAAATAAAACAAAATCTTACATGCAGCTTCCCACCACCTCATCCCTGCCTTTCTCCCAGGCTTAACTTTTCTCCCAGTTTTCTCTATTTCTTACTCCTCAGTGGTGCAGCAGAATTGGAAATATGAGTTGTGGTCAGTTCATCACATGTCTGCCACTCTTTCCTCCTCAGGCGGATGAGTCCTCACACTCTTCCCCTGCTCCAGCGTGGAACTCCTCCCACAAGAGATGGAAACAAGGATGTTGGTTTTGATTTGCTTGGGCACTCTAGGTAAACGTCTTTCAGGATTTGCTATCACAAAAGTGAGCCAAAGAGAAGAGCAGGTAATAAATTATTTGCTGCTATTTCATTAAGAGTGCATTTTTTATTTTTTTTTAAATTCTCTTAATATTTAAATCACATTAAAATTCATTTTGTACAAATCCTTTGCAGTAGGACAGAACATGAAATGTAAGATACAATTCAAAGAAGTGTCAATGTTTGGATTTATACACAAATGCTTTCTTAATTTTATTTTCCATTTCCATTATTATCCACCATGTTTCATAGATATTTTTGGTAAATTTCCAATGTTCATGCAGTGTTTTGCTTTTGACTTTTAATATATTTTACTTTCACATTTTCTAAATTATCATGCTGTCTTATCCAGAGTGATGCCTCAGGGGGGGAGCTGATTTTTTAAATTTTTATAGATTTTAGAAGTAATTGTAGTGAATGTAGATTTTAGTGTACCAATATATCTAGTAGCTTAAGTCCAATGTTTATGCATGCTAACCCCAGCTCATATCAATCCCTCAAAATTCTGTTAGCTCTTTAGTCTTCTTTCCAAGGTATAAGTGCTTCAAAACATCTTAAGACCTGCACCCAGAGACATAAACATAAGCAGTGACCTCAAAGCTCAGAACCCTGGAAGGCCTCCAAGAATTGTTACATGCTCCAAGGAGGATGAAGATGATGAAGGAAGGGTTCCAGCTCCCCCAGACTCAATTCCTGATGGGATCTGCCAGTGGGTGGAGCAGGGCACAACCAAGGGATGGGTGAACAGGGATTGGACGGACACTATAATAAAAACCATGAGACCAATGTTCAGGTTACGCGTGTCTATATGTATTCCTGTAGGCCTCAGGCCTGGAATTAAAGGACCTACCCTTTATATCTGATCTTCTACGCTAAGGTGGCTCAGAGTTCTGTTTTCTGCAATTTCTTAAGATGACAAGAGTAAAGAGAGAAACACACATTACAAATCAATCCAAATGCAGAGAGAATCCTTGCTAAGAGACACCTCTGTGTGCCTTTTGGAAATGACAAAAATGGTAACTCAAGACTCAAAGTAGATATATCAGTTTGGAGTCCCATTTCTTAGTCTCTCTGTTTAAGATACAAAAGTTTGAAGCCCAGCTAATGAAGCAGTGGTAAGTGTATTGCAGTGAAAAATCTCAGCTCTTCCCTCAGAAGGAATCTAAAGCAACAAAGAACACAAAACAGACCCATGTCTTCCCCTCTTCTTATGAACTCCTACTGGAAATCAAATCCAAAATGAAACTTGCGTTTATTTCCCTGACACTAGCTATTGTTTCCTGATGGACATACGGAAGAGTAACTGTATGTAGACAAATATACCCATCATGTTCCCCATTGGTACGCCTAACTTGGATTTAGTCAAATAAATGAGACTCGCAGTAAAACAGACTGTCTTTCTCAATCATGGAGAGGTGATGATTGCTCTTGGGTTGCTGGTCACCACTTTTACTTTAACAGCAATGGCAAAGTACAGACCTACAGCCACCCTACCATACTGGTTTTAGATAAACTGACTGGGTTTTACCTTGCCTGTCAGATTTTTTAGAATTTGCCTTGCATCTTAATAAACCAGAAGATTATTGGCTGGGCTCCCATTTGTAAAAACAAAACAAAAAGAAATATTATATAGGAAGAGTTGCAGTTATGTATACATAGAGAGAGATGTCAAGTGCTTAATTTAAGGAATATATTGATGTTGAGAAATGAGCAACATAGGCTTATTGGATAGGAAGAATAAATGCAGGCTCTCAGAAGATTTTCTTAAGTCACATAAGCTTATAATAAGCATTAGTACTTTTGGATGCTTAATTTTACCACAAGCAACCTCTGGCCCTGTGGAGGTGCACAGAGCACAAACTGTGCTCAGGCATCTTCTCTAATGTTAAGTCATTCAATTAATTATTATAAACCTGCTGTATCATCCTGAATTTATAAGAAAAAATATGTGCTTTTAATGTAGTACTTATACCCTTGTGGTATTGTTCAAGTGAATAAGTCTTTTTATTGGCAAGATTTACTTTCTTGAGCAACTGATATGATTTGCTGGCTTCTGGAATGATTTTTTACTCCTACTGCCACCCATTTTGTCTATTTAGGGTCAGCCTAGCTTTTATAAATGGAAATACTTATGGCTGATAAAACCATGTTAAGATAGTACTTTATAGAAAGTAGACTAAGAGAAATTAATTGAATAGGAGCTTGTTAGCATAAAGCTGTGCAATTGAAAGTTATTTTGAATACTTTTTCTTTTGATACATTATTTTTCTTAAATTGGAATCAATAGAAATGCATTATTGTTCATTATGAGAGCAATGAGGTGATGGGGAACACATATTTGTATATGCATGTGTCTGAACATTTGGAATTTGGAATTATTCTACAATATTTGCTGATTGTGGTTGCTGATTATGATGGTTCAAATGCATAATTATTTATTCTAACTTAATGTAATCTTTTACTTATTTACAAATATAGAAAAACTATCTGATGATGATGAGCAAGTAGACATGGCAGACTTGTTTTATCCTCTTTGATGGTGTATTGTCTTCTGTTGTCAACCTATAAGGGTTTTAAAATTCTTGAAGGGCTCCTCAATAGTATTCCTATACAAGGGAGAATTCCATATAGGCAGGAGACTGATTAAGGTTTTCTTCAGTCTAGAAGTTACGAATAGGAAGAACTGCTGGGATAAATTGGAAGATCTGGTGGTTATGTGGGGACTGCAGTAGACTTCAGAGTCACTAGTATCACAGAGTACATGAATAAGGCTGCTCATTCTTCTGTTTCTATGTTAGCCTTTTTTTCCTGTCTTTTTATTTTGTTTTGTTTGTTGTTTTTTTGTTTGTTTGTTTGTTTTGTTTCCAGGACATTCTAAATTTGATGGTATAAATACCGAAAATGTAAGTGAAAAAAATTAAGGGACATCTTGCTTTCTAGAACAACATATATTATCATCATCTTGAAGGCCATGGTTAGCTCCAGTAGTAAATAATTTTTAGTCCACTCATATGCATTAGATGCAACTATATTTCGTATAGCAAAGATTTTAATTTCTGGATAAAATGATAGTCAACTCTTTTCTTGACTAGCATATTGGATTATATTGTGCCTTTAAATGAATTTAATTTCAAGAACATCCTAAATCTATTTAGCATGTGCTTACCTTTCTTTAAGCTAAGCTCTTCACATGATTATAGTTTGTTGCAATAGGTTTCAGCAAATTCCCACTGAACTAAGTAAGCATCTCCAAGAAATATGCCTCCAAATACAAACTTTCAATTAAAAAAAATATAAATAAAAAGGCAGGCAATTCAATCTAATTTTTCCTTAGATTATGCCAGGCACATAGTTTACTTGTGAGCAACAGCCCTCACACTGCTCAAAAAGGTGTTGGCTTTACCATTTGAGTTATGTGCATTTTGGCAAGTCAGTGTGCTTTGTCTGTGGCATTAGACTTTTTGGGGTAACAGATGGGAACAGCAAATTTTGAGCTTTTTTTCATTTCAGCTAGCATTGTATGACATAATTTTTTAAACTTGAAGACTGTTTGGAAAAAAGGGTACTCATGACAGATTTGGGGAAAAATAGCCTACCTTTAGTAATTTTGTGCTGTTATAGCAACACAAGTCTTTTGCTCTTTAACAGCAGTGCAATGAAAAATCTCCTGTTCATATTTCTCCACTCTTTTCAGAAATCTGGGAAAATTTTTGAAATCACTGCAGCATACACTGAGGAACATGTGTCAACTGAAGTGTCAGCACAATCAGGGCTTCCTGAGGGAAGGGAGTAGGAAGGGTACCCACAGGGCTGCAGAGGGGGCCCATTCCACTGCCCTGCACCTGTTGCAAAAATGAGCAAGAGTACCATTTTCTGGTTGGAGGACAGTAACCTTTAATCTGATTTCGGGTCCCAGACCACACTAATGGGTGGAGTGGATCCTAAAGCTGAATGCAAATGGCCCAGGGTCCTAAATCTTAATCAGAACATATCTCTCACAAGACAGCTTCTGACTAGCATATATCAACAAAATACCATGTATAAGGAACTTCCTCAGCAACCATTCTGTAAAGGAAAGCTTACCATCAACAAACAGATTTCCTCCACCATAATATTGAAAAGATAAAGTGCATCCAGTCCACAGAGATTATTAACCTATTAGAAAAACATAATTTTGAGTAAGTACAAAGTCTGTGCATTGAGACTCTTTAAGTTTGACAGTGCAATGTAAAGAGCATTTATTATAAAAAATTTAGTACTTTAAGATCATCTAAAGATATATGCTAGAAGACAATTGGAGATGGAAATTCAGTGGTATTCCAACAATCTTAGAGACAATCATGGTACTGATACACTGAGGTGTTATAAGATTTATTTAGAGTCAATGGTATAGAACTGACTAAAAGGTTAAGTACTTACAAAAAGGAGGGTGACAGAGAACCGCAAATGTCCATCCAGATTCATTAAAATTGCTGAAAACAAAGAAAAAAAAAAAGGCTGAAAGGAAGTTATGAAGTTGATAATATTTAACATGCTCAAGGTACCCCAAAAACATAAACATTATATATGCTGCAACTTATAGTTTCATTAAAATTGTAGTATTAGAAAAATATCCCTATTGATTCAATGGCTCATTAATCCAGTTTCTGATCGTTAGTGGAAGATACACTGGTGCAATTGCAAATGAGTTTTGTATACCTGGATATGGGAAATCAAGGCAGAAATGTTACGCCATCAAATGCCAAAATATACAGGTACCTCATTACACTGCTGCAAAAGCTGCACTGATTCTGGATACTATTTGATGGCTCCTTACTTGTCCTTTTATTACTCTGAAAGCAAAGCAAGCAAAATCATAGTGAAGATCATTTAGCTGAAGTGAGAAGGTTGTATACACAGATAGTCTTAACATTTGTTAGGATCAAAATCTGAATGTGGGGTAGCTGGTGCCTACTAGAGATTTATGACAAGTGACTGTGAATTTTAGATGTTTCAGTTATCTTTTTATATTATATGTTGTGAAAGAGAGTGATTCTTTCCCCTTTTGTTCCCATGCTCCTTATTCCTCTTTATTCCATATCTCTTCTACTTGCAAACCTCACAGATGTGTCAGGATACAACAGAATGCATGTCTCAAATCACAAAGCATGTTGATTTGGGATTGGATAGCATTATTGTTGGCAAGGTATCTTGTCCCAAAGAATGGAACAAATCCTATCAAGAAGTGATAATTAACCATGTCTGAAAACAAAACACCTGCATATAAAAACACCTGCACTAAGTGTGGAAATAGACTATCAAAATCAAAGAGATGGCGAAGTACAGTTGTTTTAGTTTGACTGCCTCAACATTTAAATATATGTATTTGACTAAAGCTTGGCCTAAGATTTTTCCTTTTGATGTCTACTCAGCCCTGGTGACACCACATCTGAAGTGCTGTGTCCAGTTCTGGGCTCCTCAGTGTGAGATAGACATGGAACTCCTGGAGTGAGTCCAGTGGAGGGCAACAAGAATTACTGGGTGACTGGAGCATCTCTCTTACGAGGAAAGGCTGAGGGAGGTGGGCCTGTTCATCCTTAAGAGGAGAGGACTGAGGGATAATCTCATAAATGTGTATAAGAATCTGAAGGAAGGGTGTCAAGAAGGTGAAACCAGGCTCTTCTTGCTCGTGGCAAGCAAAAGGACCAGAGGCAACAGGCAGAAACTGGTGCACAGAAAGTTCTACCTGAATATGAGGAAGAACTTCTTTACTGTGTGGGTGACTGAGCACTGGAACAGATTGCTCAGAGAGGTTGTGGAGTCTCCTCACAGGAGATAGTGAAGAAGTACCTGGGCACAATCCTGTGCAAAGTTCTCTAGAATGACCCTGGTTGAGCAGGAAAGTTGAACAAGGCCTTCTGTGGTCCCTTCCAACCTGATCCATTTTGTTATTCTGTGTCCATGCTTAACACTGCCAGGGTGCAGAGATTGCTCCTCTTAAGGCACCCCAGGCAGTCTGTGGCTGCCTCAGTTCTATGGGATCTGTCCAAGTTCCAGAGTCTCTTCAGCCTATTAAAATTTAAGTTAACAATAATCTAATCCTACTCTTGAAGTAGGAAAAACATCAGTAATAGTGAAGGCAAAACAAGACACAAAAAAATGAAAGGGGAAGCAGAATATATTAAAATATAACTTAGTTTTGTTCTTTTAAATGAAAGCAATTTGCCAATAACTATGGCAGGTTTTTAATCCCCTAATAATTTCTAAATGGTGATTGAATGCTTTGTTTATGCTGCCTAGTTTAGACAGGAGTTACTTTAAGTAATTCCTGAGCCTAGTTAGACAGACAACTACACAGATCAAGTGGGTCCTTTCCGGTACATCTCTCCTTAACCTATTTCTCTTCCTGAAAGAAGGAGTGTCTTTGAATAGGCAAGAGCTACTAGTGGATAAATTACTATAGAGGGACAAAAACATTTGAGATAATTTCATCTGTCACAGGCTAATGAAAAATGTTCCTGCCTACAGATGTTGGGTACAAGTGGACAAGACCTTGCTCCTCCTGCAGGATAGTTGACCAAAGAGATTTGCTGTGAAAACTCTTATAAACACAGCTGAATTAATGCTTCACCTATAGGTAGGATACATGAGTTGTACATCTGGTGGTATTACATGGCTACCAGGCAAAATTAGGCATCCTTAAAAGTTACATTATACATCTCTGAGAAAATTTATATCTCAAATTATGAGAAATATTAAGAGAAAAAAGACAGGTTTTTCACTGGTTATGTTTCCAACCTGTCCTTACACGTAAAAAGATTCACAACATTAAATTAGCTCTATGAACTAGCTGGCACTTCATAAATTATCTGTGCTATTCAAAAAACACATTGTAGCTTTATATCTCATATAAAACCCTGAATTCAGTTGCACAGAGAAGGAAAATTCAATTTCTGAGAGGATTTTTTGTTTCTTTTTTTTTTCCCCACAACTTGAAATAAAACAAAAAATATTTCAAATGTCTGTAGGAAAAGTTGTTGGAGATGGGGTCTACATGAACATGGACGAGTGGAGAAATGAAAGAGACAAGAAAACGGACTTCGACGTATGGAAGGTCCAGGAGGACCCTTCCCAGGCCGGACTGTGACAAGC
>JAWWEV010000083.1:107138449-107180446 GCA_035583235.1 Hafferia zeledoni
TCCATTTTGTTAATAAAGCAGATCAGCTCTGTGGATCCCAGGTGTTCACATCGACTCAGTCTCTTCCTTGAGGGGCATGGGGAGGGTGAACCCAACCTGAAGCCTTGGCAGCTGCAATCCACCCGGCTCGGCAGGCAGTCCACGAACCCTCGTCGCTGGTCTGGTCCCATCCCAGAGACCAAGACTGCGACAAAAAGTCATGAGCCTTCAGCAGCCAAAACTCTAGCAGATCTCATCAAGAAAGTCACATCGTTGAAAACCCATGTTCCTGAGTAGTCCCTTGGGCAGTAAAATATTAATTCACAAGAGACCTAAAGCATGCAGAATTTGCTATAAAGTTCTGCAAAACTGAACATGTCTAATTTGTTGAATTGACAAATGCCAAAAGAAAAATGATGCTTTCTCCTTTAAATGACAAAAGACAACTAAAAAGTTTATTGAAGTCAAGAGAAAGACTTGAAAATATTGCCTATAAATGTTTATAACATGGTTTTAGTATTTGTAAATTCCCACTGTGGGTCTTAGTTTTTAACCATATCCAGGAGGCAAAATATTAACCCAGAAATAGATTATATAAAGATGTTCTTGTATAATTTCCATTCAAATTACATGGAACTCTGATTGCCCCTGGAATATACATCTGGTGAGAAAAAAACACTGTCATTTATGATTTTAAGACTGCAACAAAGTGCAGAGTAATTCATTATAAAGCTAGATGTGGTCTTCAGCTGCAAAGCTCCTATAATTTAATAAAGGAATCATTTTACCACATATCTCAAGAGAATAAAATAAAGTTTCTAATCTATACTGATCTATACTGATTCTTTTTCTACTTTATTTTTCTCATGAGAGGATGAAGCTTGGATTTGGTGGGGAGGAAGATGCTCGTTGTTAGATAGTTATTTCTTCCTCTTTTTCACCCTGCTCCCATAGAGATTAGTAATTTTATCCTGGATAGAATCACTGAAAAGGAATTGAACCATACAATGCATAGTAGTAAATACATTTTCTTAAAAATGCATACAGAGGTAGTAAAAACTAGTTTCACTATTTTGTCAAGCTTCATGCTACACCAGGAGCACAAGTAAATATAATTTTGGTGTCCTTATCTCGATATTACACACAAGTTGAGGATTTGTCAATATTCTTCTAGGCTCTTTTGAACGTTTATCAGTCAGCATTGGCAGCTGTGACAGGATGACTGCTCAATGAATACCAAATGCAGCAACACAAAGATGTCATTCTTCAACAAGTTATTACTTTGAAATGATTAATTTTTAAGATAAGTTTTCTACATATATTTAAGTCAGACTTTTCACCATCTCTGAGTTCTAGGTGTATGTAAAATATTTTGATGCAAATTGTATCTGTAAGCAGTACATATAATATTAATCTTTCTGTGAAAGTGGATCTTTGTATTGAAAAGGCATCTGATTATTCCCTAATATATTAAGGTCTTAGATATACTACTGCTTATACTAATGCTTATAATTAATAAAATTTACATATTTTTGATGGAAACTCATGCAGAATGTGATGGCATTCTTGGATTAATATATGTTTTTTTACATAATTATAAAAAATCCAATTTGACTTTTATTAAACAGAAAACCTACACCACACTGAAGTCATAGAATGTCAAGGTTAGAGGTGAATAATTTCTCCAGGATTTGGAAATGCTTACTTCTCAATAACTTCAGAGCTGAACGAGGGTACAACAGGAAGAAAAATGCTTCCTCTACAGAATTATTAGAATAGAACTGTTTCCATACCATTATACATTTTTACATCTGAAGTGGTCTTTGTTTCTGTGATTTCTCCACTGCTCTGAGGGTGAATGACAATAACTCAAGAGCTTTAGATAAACTGTATTTGTCTTAAAGAATACTCTGATCACATTAAAAGGTTTTCTAATCATCCCACAGCAAATAAAAGGTAATGAGGGTAGTATGCAGTGCAGAAATTATCTGGCTTTTAAAAAAATTGAGTGTTTTTGTTGATTACAAGATACACTCTTATAACATATCTTGAAGACACAATTCCATCAACCAGATAAAAAAGATTAATTAATTAATTGATTACATTAATTTTGGAAGATGCTGGAAATGTTTATTTTTTTCTTCATTGAATCTTGAAATAATGTTCTTTAATGGAAATAAATTATATAATTCAGTTCCTTTTCTTTTAAAAAATGCCTGCTGATTAAAAAAAAGTAATTGAGTCTGAGATAAGAAATTACTAAAGGTTTCTAGGGAGTGAAAGAACCTCATCTTTTAAGAGATATAGAAGCAATATATGGTATAAAATGTTCCATATCGTTAATGGCATTCTTCTATATGTACCTTCTATGATAATTTTCTCATTCAGCAAATGACAATCATAGTGGGGTTTTTTTGTTTGTTTGTTTCTTTGTTTACTATTTCAAAACTTTTACGGTTGCTTTTTTTCCATCAGTATTGCTTTCCCTGTATTCTTTAGTCTCATTACTATTTTGCTTTTTTCCATTTGGTTTTATTGCTGTTGCTTAGTTAGGTAAATGCTACTCTTACACTATTTTTTCTTGAGTATGGTATTGGAACTCTATCAAATAAATACAGGAAGAAAGAAAACACAAAAGCATGAATATACCTTTAAAGAAAATTCACTAATAATGTAAATAAATACCCCTGCAAATAACATTAGAGTATTTACTCAAATCCAGTCTTGTTTAATTACACCTTGAAATCTGTAAGCTTCAGAGCTTACAGAAGTCTGTTTTTTCACCTAATTAGGCTTTTTCTTTTTAATCCATCCTGTATTTTATTGGTTGTTTCCAGACCTCTATTGTTAAAATGGAAGAAGTCTAATTATTTCTCGATTTGCATGTAAAAACAGCATCATTAATGACACTACAGAAAGAAAACCATCCTCACTCTTTAAAGTAACAAAGGTTTTGTAACCCAGCCTCTAAAAAAGTAATCTTGCATCTGCTTTGTTTTATCCTATTTAGAATCTTTGTGATTCCTAACTGATGTGCCATTGCACATACTACCAATTAACAGGAAATCCAGGGCTTGTGGAAATCTTTGATTTTGGATTAAAAACAATTAATTCCTCCAACTGTGAGCTGAGTGTTCATATTGTTTGTTGTTATAGTTATTCAGGAATCAGTTGAGTTGTTTATGCAAATATCTGTGTATCTCCAAGAGGTCAGAGGATCTTTGAATAGATAATTAATTGTAGCAAACTTCTTGTTTGAAATGGACTATTCACTATTTTCCCACTTAGTCTTTTTATCATCATAGGGCACAGAAGCCACAGTCATAGACTAACACTTTTGTTAGAACTGCACAAGGACTTTATCTGAAGTCAGCACAGTCTAAATGTAAACTGAAGGGGCATGAGCAGATCGAGGTAACAAAGAGAACTTAAAGCTTATTAGGAAACTTCATAGACAAATCATCAGGAGTGTTATTTTCAAGCTTTTTTGTTAGAATTTGCATTGAGGGAAAGAATTCTGAAAGACGAAAAGTGGTCAGTCCGTCTACTTCCCAAGACATGGTCTCCTAAGTGTGAGAAAGTGTCTGTAATACTCGAAATTTAACACATGAGCAATAGAGGCAAGCAGAAGCAGAAGTGGGAGCCAGTAATGAGTGAAAGGTGATAATACATAGGGTGAAACATAGCTGTGAAGAGCTTTGAAAGTGAGGAAAGATGCTTATGCTTGATTATTTGAAAAGGGACAAGTAGCAAAATGAGAGTGGGTGGTATCAAAGCTTAAAAAATGTTCTTCATAGCAGCATTAAGAGTGTGATGAAGCTGTACTTATCAGACAACTGAGGTAAGTAAAGTCTGAATATTATCTGCATCTGAATTTCCAAGTCCTTGGGGACACCTGGCTCTTAAGGAGACAAGGGATATCTAAATTACATCTCCTGCAAGGCAACGAAGGGAGGAAATATAAAGGCTTGGGGGAAATATCACTTGGAAGTAGGAGTGAGGGTTTATTGAGGTTTTTTCCTGGTTCTTTGCTACTGTATTTGATCCAGAGAAATTTATTTGGGATCAGTTCTGCAATAAAGAGGTTCAATTTGAAGTTTTCTTTACACAGAATTATCTTCATAAGCCAAATGACATTTTAATGGACAAGGTCATGAAATTAAGTAAAGTTTGATGAAAGCACATTTTCACCAGGAAATATTTTCAATTAAAAATAATTAGCTATCTTAAAGTGAATATTTTGTAAACAATTAACTATCTGGCATGGATTATCCAAAAAATGTGCTTGAATTATGAGACATTTTGCATGCAAACCAGACTGGGTCATGGATAAACTGATAATCAAAAAAATGCTGTATTTACGTACTGTTAGTAACGACTAAGCCATCAATATTTAAGAAAATATTCCTCAATCTGATGTTTGTTTGTTTGTGACTACTGAAAAAAATGGCAGAAAAAGATACTTTAAAGAATGGTAAAATTGTAATTTGTATCTGTGATGTAATTATCATTTTTTTCTTCATCATGATTACTTTTTTTTCTTTCCTAATGTATTATAAGAAAGGCATTATAGCAAGCACATAATGTTAACTGTAACCTAGCCTACAGAGAACAAATGCACAAAAAGCATGTTGTAAGTAAACTATCTCTGTACTATTTCTGCATTTGGACAATGTCAAGGACCGTAGTTACAGACAGCATCTGTAAACCTTCATTCAAGTGACTTCCATTTGCTTTAGGAAATTTAGCTAAGGTTATGCAATAATAATAAACATAGACTATAACATTCTGTAGATCATTTTTAGAAAGCAAGAAAGAATCTGAATAAACCGGCAATCATCTTCCTTTTCCTTGAAGCTTTGAATCATGAAGTTTAGTTAGTCACTGGAACTTGCTTCTGAACCGTTGGTAACTACCACTTTTACAGTTTAATCCATGATGGACAGTACTTGGCTGGAAACATTGGTGATTCTGAGTCTCATCTTTCAGAGAAACATAGAATCATTTAGGTTGGAAGAAAACCCTTAAGATCATGAGCTCCAACCATTAACCCAGGACTACCAATTAAACTACACCATTAAACTATGTCCCTAAGCACCACATCTGCATGTCTTAGATACCTCCAGGGATGGTGATTCAACCACTACCCTGGGCAGCCTGTTCCAATGCTTGACAACCCTCATTCCCAATCTGAACCTCCTCTGGTGCAGCTTGAGGTTGTTTCCTCTCATCCTATCACTCATTATCTGAAAGAAGAGAATGACTTCCACCTCTCTACAACCTCTTTTCATGTAGTTGTAGAGAGCAATAACAGTCTTCCGAGCCTCTTTTTCTCCACACTAAACAACCCCAGTTTCCTCAGCTGCTCCTCCTAAGACTCATGTTCCAGACTCTTCATCAGCTTTGTTACCCTTCTCTGAACATGCTCCAGGACTTCAATATCTTTCTTGTAGTGAAGGGTCCAAAACTGATCCCAGGATTTGAGGTGTGGACTCATCTGTGGTGATTACAGAGCGATGATCACCTTCCTAGTCCTGCTGGCCACACTATTAATGATATAAGCCAGGATGCCATTGGCTTTCTTGGTCACCTGGGCACATTGCTGGCTTATATTCAGCCTGCTGTTGCCCAGCACTGTCAGGTCATTTCCTCTGGGCAGCTTTCCAGCCACTCTGCCCTAGGCCTTAACATGGCAGAGGTTTGTTGTGACCAAAGTGCAGGACTTGGAACTCTGGCCTGTTGAACTTCACACAACTGGACTTGGCCCACACATTCAGCCTGTCCATATCTCCATGTAGAGGCTTCCTGCCCTCCAACAAATCATCATTCCCATCCAGACGGTACGGTCTGTGAACTGACTGAGGGTCCACTCGATCCCTTCATCCACATCACTGATAAAGGCGTTAAACAGAACCAGCTCAATACTGAGCCTGAGGGCACACCACCTTCTAACACATGCCAGTTGGACTGAATTCTGTTCACCTCAACTTTTTGGGCCCAGACATTCAGACAGTTTTTTATCCAGCAAATAGCACGCTCATACAAGCTTTGAGCAGCCATTTTCTCAAGGAGAAGGCTGTGGGAAACAGTGTCAAAGGCTTCTCCACAGTCCAGGTGACATCTACAGTCTTTCCCATTTATATGAAACAACATTTCTTGATACACCATTACAATTTCTGTATGGTTTATTTGACTTCCATATTCACTAGAAATTCAAAAATGTGGGGTTTTATGTTTTTCAAGAGTGGTGCCACTATTTTACATATACTTCCTGTTGTTTAGACATCTTACTTTTCTCCTTTTTTGAGTTGCATTCTCCTAGAATGGTTGTTGTTGTGTTCTTTATCTTTTGATGTCTCTGGATATTCGAATTACACTGCTACAGCAAGTGATAGACTTCCTAAAACAATTTCTCTGCCTTTTCTTTCCTGGTATCATTTTTTGATGAGGATGATCTGAAACATATGTGTCATTTCAATTGTCTGATATTTTCCTAAACACCAGTATACTCATTGTGGGAGTAAACCATCCCCTTGCAACCTACGCATAATAAGCTTAAAAATTAGTTGCCAGAATAGATGACACACCAGATTGAGATTCAAATCTTGCATGTACTGAAGAGAAAAATAAACCATGCCAACACAGTACCACTGAGCAACTAATGCAAAAGATCCTGCTCTGCCCCTACGTATCTTGTCTTTAAAAAATGTGTTCTAGGAGACTCAGATCTGAAGCAAGTGGTACAAGTATAGGTTAGTGGGTTACAGCCTTTAATTACCTGTGATATCCTGAAGGACTAATGACAATCTATCACAGAGATGCCTACAGAGATCATTACTTTCCCTTATCAAAGACCAATTATCTCTACCATGATGAAATATGTCATCTAGCATACAGAAATAATTACTTTAGTTTAAAATTAAAAATCATGAAACAAAGATGTTCTTGGTTTTTTTCAGTCATGGTTTTGTGTTTCTCTGTGACTGATTGTTTTGCATAAAGATTGGATTAACATATGTGAAAATATTAACTGGAATATGTTCATGAAGTGCTTTCACTGGGGCCTTTTCATCTCAATTACATGAGACACTGGTGCATGGGATCTTTCATATTACTGGTTGCTAAATGAAGTAGGTGAAGCCTTAGGCAACACAGTACCACAGAATTACCTAATGTGACTATATCCTAAAGCAATGCATGCCCTGCTACATCTTTTGACTAAATTTTCTCATGAATATGCAAAATGTGGTTAAATTGTGGAGAATGCAAAATTATTTACAATTCAAATACCATCACCCAAATGCATATTAAAATTAATGACTTTTGGATACATGCTAATGAATAGGAAATAATTCTGCTTAAAAAATAATAATCATACATCAATAATTGAGGTATTTTTCTTTCGAAACTAAGTAGCTTCATTTCCAGTTAGAATAGAAAGAATGCCTCACTAGTTATTTGTACTAAATGGTCTTTTATCAGAACTTCTATTTATGCCTACAAATAATTTCATGTTGTTTTTCTGCTTGTCAGCATGACCTTAGTTATAATTACTTTATGTAGAATTAGGTTTTGCACATACAGATCAATACCTTGTCACAAACATGACACATTACTAGATTGGGCATGTTAACTACCAAAAATTCATAATAAGTGTATTACTGAAAAGAGAAAAGCAGACATGGTTCAGCATGTTTGTTTGTGTATACTCTTTGCAGGGGTGGATGAAGCTGTGAATGATGGAAGAAAAACCACCTGAAATCAAGAATTTTCTGGAGTTCTCAATTTAAAGCACATACTTACACTCAGCACTGGAATAGCACAAGCCAACATCTACCATATGTGATTCTGCTTTTCATATGTCTGTTTCTTCTACATGTGTTTTTGTGATGGCTAAAATAACAAATCACTGGCTACCACTGTGAAAAATGGTTAATTGAGATATCAGGTTAGACAATTTAACTAGTAATATGGTCCAGTAGAACAGGGACTTCTGCAGAATACCCTAATTAGGACAACAATAACTGAAAAAGTCAATCTAGTTATACAGTCATGTTCATAAATAACTTAGAATCACTGAGAATCATGAAAAGAGTTCCTTTTAGAAAAGACACCATGTTCTGCTTTTAAAAATCCCAGTTAGGGATGGATTCAACATACTGCTTGAATTGTTTAGGTAAAAAATGCAATAACAGGACCTAAGTGAAATAAGAGGACCCTCCGTTTCACTTGTCATTAAAAGGGAACTTTCATTTTAGCTTTACTTTGGTCGGAAAACAACTAAAAAAAGGTGAGATTTTTGCAGGTAATATAATCTGAAAAATCTCATTATTTTGTAATGGTTTGGGCAGACTTTTTGGAGAAAGTAGAAATGGTAGAAAGAGTCATTTCCATTGAAACATTGATAGAAATCAGCCTGTGTTCTTTTTCTATTTTGTCTCCCCTGGGGCTCCCTGCCTTGCCAGGCTGCTGGTTCCCAGGTGCACTGACTACTAGAGGAAGGCAGCTCACGTGCAAACTGTCTTCTGAAACAGTTACATGGAATCAGGCACCTGGGAACAAACTGCAAATTTTTGTTCCCCCTAGAGCAAATTGTTCAGAAACCTCTTTTTTTTTTTTTTTTTGTTTTTGTTTTGTTGGGTTTTTTTGTTTTGTTTTGTTTTGTTTTGTTTTTTTCTTTTTTTAATCCTGTATTTGTGTTGTCTTAGTCCAGCACTATTAGGACACGTCGTTGACCATTTATGATTCTGCTATGAGTTTGAGCAGACTCTTCTCTACCATGTATATCAAATCTTTTCCTGCCTATATATATTAAAAAAAAAATACTTTCACTTTAGTGAAAAATAATTCAGTAACACTATCAACAATATTAACTAAATACACCAAAAATTAATTTCCTTTTGGCATCTGAGAGCAAGTGAGACTTTATAATCATTTCTGATTATTTTAAAGTGCCCCACTCCCACTCCATTACAGACTTTTGATGTTGATGCTCTTGCTCTGGTTATAGGAGTTAAATATTCTTGCAGCCTAACAAATCTGTCTTGGTGATTTTAGTCCAATTATTAGTTTTGAAGCAAAGACCATTTATGTCACAGGAGTGATTAGAACCACACTTTCTACCAAGTACTTTTCCTAATATGAAACTATTTGTGATTCAAATTCTGTTAGTTCAATTTAAAAAAAAAAAATAGTAAAGGGAAAATTATGGAGAAATAATAGTTTATGAAACCACTATCCCCCACCTCCAGATTTTTTCTCCAGCTGGATTGACCAGAGTGGCCCTGAACTGTCACTACACCTGAGACTTAGAGTCAACAGTTTGGCACTAAAATTCATTAAGTGTAAAGGATTACTAAATCACATTCTACCATGATTCCGTCATAGCCTATTCACATTTTCCAGTGGCAAAAGAATAATTGTGCACTTTTATTTTGATGATTTCCTTCTACACGTCAGAGCTAGAATCTAAGACTGACCTCATGATACACATTTCATAGTGTCAAGTCAAGATCACTTCAACAGATTTGCCTCAATGCCAAAGAATACAAAGAATGCAAATAATCTCTTAATCCCATAAATCACCTTCAGATCTAACATTGCAGTGCACAGATGAGACCCAGTGATGGATACTTTTCACACTTGATCTTCAGAGAGCCCAAGAGGAATACATCAATAAATAAACTACCTAATCCATCCCCATTTTGCCAAGAAAATGAAGAAAAAAAAAAAAAAAAGGCCAACCCCCCTTCAAAAACACTAAAGAAACAAAAAATTTGAAAGTGCACTGTGGGGGGAAAAAACCAAATAAAACCCCCAGAAAACCAAAAACCAAAGTCACAGTTTCCAAATAAGTACTTTCTTTTTTTTGATTCTTATTAAAGCTTAAGTACCTGGAGTCACTTAAAAATAACATCACTTTTTGCATTTCACTTAGTTTGAGCAGTGAAAATAAAAATATACATTCTATAGAGTAAATGTAAACAGTATATATATTTCTATATAGTCATTCTCAATTCTCCTTTGTATGTGATTGCAGAGTGCTGCAGAATTTTGATCATGAATGAGGCGAGGTGACATTCAAATCCAAAAAATTCTGTTCATTTTAAAATTAAAGTCATAAAAAATGTTCTGCATATGACCTTGGTAAGCTTTGAAAATGTTTGGCTTTCCAACAGTTCCTGTAAAAAAAAAAATGTGTACATGATAAAAGTATTTTTTAAGGAAATAAATTAGAGCAAAGCATTTAAATGATTTATTTAAAGGCAGAAAGAAACTTTCCCATCTCACTTTCTTATAGAAAGGAAAGGTGTCTGATTAAATTTTGAATTTCATGCACCAGAAAGGATGTTTTCAGTAATCCAAATCTTTGATCTGCTAGAGGCAGACTGGAGACCATGCAGTCCTTGGAAACAGAAATAAATTAAATGTCTCCAAACAGCTGAAAACCAACTCAGTAACTTAGGGAAGAGATAAACCAGGTTTTGAATTTTATTTTTCTCATGATAAAAGTGTTCTGATAATCTTTAAAAAAATTACAGGCCAAAGAGAAAACTCAAGCACTCAGTAGGTCATATGAAAAAGCAAAAGGCATAACAGATTGTGAGACGGAATGATTATGTTACTCAGAAAATGTTCTGTTGTCAGACTTCTGTGATATAATGAATTAATATGTAAGTGGTTACTTTCTAATGTTAATTTCCCTGATCTTAAGTCAGTTTTATATACAAAATGTGAACTGTATTGTGCTCCTGGTAGATTTTTGCTTGCAGTTCATGTCTGTATTTTGTTATTTTTAGAGTGGAAATATGTTCAATTTCATACTACATGAATATATAAAGTAGTTCCATCCATGTGTGAGAGTGCGATTCAGGATACTACTGAGAATAAATAAGGGAATAAAATAAAGAGGTATTTTGGCTATTTTTCATGGTGAAAGAATGTGAATGTAATGGAATGAAGATTCAGATTCTTTGTGGTGTTTGTTTTGTTTTCGATGTTTTTTTTTTCCTTTCCTTGATAGTCCTAACCTAGCACAGTGCGTGTTTCCTCAAAGCACTGGAACAAAACAGAATCTGGAAATTGTCCCATTACGTCTTTCAAAGGTATTTTGTCCAAATGTTATCTGAGGAAATAGTGTATGTAGTAGTAAAATCTTAAGGCACCAGTGCAGGGTGAGGGTTTTAGTAAATTTGCATATTCTACTCAAGATATCAATATAGCTCCTCCAGTCTTGGGGGAAAAAAAAAAAAAAAAAGACGTCTCCTTATGTTAGTCTAGTGACTATCAGAGCTTGATCTGCAGCTTTTTTACAAATTTTCTAGATGACCAGCACTGATAGGCCACTGTTGACATAATTTTCAGTCTTTCTTAGGGGGGATAAGAATAGCAGAGATAGCACTGGTTAGGTGTTACAACCAGAACTGCTCATTTAGCCATCATTATGCTACTTTGAAATTATCTGAAAGCAGTAAAACACTATAGAAGGGATATTCTTGGCCTCCTTACCTTGTAAATAACATTCAAGGACCTGGATGCACCAGTAGTTATTTTTATATATTTATATTTATATGTGTGTGTATATATATGTGTGCGTATATATATATATACACACATATATATATTTATATGTACATATATGTATAGCAGATCTAAATCAACAAAACACAAACAGCCTTCTGTCTGGGACTTACTATGTGATCAGCTTGGCTTTGTCTGTAGTGACCATATTTAAATAGAAAATTACTTCAGGTTATTAGAAAATTAATTCTGTTTATTGTGTTACCTCTACTACTGTTCTTTTGGATTTTAGCCCACCATGTACCATAGGAAGAACACAAACAAACAAAAACTGGGGAAAGCAAACATCTATGTAACTAACACAGACCTGTCATGTTGGTAAATATAAACACACAGTCATAACTATGTACAGAATTTCAACATTATGTAAATATATCTGGATAAGCACAGAAGGTCAGCCATGATTTGTTTTTCAAGAGGCTGATGAACTCTTAAAGGAATATAGTGCAGCTGAGAATTTGCAGGGACCTGTGCAGTTGCTGAAAGCAAGAAAGTAATCAAGACTGTGGGCTTGGAGTGAACATTTGTCAAACTGACAGTACTGGAAACTGGCATAACCTCTATACTCAAGAAACAAATATGGTGTGAGGACCAGCAATATAAACTTTCCCATAATTGCATCCCTGAGAAGTGGAAAATATTGTGAACAGAAGAAGAGGTTCAGCTTCTAAACCCATTCCATTTTTTATTTTTTTTAATTTTTTTTTTTTTTTTTAATAATCCAAACACACACTTATCTAAGCAATAGTTCTTACAATTTAGAAGTATGCAAACTGGAAAGAAGACTTAAAATATACATTAATTTTATTGAGTCTCTAACAATTATGAGTTTAGTGTTTGTTGATTTCAGCCACATTTGAACTACTGACCCAGACAGGAGAAGATTAATGTACAACTGAACCTTTTCAAACAGTTTAGAATATGGAGATTTAGTTGATTATATTTTTCACAACTTAAGCAAAACAACACTACTGACACTTATTCAGTTCAATGAGATTATTTTATATTTTCTGAACTAACAGGTTTTTTTCTGGAGGTTTATTCTAGCAATAAAGCTATATTTTAAGTTTAACCTGTAAGGATTTTTTTTTTCTTCTTTAGTTCCACCTAATACTACAAGGATAAAAATATACAGAGATAAGAGAAAGAGCATTCCTGTGTAATAATTTAATTATTTACTAAAACTATTATTTCATTATCAATTAATTATAAAATAATAAACATAAAAGTGACAGTCCAAAGGAATTTTTCAAAGACCTATAATTCAAAAATTAGAAAATACTAAAAATGCTACAATTATGCCACCAATCAAAATCAGCAGAGTAAGCTTATTTTTTAAGTTTGCTTAAAATTCTGGTTCTCAAGTGGTTCTTATTTCAGCTCTGTTTTGCTATATGCTATATTTACATTTTTGGGTACTTCACATGTGTAGCATCCTATTCTCAGCTGTGAAATGATAATAACAGTAGTTGTTCATTTCAAAGTAACAGTAATTCTTCATCTATTAATATTTTATTTAGAATTTCACTGGGACATTTAACCACAAAAATTTTGCCACCATATTTATTGCAGAGGAAATCCAGGACCTTAGACCACAGACCTACATCAATCTTGTTCTTGTCCATCCTTTTAATTAAAGAAATGAAACTTCTGTGTGTATCATGGACATCTACTGAGGGTTACAGAAGCATTTGTCCTGTTAAAATCTCCTTCACAGCTACATGCACTGCACCACAGTGATCATCAGTGTAGACTAGAGGCTGCCTTGCATTTTACCATCATTTTGCTTCAGCAATTACAATTTGTTGAAATCTGGGTTCCGACCCCTATTGCCAGCCTTGCTGGTCAAAATCAGCAAGCTCACTTTGTTCTGTGGATCAAATTAGGCTAGCTCAACCAGCTGTTCTTTCCTTTTCAGTAGAATAAGTAGATTCTCCATACTTAAACAACATATTTTTACTCTTCAATAGTCCCTCTAGGATGAGTCAACTGGCTGGGCCACACCCCTGTGACCCAGAATCAATTGTCAGAGTTAATGGAAGTCATGCAGGTACATATAGCACTAAGATTTTCAGCCTGGACAAAAGAATACACCAAAACCACAACCTCAATGTAACAGGGAGAGATATATACAACTTGTAAAAGCAGAAGCTGTGCTGCCATCTTAGGTTTTTCTGATGGACCTCTTCCCATTTCAGTCCTAGAAAACGTACAGAAAAGTTGACGTTTTTAATATAATTTGGGGAAAAAAATCAGCATTCACTAGAAATATAGGCAGAAAAAGCAAAAATCTTCTATCTTCTGCATATCCACCTATTACTGCTGAGTTCAGCAGGTTTTAGTCACCCAGTGAATGCCAGAGCATGACCTAGATTTGTAACTTTTCCCTAAATTTGCAGATATTTCAGATATTTCCCAAGTAAAAGACATTGTTAAAAATGTACAGTTTGGTTGAGTTGTACTGTTCTGTATGAGAGCAAAGCCTCTGAGTATGAGTCCAACAGAAGCTTTAGAGTATTCAGGAAATTGTGATGGATTTAGGTCTGTATTTTTAAATGAGAAGAGAGGATCATGCCCTATACAACTGCAGCAATAAATAGAGCACAACCACAAAACCGAAATTGTGAACTGTTTTATCCTACACAGGTAACAAAGGCAGAATGAGTGTGAACAATAAAAAGAATTGATCAGCCTCATATAATGAAAAAAAAAAATAGATTAAAAAGGAACGGTTGAGTGAAACAAAGGACATTCCTGCAAAACAGGAAATGGACTAAGAAATCTAGACTATAACACAGAAAACAGTTGTGGTGAAAATTTAATCACTGTTTCCCAAAGAATAATCTCAAGAGAGCAATAAACCTTTCTAATCCCCCACTAATTTTCACAGATCTATGCTCCCTATGGAAACAGAGATATAAAGCCTGCTAACCTTAAGAATATAAAAAACATCAAAAGCATGAAAGGTCACACAAAGTTCCAGAAGAAGCTTGAAGCTTTACCTTCATGTTAGCAAAAGAAAAAAATCAGCTTAATTCTTTCATGGTAGTGACTTAGAAAGAAGCTTTTAAAATCAGTCCTCAAAATGTAAAGATGATATTCAAAGGCAGGATGCAATTTTCAAAATCAGATTTGAACAGGATTACTTAATTAAAAGAGACAAATTAAAAATAGGAAATGGTACAGCTGGTGCCTACAGAAAAAAAAAAAGGGGGGTGGGGGAGGTGGGTTATGAAGCACATCAGCAAACATTAAAAAAAAAAAAAAGAAAGAAAAGAAAAAAAGAAAGAGACAGAAAAGTTCTCAGTAGATCTTGACATCCAGCAAGAAAAAATGTGAGGATTTGGAAAATAATTTCTTAAAGATATGTGGGCTATAATTTTAACAGCAAAAATTCCATTAGGTATAGACAGAAAGAAAGAAAAAGCTCGTTATCAAATATTAGCTTTGAAGTATGAGACTATGACAAAGGTACTGTAGTGGATGAAAGCCAGCAATAGTCAAGGCTTAATAATTCAGCATTTCTCTCCAAGGCAGTCTCTAAAGTTGTATCAATCAAAACAAAAATGAATTTAGAAACAGGGTACATATGCAGAGCAAAAGACCATGAAAGCAATCTGAATATAGAAAAACTGGAAAAACTCTTGTCCAATTATCTTAAACAGAAGCTCTCATTAAATGTTTGCTGAATGTATGCAACTAAGCTTATGGGCAGCGTAAAATGACAATATGTAGTCTTTATTATTTTTCGTTTTGTTTTTCCTGAAGGATTTGATGATAGGAAAGAAATAACATATTAAAATTGAAACACAAGAACTACAGTGCATAAGGTTGAAGGTTTCACTGGGATCAGTAGGTCCTGTGGGAATCAAATGCAAGGCAATTAAGGCGTAAATTGATCACAGTTCACCTTATTTTTCATTTTACAGAGAAAAAGCATCTTTATCTCTGAACTGAGCTGCACAGTGTGGATGATGATGTCCCATCAGACTGTCCTGATGAAGTCACAAGGCACAAGGAATCTTGCATCTGAACTTCCGGCTGTCTCATACTAATGATTTTCCTTTTCCAAAACATTGGGGGAAAAAAAAAAAAAAAAAAAAAAAAAAAAAAAAAAAAAAAAAAAAAAAAAAGAACAAAGCACTAGTACTGCTGCTACACTTTGTAAGCTATTTTCTACAAAGCTATTGAATAGGAACAGACAGACAAGAACATTTTTTTGAAGCCCTAGTTGATAATTATATTTCTAATGAATGGCTGTGAATGCTGAAAATTTCTAAAAATCAGGCTCTTTGTCCTAAATAGCAAACTGCTCAAACAAGAATTTTCCATACATAAAACCCTTTCCTGTCTGTCCTACAATCAGAAAGACCATAACTTTCTTCCTCTGCCCCTCTGTGGTTTTCTTATTCTCTCCTATTTCCTACTCTTACACTTTCTTCCCTCTATTCCCATTCTTGTTCTTCTGCAGTGCTGTTCTTGGTGGAAGGTCTTTTCAGTCATCCTCTTGTTCAATACAGCTACTAATGGTAGCAATTTCTTTTGTTTACTGTCTTCTCTCCAGAAGTGCGAGTAAAAAAAATATGATAAGAGTCTTAGCAGATCGGTTGTTTTTTCTAATCCTCAAAGCATCCTGTAACATACCAATTTGATCACAGAGGCACATGAAATGATCCCACAAATTTACGAAAATCTACTTTGAACCCCTATCCCAAAAAATGTAATTGCAGTTGCCTGGATAAACTATAGAGACCCCATAATGTTAGTCACAGGAGAGTCATCACCCATCCCTTCCCCTTCCCTTAATCTTAAAACGGTATTTAATGGAGCAGATTTGTCCCTCGTGTAGTAGCATGTGCCCACTTCTATTAGCTTTGAAAATCTGTAGATGAAAATCAGTAGCCAAAACTCTGTACTCAGTGATAGGTTGCTCCATTATTACATTGACCTGTTATCTATTCACAGCTATTCCCCATCTGCATTATCAAATCTTCACCAGTTAACCAAGTGAGGAGATTTTGGGTTGCATTTATACTTTGCATAGAGTAAGATGGTGCTCCAGGAAACACTTTTGGCATGCTGAAGTAAGGCAGTAAAAGCCTTTTTTTTTTTTTTGTTTTTTTTTTTTTTTTTTTTTTTGAGCATGTATCAGTCATGTCTTCCTAGATGCATATGATGTATATATCAAACTCTTTCAGGATAAAAGACAAGAGTGAAGAGATAAAACTTCTTTACTTTGACAGCATGTTGACATAGTCCAGATTCCTATTTACCAGCATGATGGGAAATGGAACTACATAGGGAAAGATTTGACCAAAGGAAGCTGAGGTCAAACCTTGTGCTATGTCAAGGACTTCATGTGTAAAAACGGAATGTATAGAAAGAGAATGAGAATAAAAAAACTGTACTTGGGGGAAAAAAAAGTTTAATAATAGAATTTTTTAATGAACTTTCTTCAAGTTCCCTTTTATTTTTAGGAAGTTGATGTCTTACCAGTCCCTAGAGCTGGACTTGCACACAGTTACTACATAATCTAATGTAAGTCAATTTTAAGGAGATTTTAGTGGGACATGTTCCAAGTTTGCAGAGATTGTTTCATAAATAATTTAAAAATACACAAGTAGCTCCTCTATATAAATTGAAACTTTCCACCAAATACCTTATTAGTCTATTTATATTAATTTCAGTTCCTTAATTAGGCATCTATTTCACTTCCCCTTTCTCACTTTCAGTAATTATCTCAACACAAAGAGCAGATTGCAGATACGTCTATACAGACAGCATACCATCAAGCCCTGTGAGCTGCCCTTTCAAGCCTCTCAATCAGAGATCTATTACACTCATTTAATTAGGGCTGCAATGTAGAAGCTAGAACCCATCTGGAAATCTGGACCTCAGCATTACATCTAAGCCCTTGTGTTCTGTAGGTACAAGACAGCTGAAATTGCAGAGCCAACTGATGGTGAAACTGTGTGCACACACTGCAACAGGCTAGTGGAACTTCCTTGCTGCTTACATGAAAGGATGCTGCCTGCTCATACTGGTCAGTAATATCTTGTCACTGAGAAAGACCAGGACATCTGTCTTACAACTCCTGCTAGAATGGCAACAGGGCACTAATACCTCTTACTGGTACCCACCTTTCCAGTAGGCACAGCTCCTCACTCTAAAGGTCTTTGATTTCTGGTTTATTGTAGACATCTGATTCCAGAAAACAACAACAACAACAACAACAACAAAACAGAAGAAAAAGGTACACACACCTGATTCAGCAAAGGCCAATGTTTCTACAGAATCAAACTGAAGTTAAGATAAAAATAATGCACCATTGTTGCATGTAAAGAAAAGACAAAAGGGGGAAAAGAAATGGTTCTAGATTAAAATTAAGCAAGCCTCCTAAGGAAACCCAACACTGTTCACTGGATTTACTGAAATAGTTTTACAGGTAGGAAGGATGGCTCAGCAGCAATGTGAGAAGGCACCTTGCCAGGTCACTGCTGTCAGTTATGAGAGAGCAAGCAATACTGCCTCAAGTTCAAAACATGGAGAGTACAGAGGAATGCCTGCAAGTCATTAACCCAGAGCACCTCAGCATGTTAATTTCTTCAACTACTATAAGCATTCTTCCTGTCTAATGATACTTTTTTTATATAAAGTACACCTGATCAGTGTTTTTAAAGTTAGTGCTCAGGAATTTTTTTTTTTTTTTTTTTTTTTTTTTTTTATCTTATTGATCACTAAAAATGTTGTGCTGTTACCTCTAATACAGGGGTTTAGAATTTTTTCATGGATACTGAATCTATATTTAGATGGTCCCGTTTAAATATATTTTAAATTCTTAGTAAGAGATTTTTCTCAAGAAGATCAGTTGTCTTACATTTTAAAGAAATTGCTAGTTCTGTTGGAATGTTTGACTATCTAATATATGCAACACGCAAACTTGCTTTGATAGCTTTGCCTTTTTGGGGAGATATGTAGTACAATCCCTATATGTGATTCCACTTGTAGAGGCAGTATTAGCTGTCACACCTCCTGAAGCTGTCGTGATGACTGGTGATGGAAGACTGTGGGTAAAAGTCTGAGCCACTTTTCTCACCCTCATTAAACTTTCTCTTCAGCAGCATGTGGCACTGCTGGTAATGAGTTCCATCTGTGTGTCACCAGTCTCACCTAGAGAGAAAAAGCATTCAGGTGTTGGAGGTAAAAACTGACTTCAGAGAAGCCAAAGTTTGCAGCTAAAAATAAGCCTTTACTTTCAGAACTCTGCAGAACTCACAGATATTCCAATTACTTTTCCATGTTTAGTACTCAGAAAAAGCTTTTAGCAATACTCTTATCAGGTGATCTAGCTAACTGGTGAAAATAAATACAGATAATTAACAGTCAGAAATAGTTTTTTTCAACTTTTGTATTCTTAAGTTTATCAGTTCAAAAAGTAGCAAATTACCTCAAACTTACAATATTTTTCTATGAAAAATGTTCGATATTAAAGTTAAGGAAGTCAACCTTAGTTAATGATTCTGTTTATAAGTATGCTAGAGATAAAACCCTGTAACAACCCAGGCCCAGATTTGGCTAAAATGAGCTGTTTAGCAAAGGTAATGCATCTAAATATTAGCAACTGCAATTGCTAACAACTCTGTACATTAATGCACATCTGCTGCATTAATGCAGTAGAACCATCCGAAAATGAAAGGATGACCACCTTTCTTCAATTCCCATTGCATCCTTCCAGAAGAGGTGAAGACAACTGTAATGTTGATCAAAGCAAACTTTTCCGTCACATGATGTAAAACACAAACCATCATAACAGAGCAGAATATTTATTCAAGACCTGTAGCAATGTGTTTTCACTGTAATTTTTTATCCCTTTTCCTAATTTTACAAACTATGAGAGAATTTGATCTCATGCTCATACTTGTAGTGAGATTTGCCTAAATCTAGATTAATTATGGATTGAAACAAATTTTTCATTTGCACAATTCTGTTATTGTCTCTTGTAAATAAAAACTTTACTTAAAGCCTCTTCGGTAGATCTTTATTTTTTACTCAGTGAGTAGCTGAAAAAGAGCAGGCTAAATAAGCCATTCTTCAGACATGTGGAAGCACATGCCAGGAGCTTGCCTTTTTCAGTCACATTTCACTCCCTTTGTTCCAGCAGAACTCTCATTCACTTGAAATTGAAATTTTTACTAAGGACCGGAATATTTAATCTGCATGTCAAATGATGGAATAAACTATGTTGTTTTCCCTGACAGTTTAACAGCTTTAGCTGTATATATTTTGATGGCCTCCAGTATCACCAGGCTAGATTTTTTCCTTATTGTTTTCTTACCAGGATTTTCTCACTGATAACTTTTGATCAAGCTTGCATAATAAAGTTCTCATGCATTATAAACTGTGTTGAATATTCTGATAGCTTTCAGAAGTCTAATTTTTCATATTCAGCAATCTTTGAAGTCTTTCAGAGATAACCAAGTAGTCATTGAAACTTTTCATGTTGTACTTAGTGCTCCAAGGACAGTCCATAAATTCAGTTCTCTGGTCAATAGTAACAGGATACCAAATTCCTACAGGTTATGTCAGCAAGGTGTTTATTTAGGTAGCTTTGGCAGAACCTGATAAGTCACTGGATATAGAAGTAGGTCTCTAATTATTGAAATACATAATAATAGCAAGCCCAGATATAAATTTTAATAACATCTGCTTTAAGGGAATAATATCTCACAACAGACTTTGGCACACATAGATGCTACTATAGAGGCTTGCGAAATACTCATTTTCACAGCCTGAGTAACCTCAGAAATTGTGGGCTTTGCTATTTCTTAGTGTGATGATAATACTTACAACTTATCCAATCTTGTCTTTTGCCTGCAAAAATAAATGTGTATCACTGTCTGTGTTGGCATATCTCTAACTGCTAACAAATTATTTAAACCTAACTTGGATAAATTATGTCTCACTTTAGCTACAAATAAAGGTACAGTGACTTTTTTAACCTGATGTAATTGACTACACATTTCTAAGAAATATATAATTTCAAGTTATTCAATTACTATGAAACATTATCTTTGAAGATCTCAGCCTGAAAGCTATGATTTTTTTCAGAAATGTTTCTGGTATTTCTTCTTTTATCATAGTCAATGCATCTCTGCTTATCAGCACTGAAACACATAGCTTAAAAACACATACACCCAGATAACACTTCACTCACTATTTTCCCTGTGTTGATAAGAAAAGAAAGCAATTTTAGTGGGATTCAGATACATATTGGAAAAGCCAAAAAGAGCTGATTAAAAAAAAAAAAAAAAGTGTTAGTATGTAATAAGACTGTGAAAATAACACTGCCAAGTTCACTTCATGAATATGAACAGCCAAACCAGGGACTAGGACTGTTTCTTTTTGTCTTGTTCAGTGTGGATCTTTCTTTTTTAAAAAAAAATACATTCCATTGTTGAAAGCATATGGGTCAAATCAGGCAGTTACAGGATTTAAAGCCTCGCCTTTTGCATGTATTAAGCAGATGCTGCAGGAAGACTTAGAAGTTAGAAAGTCTCATTTTATTACAGCATTTGAACAATTTTTGAAGCTTTAAATTATCAACCATATCTTGTCTACATCTTATCAAGTCCCTCATTTTAGCAGGTTTATTTTTTACTTGATTTTTACCTTTTGGGTGGAAATTTTTTCCATCCATGTTCAACTCAGATTCAAATTTCAACAAACTTCAGGCAAAGTACCTGATCCTTCTCTGAGAGTGAAGATAGAGCAAGCCAAAAGTCTTATTAGCCTAAATTATTTCTAATCAGTTTTCCACAGAGGAAATTGAGTGGATCAAAAGAGGCTGAAATTTTTCTATCTGCCAGCACAGTGTGCTGTTTTCTGATCTACCAAAAGGCCTTAGTCAAAGCATAAATTGACAGTTTGCATAGAGTCACTATAAGAATGTTAGGGTATGAGAGACTGATGGACTTCTGACTTGATGGAGAGAAATCAGTTTATTGTTAATGATGCAGGGGTTTTATACTAATCACTTTCAACTGAAAGTGGTTAAGCAAATCAAGGCAGAACACAGGTGCAGCCACAAAGATAGCACACACACACACACATATATACATACATGCACACATACACATGTGCCAGCATACACACTATTCATTTGCACCCCTACGCACAACTGAGCACTCTGCTCTGGCCCTGGACAGTAAATCAAAGACTTTAGGTAAAATAATACATGGTCATTTTGTCAATTCCTAGGCCTCCATCATTTGCTTTTTTCTTGTTCTCATGGTGGGTCACTATATTAGGGTTTGTAGCTAAAATCTCCAAATACTCCACAGTGACACAAAGTTAATGTATTACTGATTAGACTTGGTTTGATACTAGAGTTATAGTATCCATTTTACCAGTATTTTCTATCCCTTTATTTTGGTATATTTTTGCAATATTTATATTGATGAAAAAATATCAAAGCAGTCCATACAAATATGAGTGATCCTGTTTTTATTACTAATTCTCTCCATTGTAAAAGAAGCATAATATAAATATGTCAAAAATACTTCTATATGTGCATGTGTGCGTGTATCTTGAGACTAGGCCACCTGTGAGTTTTCCATATTTCAAGTTCACCATTAGCTGAGCATGGCAGGTATTAGCACAATATAAAAAATCACAAAGCAATAATGCAGTGAGTAGTTCATGTATTAACAACTGCTTTTTAAAACCCATGTTGGTTATTCCATGTTAAATTTCATCAAAAATGTCTTAGGAAAGGTTTTTGCTGAATAATATCATGCATAAGAAACAATTCCATTCTGTCTTTTAACCTTTATAGTCCATTTCACTGACATCTCTCCATTTCACATCAGTGTTTTTGGGCTTTCAGGAAGCTATCATTTATGAACTCACATTCCTTTGTTCAAAAAGCTTTGAAACCATTTATATTCAAGTTTTTATGTCTGATAACATACCTATGTCATATTGATTAAACATTTTTTTCTTAGTAAAGAACAGGAATAATTAAATGTACTTATTTTTAAATAGCAACTCTCCTGTGCTCTATCCATTCCCAACTAGTAAGACAATAACCATAATTAAGTAATAAGAATAATAAAAAAATTCAGAGAACCTGCATAATACCTTCTTTTTTGCCATAGACAAAAAATTGTCTCATTGGTAGCAAAGTATGTAGAAATTTGTATATTTTTCAGTTATCTATTGTGCAGATGGTTGATAGTAAATTTTTTTGAGTGAATCAAGCTCTTTTCAACAACATTATGCAGATGAGTTTAGAATAAAATTTAATATTAACATAAGATGCTAGAATAAAATATTCATCAATGATGACTCATGGTCATTTTTTTACTTGGTTAAATTATCCTACGATCTTTTAAATTGGATGGTTTTTTTCTGAATTCCTGTTTAATTTCTTCTCAATCCCCTTTGATAATGATCTGTAAAAATAGGAAGATATCTAATATTTTCAAGAGTGAAGACAAGTAAATGAACTGGTGACTGGGCTGTTGTGACTATGGCACATGGACTAAATAAGGAATAGATATGTTTAAGCTTTATCTTAGAAATATAGTATGAATGCTAAATATTTATAAATATATGTAGGTACAGAAAATCAAAAGGTGAGCAATTCAGATCTATATGGACCTTGTGAGACTGAAAGCAGCTAAGAATAAATAAGGCCACAGCTGCTGCGAACTGGTAAAGGAGAAATCACTCCCTAGGAGTTCTTAGCAACTCTCCAGAAGTTTCTCATGAGAACTCCTCAGGTTTCCCACAGGACACCAGAGATGTTCCTGAAAAGTCAGGATGATTTCACCAAAGCACTGGACTTGGGAGATATGGATTATAACCAATTGGGATTTGTAGTTTGATAGTGTAAGCTTTAATTTAGCCAATGGAACGTAGCCTTAACCCTATATAAACTGTGTGCAGCATGTAATAAATGGCATTCGCTAGATCACATTGGTCTGTGCGTGGTGTCCTTATTCCTCTGCATTTAAATATTGTTTACTTTAAATATATATATTCTTATGTAAATGTACAAACACTATAAAAATATACTTTCTCTGAAGTGAGTATGCAAATCACAGAACTGGTATTGTTCTGTATCATGTCTGTCATCATAAAATGAGACAAATACAATGGGAAAAATATGTACATTTTTATCTATGTTATTCAAGTTCCACAACTATTTCTAGTTGGGGGGGAAAAAAAAAAAGAAAAAGAAAAAAAAAAAAAGACTAACAGAAAGCTGAAAAACGTGTGAAAAAAAATATATTTTTAAAAAATATGAGTATGCTTTATGTCAACCTATCTGCACTTAAGAAATAGAGTAGAACTTCATATATTTACACTGAAAAGAGAATTAATACAACATTTTGTTCTCTTGGTTAGGATAGAAATGAACCTTTGAAGACTGAGGCAAAAAAGTTGAGTCCCTCAGTCTTCTTGTTCATTGCTACCAGTTTTCCAGCCTTGTTTACTGCAGGGTGGAGGTACACCTTCTCTGACCATACTTTTCTGGTTAGCATACCTGTACAAGCCCTTGTTATTTGTTGCATCCCTTACTAAATTTAGTTCCAACTTCACCTAGGTCTTTCTCACTCCAATCCTACACAGCCAAACTTCATCTCTATACTCTTCCCAGGTTAGCTTTCCTTGTGTCCACTGCCCACGCTTTTCCCTCTTTCTCTTTAGTTTGACCAGCAGGTCACTACTCAGCCATGCCAATCTCTTGCCTTCCTTGCCCTATTTCTTGTTTCTGAGGATTGCTAGCTCTTGCACTCTATGGAAGACTTCCTTAAAGATCTGTGAGCTCTATTCTGCATCTTTATCCCTCAGGGTAGTCTCGCAGTGGATCCCCCTGACTATCTCCTTGAAGAGGTAGAAGTTTGCTTTTCCAAAGTTTAGGGGTTTGACTTTATTACCTAACCCATATACCTCAGGACTGCAATCTCCACCAACACATGATCACTGCAGCCCAGGCTGCCTCCAGTCTTGATGTCATTAGTCATTTACGTTGGTGATCATCAGATCCACTGTTGTATCCACTCTGACAGGGTTGTCTGTTGTGAGGCTTAGGAAGTCACGCTCCATGCATTTCAGGAGTCCCCTGGATTGCCCACAGTGTGCCATGCTTCTTTCCCAGCAGATGCCAGTTGAAGTCTCCCGGCAGGACAAAAACCTGTGAGTCCACAGGTTCCCTTTGATCAGGGACCTGTAGTATACACCAACCATGAGGTTCCCTTTGTTGTCTTAGTCTCTGATTCTTATCCACAGGCTTTTGAGCTGCTCATGGCTGTTCTTCAGAGACAACTCCTCACACTCAGTCCACTTCTTCATATACAGGGCAACACCTCAGTCTCTCTTCCTCCCCTGTCTTGTCTGAACAGCCTGTAGCCATTGATAGTTGCACTTCAGTCACAGGATTCATCCCACCAACTTTCAGAACTGGCAACAAGGTCATGTCCACAGGTAAATTCTTCCTCTTAATGTGTAATGCATAGTTCCATGTCTCTGATGTGAGACACGCAGTACATATTTATTACCAAAAAGAAAATCTGATCATTCATTAAACTCATTAACCATTATAAATCAAATGTGAAATTAAATGATCAGGTCTTATCTTCTAGAAATATATACTGCTGGCTGTTTAGAGCTGCTGTGCAGATAGGTTGACATTTATTTTAAGCATAACTCTTTAGGGTTTTTTCAAAATTAACATAGCAATTTTTAAGACAACAAATTTGTTACTGTCACTGTTAGGAGTAGAAACTAAGGAAAGAAATGAGCATTTCTGTTCTACAATTTTTTTTACTTCCCAAAAAAGTGTGTTATGCCCTGTTAGCTGTATATAAGAATCTAAATACTGAGGCAGTGTCATTGTCAGTATCTTATAATTCACCCTTTCTCCCCACATTACCAAACTTTCAAGTTCATCCCACAGCTGCATTTCTTGAGGGTTGTTCAAATAGTTGACTTTTCACTTCACAGAAGTGGCATTTGCTCCAACCAGGGTGGCAATAATAGCTTGGAAGTATACATTCAGTTTCCTTCCAGATAAGACAGAATCACTCCGAAGTATTCTTCAGTTTCTGTTCTGGAGAGGACAGATTCTAGACAATATCTTCATGGATGCAGAACATGGGGGAAAACTGCAGGTCATAATCTTTTCATTTATCTACCAAATCAGCAGGGAAAAAAAGAATTCATTTCTACTCCCATATCTATCATTGAACTTCTTTGTCTTTGTTTCTATGCTTCTGTAGAACTTCAGTCATGTCAGACCATGTACACTCTTCGAGTTGTCTCACAGTACTGTTTTCACTGTGTATTTCAAATCTTAACTTATGCATTTATTTAAGAGTTTAAATTCTTAAAATAATTCAGCACATTACAGTGAAGAATCCAAAATTCTAAATATTGTTTTGTTTCACGTTTGAGTCTGTCCCACTTACAAGACATCACAGGGCCAGTAGCACATTTAATCTCACTTCTGTATCAAATGGCATGAAGTTTTAGGACACTGAGTCTAGAATACTGATTCAGGCCCAGTGTGGTGGTCTCAGTTGAATTAGATTTAAAATGCATCTGACCTCAGAGCATGACTCAAAAGCATTTATAAATAGATATTAAAATAAAGTTCACTCATCCCCATCTAGCTGGAATGACAGAACATAGAAATAATATAAAAGCAATAAAGCAGAACATTCATGGCATCAACTTTAATTTTATTCTGAAAGATTCCTGGATTTTTCAATGCATAAATTCACAGCTTCTGTGTAGACGTTTTCCACTTTTTTTTTTTTTTTGGATGTGTGTGTGTGTATGTGTGTGTGTTTGTGTGTGTGTGTGTGTGTTATGTCTGTATAATACAAAAAAAAAAGAAAACCGGAAGCATCTGAGATATCTCAAACCCATTTGTTCTCCTTTGCAATATGGAGACCCATTGCTGAAGCTCAGAAAGAAATAGGGAATATTGGAAGATGTTTGGCACTCTTTACTAGTTTATTGAGTCTATGTCTCTTATCCGTAAGACATGCTCAGATTTCATGTCTGTCAGCTTCAAAAGGTAAAAGGGATGTGGAAGAGAATTATATGCTTCTTGTGTTTTCCTGGGAACCTTGAGCATCCAGATTAACTAGGTGTGCCATATATCTGATATTAACTCTGGCCAACTAAATGCAAGGGTTCTGCCTATTCTTTGTCTTGTCTTCTCTGTTTCTTTTCTCATTCTCTTGTTCTATGAAATAAAGCACCTACAGTGTAATACCTTGGATAATACCATGACTTTGTCCAAAACTAGAAAAAAGGACAGCTCTGATGTAAATATATGTGTATGTGTGGGTGAGTGTGTCTGTCTGTCTGTCTGTCTGTCTATCTATCTATCTATCTATCTATCTATCTATCTATCTATCTACGTGTGTGTGTGTGTGTGTGTGTGTGTATGCATATCAGCAAGGAACACTTGCACATTTCTGTTAACTATAGAGATCAACCTTTTGGTCCATTTCTTGGCCATGAGTACTACAAAATTCTGCAGTATTCAGTGTTATACAATAATCTGATTCATTCAAGTGTCATTAAGTTCTAAGTAAATCAAAAGGCATATTTCCCCCTAGTTCACAAACTGCAAAGACAATTCCTCAGTTCATCCTCTGAAATCTCTTTTTGACATTGAAATGAGGGATCTGAAGACAATATGAGTTAAGATTCAGTCTGCTTTTTTTGAACTAAAAAATACAGCCTTTGCATTGCAGAATTCTCAGACAAGGTTTAAAAATACACTCCTGAACAGAAGTTGTGTTATCCCCATGCTTATATCCCCAATTGTGCTGTAATATAATACATTTTAACAAAATTCACAGAAATGTTCTATGAGCACATGTTGGAAAATTCAAACAGACTGGCTCTGCCATCTGCTACTTCTGATAAGAGACTCATCTGTCTGTTGAGCAGGTAGTGGAGAGACTACTGAGGAAAAAAAAAAAGAAAATTAAACACTGAAAACATGCTGTATCTCACAGTTATTTGTGGACATGCATCACCTAATTGGGGGTCAAACCAATGTTGTTAAGTATTTAAAATGCATTTTGGGTTCAATTTAAGTTAGATATGAATATATGCAGAACACTACAAAGTAAACCTATTGATGTAATTTGGCCACTGAACTCAACTCCATCTCTGTTTCAGTGACAAGACTAGCAAGAGTAGGTGTAATCATGAAGGAACACTTATCACAACTGTGACACTAATAAGTACAATACCAGAATCCTCAGCCTGCTGGGGGCACACAATTAAAATAGCATAAAGGTTAGCTCCATAATTACTGTCTGTTCTGAGTAAGGACAGCATGCAGTTGCAGTGTTCTGGAAGCAAACCTAGAAATTACTCATTCCCTTTCTTTTTTCTTTTTTTCCAGTACCAACAGGAAAGTGCTACAGTTCTGAGCTGTTGTAGAACACCATTATTTTATTTTCCATTCAAGGTTGATACACATGCCCAAGCATTAAAAGCCTGACTTTTCCTCACACCTGGTTTGATGGTTGCATTCTTTGTAGGCATGGTGATCCCATGCACAATACTATGAAATGCAGATAGCTTAATAAGCCTTTAGGACTCTTTCACTTTTATTTTCTTTTATGTTGCCGAAAGACAGTCCTTACAAAAGCTAATGACATTAATGACATCTGTTGGTTACTATGGGATAGCAGCCCACCGTTAACATCTGTCACTCTGTGACAAGGGTAACTGTGAAACTAGCCTTAAAAAGTAGCTTAAATGTACCCTTGTTGGCGACACCTGAAGAGGGCATGCTCATGATGAGGAAATGAGATCAAAAGGAAGAATCCAAAGATTATAAAGATGCGTAGGATGGCGACATTTTGTTCACCGTCCTAAGGGAGGATAGGGAGAAAGATGGCCTCACAGTGATCATGAGAGGCTGAAAGGATCCGTCATTGAGGAAAAGGAGAAGAAAAAAAAAAAAATGGTTGAAACTGTGATTAGCTCCAGGGGTGGATCCTTAAGAGAAAAGATGAACTGCAGCAGAACAACTGAGTGGGACAGAAGAAACATTAACCTTTTATTTGAAATGACTGGAACAGAGGGGAAGCCCACATGTGAAGCTCTTCAGTGGTGTAGGACTCTATTCAGGATGAAAGGCAGAAGGTCTTGGAAATGGTAGACACGAGGGAGATCTGACTGAATGTTAGATATTTCCCTGTATGAGGCAAGTAATGCCAAAGGGACTACTCTGAAATGGCAAATAGTAGAAATATCTTAAGAATTCTGGGATAATGAGACTCGTCAAAAGACTGGTCAGGAAAGATTACTCTTGACAGCTCTCAATAAAACCCTGTTATCTGCTTTTCATTCTCTCTTGTCCTCTCTCTGTCAGTGGAGTAAATCAAGTACTTCTCTGCAGACTGGATGAAATCTTTATGTAGATCTTCTTCCTCTTGCCCGACATACTCTATCAACTTCCACAAGAGGATTTCTAGTGTTCATCTCTTTCACTGACCTGTCTGTGCCCTGTTTCTAGATGTGCATAGGTTTCACAGGTTTATCTAAACATTTCATGTAATTCTCTGAAGTTTACAGACCCCGTAGACCTCATCTCCAACTATATAAATGTGAAGAGATTTTTTCAAATCTGGCATGATAATTTGAAAATAGCAGTGCTAATCCAGCAAGTATTACTGATAAAAATTGTTTTTAAAGATAAAAAATCCAAATGTTGGGGAGACAGGTCACTCTTGATTAAAACTAAATAACACTTCCTGCACTGCACAGTAGTTTGGAATGTCAGTAGCTGTAGCCTTATCTCCCAGACTTCCTTCCAGAGCGTGTTAAAAATTCAGGGATGCAGGTCATAAGTAAGTGTTTATCTTAATATTTTGGCAGCATTATATTAAATCAATGGAGCAGAGTGATCTCAAAATAAAGATAAATACAGTAGAAAACTCGCTGTAGGAGCGAAGAAAGGTTGTAAGACATTTATGTTGCTTTTTTTATCCTATTGAATCTTCCATGAATGTCATTAAGAAGAAATCTCATCTATTTATTTGTGTTGAACCAGCTAGTTCACTTAAGAGCAATATAGTTTGGTTACTCAAGAAAAAGTGTTTTGCAGGGCAGGTGAGAACCCGTACAGTTCAATCCAGTCAAAATTGGTCATGTGCTTTTTAGTCTATACTATATTTCTACGTTCAATGACTGCAATAATTCACACAAGAATACTCCAGGATCACTGATCAGCTTTCTACCAACTGAAAGCTCCTTACAGTATGAGAAATTATTACAATTCTTATGAAATTTCTTGGATTTCTCATTGCACAAAATTTTATCCCTGAAAAACCATTGTTTTTCATTAACACTGTTGAAGGCAAAACTTTAATAAATACAGGGGACAAAAATGCCTGTTGAGTTTCTATAAAAATTGAACGTCTGTTAAGGCAGACACAATGAAGAAAGAAGCACACATCCACAAGTAAAGTACATATCTTGTTAACAGATTAAAAAATATTAATTGCAAAAGAAAGCTGAAAAATGCAATTTCATGGAGTTATAGATTTATAGAATGGTTTGGGTTGGAAAGGGGCCTTGAAGATCATCTAGTTCCAAACCCCCTACCAGGGGGCACCTTCAACTAGACCAAGTTGCTCAGAGCCCCATCCAACCTGGTCTTGAACATTTCTGTTGCCAAAAATGGGAGAAAAGATTTTTCCAGACAATATTAATATAAAATAGAGAGCTGGTCTTTAATGAAAGTGTTTTCAGGTGCTCCACAATACATAAGTGCACCTACAATATGAGGTTCTTACAAATTTACAACACTGCTTAATTGTCATATCTAATGGATACATCCAACCTAAAAACCATTTGCCCCTGGTACAACCTTCAGAATTGCCGCATTGGAGCTTTTCCAACGGTGCTGGGCCCTCTGTCTTGTATTGACTGCAATGTATCTTATTATTCTGATCTAGGTGCATGTGCCAAATGGGATGTCCTTGCTAAAATCTCTTTTCTTGAAAAGTACATTGAACAGACCTTCGAGAATGTGACACAAACCGTGAGAAAGGGATTTATAAACTGTCAGTTGCTGTCTTAAGTGTGAGAAACTATATAGCTATATTAAAAACTATAAATATACAGAAATCTTAAGGCATCATTTCCAGGGATAGGACACCCACAAGTTCCCTGGACAACCTGTTTCAATGTCTCACCATTCTCACAGTAAAGCTTTTTTTTTTCCTTATACGTAATCTAAACTTATGCTCCTTCAGTTTTAACCCACTCCCCCTTGTGCTGTCACTACATGCACTGGAAAACAGTCTTGCTCCATCTTTTCTCTAATTTCCCTTCAATTTCTCATACAAGTACTTCTGTTGCATTAGAACTTTGAAAGTCTATTTGCTAGCAGTACAGTATACCATTCCCATCTTATTTTCTTTTTTCCTTTTTTTCCTCAACCACAAAAATTCAAACATTTCATTTATTATCGTAGAACATATGGCGATGTGTCAAAAACCAGAAGTTTGACAGAAACTTTCTTTGACTGTAAAACTTGATAAAGGTGTAGTTTATGTAAATGAGTAATGTTAATTGTCCTTTGTAATAGAAGTTATGTCTTTTAAGCAACTAGACCAAGTTTGACATTTTATGAATATTTTGTGTTGCTGCTATGTTCAGACAAGCTGTTCTATACACTCTGTGTTATGGGAAATCTCTCAGCTTCACTCTTTTTGATTCCATTTATATATCTGCTCCAAACAGAGCAGAAATTTGCAGCTTTCATTCTTACTTTTCATAGGTGAGCCCTTAAGAACTGTAAGTGTAAAAGCAATGCTTACCATAGTAGATGTGACTGAACCTGCTATCGTTTCCATTTTTTTCTACAAATGGATTGTCTTTGAATTAATATTGGAAATGACCCCAAACAGTGTATCTTTCCAATAGTGTTCTTTTGAGATGTGTGGTACAATTTGTAACCTGAAGATAATTGTGTCAGGCTTTCTGCTGGCATAGACACCATTGACATAACAATTTTTCTTGGTTCTTATCTTTAAACTCTTTGTAAAAATTGTAAGGAGTTAGATAAGCACTTCAGTACCAGTGTATTCAGAAGGTATGGACACATCTGTAATAACCAATACTGTCCCTGGTTATCACCCTGGGATATTGTCAGTGACCTTTCTTATTAGCACTACTCTCTAGTATAATGAATAGAGGCTTATAATCACCTGAAAGGAACACATTAATTATCTCTATCACTTTTTTTCACTGCAAGTTGTCTTTACCTTACAAGATCACATATATGACTTTGGAGAATACCATAAACCCTAACCCCATATTGTGCACATACAATCAATGAACAGTAAACTACAGTTTCTATAGTTATAGTAAATGGTCCTTATGTGTAGATATATTAGAATAGTTGTTTCTTATTTAAATGCTTTTAATTCACATTCAGTGAACAGTGAATAGTTAATTAACTTTTCACAAGCATAGGCAGAATATTTGTTTATATAGTTCCTTTGTGTATATGGGAAGCCCTCCTGGCAAAGTTAAACACCTTTACATGCATACAAACTATCCTATTTCGATTGACAGAGCTTCATTAAATAATTTATAATTACCTTCCTCATTCCTTTTTTTTATGACTGGTTTGAAATAGACACCCACAAAGTCATTTCAAATGGTGCACTGCATTAATACGAATAAATATTCCAGGAGGCCAAGACTATGCACCTTTCAAATATTTTTCCCCTGTGGAGTTTACTCAGCAAAATCACAAATCACACAATTTCTGATAATACAGTAAGCAGTTCATAACATTTCTTTTTTATACTCTTGTGCTATTTTTTCTATTACTGTAGATAATAATTGGCATTTTGTGATATTTAAAATCTATTACCTTGTGTTATTTTAAGAATTTCATTCAGTTCTCTTTTTAGAAAAGGGAGTGAGATAACAGAATTCAAGATATCAGAAAATTTGTAGTTCAAGTCTTAATTTTAGAATCTGTATAATTTTAGGTTGAGTATTCCAAAACTAATTTCTGTTTGACGTACCATATTCCTGTAGTTAACAGGTTGTGAAACTGAAGGAATGCAGGTTCAAATTTGAATATAGCTTTGCACATTTGGGATTACTCAAGCAGAAAAGTGTGACCAGATAACAGTTCTCTATCAACATTGCATTGACTATCAGGACAGGGCACTAGGATAACATAAGGGAGGAAAGTGAACAAAGATGTAGTACTGTGTAAAACAGCACTTTGCACCAACCAATCTTGTTAAGGGTGTATATAGGTGTTGTGCATGTATGCTCTACCCATGTAACAAATACAAAGTTATCAGCGTTGGTTCAGAGTGCAGTGAAAAAGGGGCTAAACTAATTCAAATTACCTTGCATTTACTTGGATTAAGCCGTTCACTTGGACAATTATTGTGGATCAGCTGTGTCTAAAACCTTAGCATTTCCTTGAGCTGATCTTCTGTTGTATGTGTCCCAATGTAATATTAATTGCCCCAGAGAGAAAGAGAAAGGGTTCTTCTGATCCACTTGTTAAACATTTATATGAGAGGGGTTATCTGAGTTAAAATGAGTATGTGTTGAAAAAACTTAATGCGATTTTTACCTGTTACCAGCTTTATCTGTTAGTCTGATGGTTAAGGTACTTGAAAGAGTTTGAGAGTTCAAATATTCTCATTTTAAATCTTTGTCTAATCACTAAGAAAAAAAAAAAAAAAGTAGCATCATCTTCAGCATCATTCTTCTTTTTTCTTGTTCACTTCTTATTACACATGCCCTAAATTCACTTTTGATACATCTCATGCGAACAGAATTTAGTGTTTTGTTTGGGTGGTAGAGTTACATATTTTAATTTCGGTTTTATCTAGCTGGATGCTTATTATTAATTTAGTTCTTAATTGCTGATAAATGACACTGAATTAAAAAATTAATTACTCAGAAAATAATTCAATGAGATCTTGTAACTAACCTGAAAGTTCTTGTGGGACATAATTTCTGTTTCAATGCCCAGAGGCTGGAATTTTTTGTTCCAAACAAAGGTAAAATCCTGGTCCCATGGTATAATCTCAGTCCCACTAATTCCTTGAGACTGACTACTGAATTCCAGGATTGGTACCCCCCACCTTCCTAAAACTCACTCATATCAGACTGTCAGATGAGTAGCATTTATACACTATCCACAGTATATTCATTTTAATATTTTATATGTCTATATGTGTATGTGCACTCCAGAGGGCAGATGTAACAGGAAATGTTTTTAAATCAGTCATATGCTACCAAAGATTAGCTAGTGCATTAATAAAAATCAAAGGTTCCAAGAGCATAATTAAAGTTGTACAAATTTCAGAGGCTTTTCATAATGTAGTTTTTATGATTACTGAAAGAATATCACGCTACCGTGGTAGAAAAAACGGCATATTTTTTCTTCTGATCAATCAGCCTATGAAATACATACGGTGTGGCTATTTGCACAGTCTACTCCAGAAAAAAGTTTAGATGCATGTTTGTATATGATAGTTGAAGGTCTGTGTTCCTGTACTGTCAGAGGAGAGAGGTAGAAACTGCTGAGAAAGTGGTTCAAAGTTCAGAAGATAAATGTGTGAAGTATGAATAGCCCACAAAGCATGTAAGCAACATACCTACCCATTCGACAGATGGCAGACCCATTAAGGTTGGATGTGAATATAAAAGACAGAGCTTGCATCTTTTTATGGTCCCAGAACACCAGTAAAAATACATAGGTATGAATCCAAAGCTCTCCTGACAGTAGTTGCATACTGAAGCAACCCCTGATAAATAAAACAAAAGTCAGGTAGTATCTGTAACAGTGCAGACAAAGCCACACAGTCTCAGCTAATCACTTAACTAGCAATCAATGTCATTTCACATAAAATAAGCAAAGGTGAAAAATGAAACACTGACATTGTGAATGCTTGATTAAATCTGGAGCTGATTAGGCTGGCACAGTTTATGTTAAGAGTACAGGTGGTAAATCATCACACTCTTAGGTCAAGTCAAAGAAGATATATAATTAGAAAGACAAGCATACTGCAGCCAAGATGATTCAGACTGGAAATTTAAATGCTTGTTAGCAAAGCCCTGGCAAGCATTAGGAATAATGCATTAAATAACTGTTAATTTGAATTAAAAGTGTTCTGTACAAATACATTGAGCTAACAGGGAAGTTGTAGCTTTTTTCCCTCTGTTTCTATAGCTAGAATTTTTGTCTATAAATAAGTGATTTCATTCACAGTGACCAGTTCTTGCAATCTTTTCTAATACTCAATTTTCCCTCCATACTCATATATATGGACTGTTCTGCTTCTTCATTCACAGCATTTCATTGTGCTTGATTATTTTTGTATATTCTGTTCTACATAAATCTTCTTTGCTATAGGATCTGGCTTCTTTCCACTACTGCATTATATATTAATTAATATGCTTTAGCATAGTGTAAAAGGAACTTTAATCAAGTGAAAATTATCTGGCTTGGTGCAAAAGTAACTCTTCTTGTACAGGAGATTGAGTAGTCTCACAGGTATGTTTTGTCCTTAAGCTCTGTGATTATATCAGAAATAGTGGATGCAAGGACATGGGAGTGCTTAAAGGCTGATGTAGGACTGTTTGTACCAAGGTTCTCCTTATCTCCAGTTCACATCCAAAGTTTTCCTCTCATAAGAAATGAACAATCACAGAATCAGTTGGAAAAGACCTCCAAGATTATTGAGTCCAACCTTTGACTGATCAGCACCTGATCAGGTCCTTAGACTTGATCAACCAAACCTTAGCACTAAGTGCCATGTCCAGTCATTTCTTGAATGGTTTCAGGGGTGGTGGCTCCACCACTTTCCTAGGCATTCTTTTGAAATGCTTAACCACCCTTACAGTGAAGAAATTCTTCCTGATGTTCAACCTGAGCCTCCCATGGCACAGCTTGTGTCCATGTCCTCTTATCTTGTCACTAGTTGCCCAGAAGTAGAGGCAGACCCCCATCTGGCTACAACATACTTTCAGGTAGTTGTAGAGAGGGATAAGGTCTCCTCCCTGGGCCTCCTCTTCTCCAGGCTGAAAACCCCCAGCTCTCTCAGCTGACTTACTCAATGGACATGCTCCAGCACCTCCAATATCTTGAAGTGAGGGGCCCCGAGCAGGACACATTCCTCAAGTACAGTATCATAAAAACTTTAATGAGATTCCTATTTGAAATAATTTGAGAATGAAGATTTTTACAGTTTAATAATTAATGTCATATATAACCTCTAAAACAATGTCTCATTGTAGTTACTCCTTATTAACTATGTCTCAAAAAGGCATTGAGAAACCTCATCCTTCTGAAAGAGGGTCTGTCTGTGCTTAAAAACAAGAACTAAATCTTTTGTTTTATTCTGGAGTAATAATTTTTTTCAGATCTCTTGAGATCTGACAATTGATAACTTAAATAGGACTGAAATCAACAGGTGTGACATTGTTAGCTTTCATGGGAAAATCTTGTGTCAGCAAAGAGAGGAGAGTTTGTTTATGGGATCCTTGCTAACAATGGCACCAGCTTGAGTGTTGCTATCAGTTAATCTTTCCTGAGACCATTTTGTACTGATTTTTTTATTTATACTTCATGCCACTATTTTCTATGCTTCTTATCATTTGTCCTGTGTTTGGTATTCCTACTAGCCTTGGCTCTCAACAAATTATTTTTCATCACACTTTTACATTTGCAAGTCAAATAGTGTGCTCAGGTTTAATCAGAGGTACAACATACTCTTGTAAAATGGCTAATAGCATCCACAATATTATCTAAATTAATTATGTTCAGTTTGAAATAACTATTTTTGATATCTGAATTCACAGTTCACTGTACTGACTTTGGAATAAATGCTGTTTTCACAGATGAACTGAAAAGATGATTTACCATTAACTGTAGAACTACTGACCAAATGCTTCTATTTAGAACTAAAGTTGGGTTTGTGTACTACTTTCAGTGTAGTATGATGCAAATAGGTTGTATAATTCATCTGGGCCTGTTGGAAAATCCTAGTCTGTATATTTAGCTTTCCAATTTTCTTTGCTTCTCTGAGACATACACAAAGTTTTAACATCCCTTCCAATGTAAAGCAATTGCTTTCCATGTCAAACAAAAGCTCTTATTAGTGTGAGGTAATGTGTTAGCTGCTAAGAAGATGCTGGTATGCTAGTAAACTAATAAATATTCATAAATAAACTTGAACTACACAATGCACATATTCTCCAAAGAATGTGCTATAGTCTTAATCCAGAGAGTGTTGTAGTAATTAACAGATAAAAGGGGAGGTTCATTAAATGAATATGCAGTGTCATGAAATCAGAGCTCTGCATTGATCACTGGTAACTTAAAGATTCTTCCTTAGCTAGAATATTTTGACACCCCATTTATCACTAGCCCTATTTTTAGATTTTTAATTAGCAGATCACTAGCGCTTACCTCATTAACTTAGCTTCTGCAAAAACATTATTTCTAGAGATAATAGCTAGGTTAGAATAATCACCACTCCCAATTTCTTGAGCTGCAAAGAAGGACAGGACTTTAGTTTCTATAACATGAAAATATATTTCATACCAGGCAAATCTGACCTTGACTCAAAAACATGTGTCTTATTTTCTGAACAATTTCTCTTCATTTTATTTTTCTAAATGCACTAACCTTGAAACAGACACCTTTTCAAAGACAACAGAAACATTTTGCTGATTTATATTAAATGTTTATTTCTAGCCCTCTATTTTAAAAACGTTTTGAGATACATTTCAGCAGAAAATTGTACCTTGATACGTGTTTAACAGAGCTTGCTGTATATTTGTATAGACAAGTTTTTAAACAGTTGGCCTTTATAGACTTTTTTATGAGAGAAAACGACATGTTCAAGAGACAATGTGAATGAAATAAAGACATATTTACACTTATGTTTGTTAAGTATAAAGGCTTAAGACACTAATAAGAAGCAGAGAATTGACAAATCAATGAAGTAGGTCTTGCACAGATGTTTCCTTCAATGTGAAGTGCCTATTTTATTGCTTATACCATTGGAAGGCATATTCCACCACTGGTGATATATAGGAGTATACATCATGCCATACTATTTCAAGATTATATAATTATCTCTGCAATGTGCATGTTATATTTTCAACATGCTGCTTAAGGCTTAAGGTTTTGTTGTTATAAGACCCACAATTAAATCCTCTTAACGTCTTTTTGCTCTAACATATGTAGCAACAATGAAAATATTAAGCTAACCTCAATTAAATGGCCAATGACTTAGGTAGCTTAACAATATTTGCATCCCCTGGCCATTCTATCCAATTAAAATTCCTGTCAAATGGAAGAATTGATTAGTTTCTTTAAGCAGAGAGGTTTACATCATGCAAGCAGACGGACTAAATAATTTAGGTTAGAGCTTTCAACACATTTCAAATGCTGTCATCACTGCCTAGTGAAACAGTTTATGGCATCCTAAGACTTGCTTTCATTACATTCACTGATTTTGCAATCAACAGTAAGCCAGAAGTTCAGAACACCATCTAAGAAGGTCATAGTGCCACCACTGAAAATAGTCTGGGGAAAGGTCACCTAATTATTTTGTGGTTTATGATGTTTATAGCTATGCTCTGATATGTAACCATGTGTATGCAATCTCATTAAGCACTAATGCTAGCTTTGTAATGAAAACAATCTGTTTTCAAACTTAAGAACTAATTTTCTCATTTGCAACATCTTTGATGTAAAACATCTAGCGCACAGGACTTTCCCAGGATGAGTACACAACGTGTGAAGCTTATCATTACACTATTAAATTAATGCAATGGATGACAAAATGAACTTGTAGGGAAAATATCATTTGTTATACTTATACTGGAGTTGTTTCTATGTAGACAGTCACATGCATATATGCAAAGACTCATTTAGATTCTTTTTCAGTGAATCATACAAAACTGGAGAATGTGGTAACCTACTGTAAAAAGTTTGCAACAAGCAGGATCTTATCAAATTCTGAAAAAATTTTTCTAGAACACTGGTAACTTCATGAAGAGTTAAGTGAGCTACTTCCACTGGCAGACCTCAGGAATTATAGCAGTTTTTTATGTATCTGGAGTATCTAGATGGAATCTGAGACAAAATGTGTAATTTTTATTTATACTTAGGTCTTTGTTCACCTGGACCATCTGAGTTGGCTGTTGTGAGAGCCTGAAATGTTAATGGTTCCTGACTCAAATAATCAAACATTTTGAAAAGCAGCAGGGTGCTTGGCTGAGGCCAGGTTTGCAATTTCCAACCAAAGGGAAGGTGTGTGGTGGTGAAACCTCTGATCTCCATAAGACAGAGGGGGTGTCCGTACAAGAGGTTACAAGCTGAATTTTGAGCCAGATAAGGGAGAAGGCCAATAAGAAGCAGACCCTGCAGAGGCTGAATAGCACTTTTTATCATGCCAATGTCCTCCCTTATGCAACTGGTTCAGTTGTAAAACTACTCCCTCCTCCCTAGGCGGGGATGTTGCGACATTCACACATAGGCATGAAGGTATTCAGCCCTTCTAATGGGGCATAACTGGCCTAACTATGCTGATGTGAGAGGCAGCTGTCGTGTCTTAGAAGGTGTCATAAACCATCAAAGACCCCCAAAGTGCCCCCAGATTCATTTCTGGTGCCTTCCACCAGAGGACTGTGCATGGTGGCTAGTGTTGCATAAGAGAGTGCAAAACTACCCCTCAGGGGAATTATCTGTGCATTCCCCCCAAACCTGAATGTATATTAACTCATTGAACTCTTTGTTTCATGGCCTTCCCCCACTCACGAGAATCAAGACTGTGACCATCACTTTGACCAATGGACATCAAAATTGCAACAATCAAGTCTTGTCACTGGATCCACAGGTAGTGATATATTTCTACTTTTATCCTGTCTTTCTCTTTCTTTTCCTTATACATTTTCTTAAGTGTTATTTTTATGGTTTTGTATTGATATATTTCTACAGATAATAACCAAAATGGCTACATACCTTCTTTCCATTGCAACCAAATTGTTCTAAAATGAGCTCTACATATATAGATTTATAGATAAACACCAGTCATTCAGTGTCATTTCACTCTAATCTGCTCGAGGGATCTATTAACAAGAACCTCAGTTACACTCACCTTCAGGAGTGGGTCATAACAGGTGCAACAATGAGAAATTACTGCCTTTGTATGACAGCAACTTCGCATAACTTTGCATGACATTTTCGGACTCCATGAAAAGAATGTTGCAGTTCAGAACACACAAAAATTCAAAACTTTTAAGATTTTCGCCATATTTTCATTTATGTAGATGTCAACTCCCACCCAACTCCTCTTGGATCCAAATATGCAGAGGTAGGGTGTTGCCCCAAAACTGGCAATTCAGATGAATCTTCTGAGAAAATATCTGAGATTCTTGACCCTTGCCCTATCTGCTGATGTAATTAACATTTTGGTTTTGTTGTATTTTGGGGGGTTGGTTTGTTTTGTTTTTTTTTTAATGCAGTAAGCTAGCTCCTTCTCTTCCTCCCTGCCTTGGCACATGCTAGTGGGTAGCAAGGAAAGGAGGTCAGTTTGCTGCAATCTGAAGAGAGTGAGATAAATTGCAGTAATTATCCTAGATGTGCGCTAGTGTGTCCTTGTGTTCCAAAAACAATGAATCCTGCTCCATCCGCTAAACCCAACAATACTTTTGCAATTAGCCCATAACTGCTGACCTGTATCCTAAGTGGGCGGATGCATCATGGCTCCTCCATGAGGTAGATGCCTTTGTCCCAGGAGAACAGCAGGCACAGGTGAACTACCAGAAGGAGGACAGAGGGTCTCTATTCCCCACACCAACATCAACTTGGCACATACATTCACACATGCTGTGACAGCACATTTGTGCAGTGGTGCTGAAAGGGCACCACTATAGCAAATGCCAATACATATGTGCACTTGAAATGTGCACTTGAAATGAACCACTCCTACATTTTACAATACCTGTAGCAACATGGCAATCCTAGCATCTATAAAGCAACATCTAACACCAACAGCACAGCACCTATCATCTATGGCAACACAGAGAATGAACCTCAGATTAACAGCAGAGCTCAAAGTGTCACTACTAGTGCCCCTCAGTAGCTATTCAGAAAAGCTAACGAGGCACTGCATTACAGGAGGCATATGAGGCAAATATATAAATAATATTATATTGTCTTTCAAGGGATGCTGTAGTCTCATCCTGGCTACTGTACTGGTCACCTTGTCTTAGAAAACATATTTTGGAGACAGGGGCAGAGACAGCTTGCAGAGGAGTGATGAATCATCAAGGGCATCTCAGAGATTAAGAGAGATTGAGAAGATTAAGACTGTTTGCTTTGGAAATAAGAAGAGAAGATGTGATCAAAGTATCTGAAGTACTTCAAGAAATGTCTAAAAGACAGAGTGGTGTGATTGGAAATTAGTCTTTACTATGTCTCAGAGCACAAGACAAGAGTTCGCTCAATTAAATTAAAATGAGGAGGAATTAAAACTGACTCTCGGGGACCTGAGGGCACTAACAGGCCCTCGTGGCCCTGCCTAGTTTCCCAGATGCCTCCCATATCATTTCCACAGTGCAGGGCCCCTTCCAGCTGAGCCCAGAGATATCAGTCCCTGCCACAGAGACATCTCCAGTGTCCATGTCACTGCTTGTATCTCCTTGGATGACAGAGACCTACTGCCTTAGTCTCCCTGTTGCTCATGTGGTCAGTGAGGTCCATAACTGTTACCACCCTGTTCTGTGGGGTGACCCCTACTTGTTCCTGGGGGAGCTGCCTGTGTGCAGCCAGCTCAGGCCACCTGGAGCTGGGGACCAAGTTCATGAGGCCTGACCTGCAGTCTGCCTCAAGGCAGACCCATGAAGCCTCTTGTAGCCATCAAGCCCCAGGATATTGTCAGCATGTAAAAGCAGAGCAGAGCCCTACTGAATGGCTGCTTCTGGCTGTCCTCTGCATCTTGCCTACATAAGTTTCAGAGTGAACCTGACCCCTGGTTGGGAAGCACTGCCATCCCAGTGAGTGTGGACCTTTTCACCACTGCAGCTCATGTCATCCTCCCCCAGGAGCTGCCTACAGTCCCACAGATTGCCCAGCAATTTTACAGGGGGCTTTGATGCTGTTGCCCTCCTCACAGCATCACTACTGAGCAGTGGCTTGGTTCACAGCCAGACCCTGGAGGGATCTCAGGGACCTCTCCTGGAGACCAACCTGTCTCTTCATCACCTGGCCAGCATGACAACCACCTTTGGCTCCCAGCTCCCTTTTCCATGGAGAGCAGCCATGCTCTGGCTGCTCCCTGGCAAAGTTAAAAAAAAAAAAAAAGGAAAAAAAAAAAAAGAAAA
>JAWWEV010000083.1:107180546-107244751 GCA_035583235.1 Hafferia zeledoni
GAAAGAAAGAAAGAAAGAAAGAAAGAAAGAAAGAAAGAAAGAAAGAAAGAAAGAAAGAAAGAAAGAAAGAAAGACCTAGTTCCAAAATGCTCCATTAATTTGCAGAATTCACTCCACAATGAAAATGTTGATGTGAAGCATTTAGCAGATATTAGAAAGAGAAAAGGTATTAATCTGGATATCCACACAATTAATTTAACAAAACATTAAGTTCTATGAAATAAGCATTAGACCTCCAGGCTTCAACCAGCTCCAATTACAGGTTGATGGAACGATGAAATCTCTTGGAGGGAGGAGGTTGTCTCACAGCTTACTGAAATACAGCAAGTCACATCTCAATATGAGAAAAAACTTCTTTACTGTAAGGGTGTCAGAGCACCGGAACAGCCTGCCCATGGAGATTATGGAGTCTCATTCTCTGGAGATATTCAAAATCTGCCTGGACAAAACTCTGCATAACCAGCTGTAGGTGAACCTGCTTTAGCAGCATAATTTCCAGAGGCACCTTCCAATGCCAACCATTCTTCTTCCTCTGGAATTTCCAGTACTGACAACTATGTTATAGAAAATACCAACTAATTAGCTCTTGTGTTCATAAGTACAGAACCATAAATTGGATAAAATGTATAAAATAATTCACCTTCAAGTGGTCTATGGTGATCACATGTCTCATATTTTCAATTAATGAGATACTTGCAGTGCACTGCAGTATTGCAAGGATATAGAGTTCTGCTGGGAATTCCTCTTTGATCTTTCTTTACCAAGAGTCAGGCATTCCCCAGTCTGAATGCTGAAGCTGCATAGCTGGAAATATATCATATAATGGCAATGTGGAATGAAGCTGAAAAAGGTCTAAATCCCTTTGGGGCTTCTTCCTCTCTCCACTCTCTCTCTCTTTACCTAGAGTATCCTGTAAATCTAGGTCCAGAAATGATCATGTGTTTTTAAATGTCATCTTAAACTATCAAATGCATGACTAGCAAACTAAAAATGTTTGAAATTATTTAGCAAAACCAAAGCTCTGATTTGAAAAATCCAACTTAGTCACTGGAAATCACAGAAGAGCCCATGTCTGTGATGTATCAATTGATGTGGCTGTACTTGAATGTGCATATGCAAGTTAACTTGGTCAGAACGCCCTCAGATATCCCTACTGCTTATCCATATGACCTCTAGTGTCCCCCAACCATCCTGTGATTCTGTGATATATGAAAAATAGTAGTTTAAAAATTGAATCCTTTACAGATCAATGATTTACGAAAAGCCATCAATCTCTTCCTTTGCAGAATGAAGAGTGGGTATTATTTTTATTCCATCTCTCTCTAAGGCACTACTCTCATGGACTTCTCTGTTCTTCAAAAATCAGGCCTAGAGGACAGTGTTTCCCAACAGAAAGTTTGAAAAGCTAGAAAGAGTGTGGGTTTCCTCTATGAAAATGCATTGCTTCTGCCCTGTAGGACCTGAGATGCCCTGAAGGACCTTCATAAATTGCTGGAGTATTTTATATTTGCACTTCTAGTTTTCAGGTAATTGATAGTTGTCCTCAGTTAAGACTAAGCTCCAATTTTCTTCTGCCAGATTTTGGCTTTCTCTCATGTACGTAACTTCGGTGGTTAAAGTCAAATTTATAGTATGAGTTTTTTCAATTGTGAATTGCATTGTTTTCCTCCTTATAAAGATGGGCTAATTATTAAATTAAAAGGAAACATCATTTTTGCTGTATACCTGGAAAAGCAGTTTGGATATTTGGTCCTGTAAATATGGCTGTCACAAATGTAGCTGATAATTCTGTCAGATCTTAATTAAGATTCATTTGCACAGTTTCTTCAGGTATATGACCCTTTTATTTGATGGTATAAAATAGGAACATAGCACCATGAAGACCTCCATAGGTTTATGTGTATTATATGTTACATAGAAATGAAGTCTACCAGAGTAGACAAACAACATACGGTTTCTCTTTTGCCAGAGCAACATCAGCCTCCCTGAAGGAGATGTGACAAATAATGATGAAATGGAGAAAAGGAATGAGATCTATTTGTAATCCTTACTTACATTAATTAATACCAGAGGTCTGAGGGGAGCCTCACAGTGAGTCTGTGTGAGTGGTCCAAGTAATATTTGACTTCACAAGCTTACCATGCTTTACCAGGAAGAGGATATACGTGTTGAACTTAACCTAGAATATGGAAATTAAAATAAAACATTTTCTTAAGTTGAAGCTGTAAAACTAATAGAGCTTATATGATATTCAGTAATTCCCAGATCAGAATGCTAACATATAGATAGGCTTTGGGATCTCAGCTTTGCTTTTGCTCCTAGATAACAAACTCTTACTCTATTTATCACCAAAACGTATACAAATGTCCATTAAATGACAGTGAGAAAAAGTTCTGAAAATCAGGAGCAAATCTTGACAATTTTGATGCACCATTTTTTTTCCAAGTTATTCTCTTGCTGTGAAAGTTTTACTTAAAATAGTCACAATAAATACAAGACTCAAACCAGATCTCTAAAAGAACAAATAACAATAGTCACTTAATAGTTTTCATCAATCAATTAATGCAATCAAGACTAGAATACTTTTAATTCCTTCATTGTTCTTTCCATGACCACGATGAAAAATTTAATTTTTTTGTCTTCAATAAATATACATAGTAAGTTAGTTGTATTTTGCAAAAACTTGTTAAAACTGAAGTAGGACTTGGTCACCCTGGACACTGGAATCTTGAAAAATCTCTCCATAAAGATGCTCAAAAGGACACTACAAGGGAGCATTCAAATCGTGGCTTAGGTGGGCCCAGATCTGAATCAGATTAAATTGCTTTTAATGTCATCTTTACCTGGCTTCAATCTATTATTCTCAGTATGCCATAATATCAAGGATCAAAGCATAGCAAGAATACCTAATACTCTAGAACACAAAGATTTCTCCAGTACAATGGAACTTGTGAGATACAAGGACATGACTCAGCCAAGCTATGCAGGGTCTTCTATTAGAATTTTTGTGTATGCTTCAGTAATAGAGACCTTGAATTTGAGTGACAAGCCCTTTCATAAATAATACCTATTGATTAAAGATCTCTCTTTGTTTGCATTCATTTTTACCTGAGTACAGGCCACAAAGAATAAAAAGAATAAAAAGGAAGACAAAGAGAAAGAAAAACAAAGAGAGAAAGGAGGCAGAGTCGGATGGGGAAGTTTTCAATGAGATTTTTCTGATTCCACACAATTGTTTTTCTGTTGCACTCAAATAGCCAGTCTGCAAGCTGCTTCAGAGAGCAGAAACACTTTTCCTGTACTCATTTATGATTTCTAATGCTGATTGTATTGCAAAATGTTACACACATGGGAAGGGGCCAAGAATAAATGTGATGAAGGATATTATCATGGCAAGAAAATTACAGTTAACTTCCAAGATATGCGTAGTCTTCAGAGTTTGTTTTAGATACTATATAGAAATCAGGAAAGGATTGTTCCAATAAATCAATTTTTAATTTTAATTACTTATTTGGAGTATTTTGATTGTCTCCAACTCAAATGCAGACCACTGGTAGTTATTCAAGACCTTTAATTTCACAGAAGCAACACCTAACAGTGTAAATGTTTTTTCTTCATTACTTTCTTACGCTGTATAACTATTTAATGGATCCAACATAAATCTGCAACTTCTGAAGTATCAAAATGAGACCATGGCTCTTATGTTTAGTTGCCTTGCACTTCACAGCTGTATTAAGGAGGATCGTTTCTTGTGGTATTAAAAGTTATTCAGCAGGAGTCAGTTTGTATTAAATATGACCCCCCTAAAATCCTACTTGATAAGGAATTGAGTGTGGTTTTAGAGATGTTACCTCAAGGAAAGTTCAGCATTTCAAATTAACAATTTAATCTTTGAAATATTACCACTACAAATAATAAATTGTTTAAGAGAAGCAATTATAATGTGGGTATTATAAATAACAACATATGGCATCACTGCGTGTGTGAGGCTGAATTAATTCCTGAGGCTCTGATGCCATTCATAAACCTCTCACAGTTTATGACTGCAGCTGAGTTCTTGAGTGAAATACAGCCTTGTGTTTACTCCAGGGCTATCTACAAAGCTCCATGTTATTCAAATGTATTCTACTGTTGATCCTCATGTTTTGCCTCTGAATTGTTTTCCCCCAATCATTAACACAAGCTTGTAACTTTTTCCCTTAATATGAGCTCTCAATTTTTTCAAGAGAAAGAACACTTTTGAACAGAGACATTGCCTTATTGATGCCACAAATCACATACTCCACTGATTCACATCCTTTCAACATTCAGGACTGGAGTAAAGGAAGCTATTTTATATAGAAAGGAAGATTTAGGGACATTTAATTCAGTTTTTCATCTGGATAAGAGAAACCAATTCTGGTTTCATTGATTCATGAAGTCTAAGTAATGTTATTATACCAAAATGACCTTCTTGAAATTAATCTAAACAAAAACTCCTGGAAACAGGGCCCATCAGCCTAGTAGAAACAGCACAAAATGTTCTTGATATGGAGATCACCTACAGACACTAAAGAATTCATACTGCCCTGATTGAGTTCTTATAAAAATCAGAGCATTAACTGAGTGCTAGAAAAAGATATGATATTGTAATGCAAAATATTGCACCACTATAAAGCTGGTAAGAATTGGAATGTCATTTGGGAAAGTTTTTGAGTGTCTTCTGAGAACTTTGTCATGGATGAGTGCAGCTTTAGAGAGGCAATATCTTTCCTGCTTTATATCTCTTTCAGAAATATTGTAGGAGGCCTACTGTAACCCTAGCAGAAGGAATCTGAATTCTTTCAACTAAACTGAAGGGTCTTTGTTCAGGAAGTGCCATAGTGACCATAGAAGCAACAATCATTTTGTTTCTATCTTATGGAAATGGGATATTTATTTTGAAGCACCAAAATTGCTGAGATCAATAAAAAATAAACGCATGTCCCTGTATTAAATAACTTTAAAAAAAGGTGACATGAACAGTGAAAAACACTTTTTGACTGACTTCTGAAAGATAACACCCTGTGTTCCACTGAAAAATTTCAGTAGGGCTGCATGAACACCTAGACTTTAGATGAATATAATCTCTTACTGCAATTTCCCAGTTTTACCACTCCAGTTTGAGTATTTGCTTGTTATTTGATCATGAGTACTTGTTCATTATTTTAGCTTCTGCCTATTTTGGCAAATTAAACATTCCTGAGGACATTCCCAGAAATTTTATGCTAATGCCAACTGGTCTAAAATAGCCCACATCTAGACTAATTCCTCAGAGTCCAAGATTAGGAACATGGTGCAAACAACCTACGGGAAAGAATAAATTCTTTGAATGCTTTATTTCCCAGTGTATCCCTGAGAATTATCTGGGACACTGCTGGTTGGCATGATCTAACTAATCTCTATTGTATCAATACATTATGTCCAGAACAAAGGAAGTTTTTACAAGTTTGGGGTGGGAAGGAATATGATGGAGGTAAGTGGTCTGCATCTGCAGAGCCCTTACCTCTAGAGTAGGACCTTGTTTTTCCTCTAAAGAGAACAATCCCAAAGCACACTTGGTCTTAGCATTTCAGACTGTAGTCCTTCTGACTCTTCTAACATGCCACACAAAGCTCTTGGTGTACTTCTGAAATGTACATTCTAATTTACTAAACTGACTCGCAAAACTGCAGAACTTCCTCTGACTTCTTCTGGCTCTGCTGCTTATCTTCATTGAAGGTGAAATTAAATACGAGAGACATCCCTGTGTCTGTGGAACTCTTTTCAAACCCTATTATCTACAGGAGAATCCAATTCTCTTCAATCCTTATTCTCTCTATGATTCTGGGTCTACTACTCTCTGTAACCCTTAGCAGCATTTGTTACATTTGAGACACCTCTGAAGTGTGGCAGTAGAGATCATTCTCTTCATATTGTCTCATGACACTTCCACTGCATAGGTATGGTACACACATATGTCATTTGATAGCCCATATATTCATACTGACTGCTAATTTTTCCTTTCTCACTTGATACAGTTTCTGCTGTAGTCCACATGTACTTTCCTTGGTTATTCATCCCAGATCCTGAGGCTTCGATAGTTTAAGAATATCTAGACTGCAGCATTTGGAATAATTTATCACCTTAGATATTGTTGCTGTCCATGATCTGCCACTTAATAATTTGCATTTTATAAATACAATTTTAACAATTAAAACTATGCTGTCTTAGAAATCAAGTAAGTTGTGCTGTTAGAGCTCTCACCATGCAAGGAATTTTTTTCTGCATCTCAGCAAAGCCTGGCAGAGCAGTCAGCTTTAGAAACAAAATATAGCATAGTAGCTGTAATTAATCATTGCACTGTTCAGAATAATAGCCTATATAAGGGAAAAGGTGATCATTACGTAAAATCCAAAAAAATGTTTCTCTATATGCCTGAAAAATCAATTCCATTTACCAAAACACAAAAGGAGAGTCTGTCCTTACTAATATGGAACTATGCAATAAGTTCTAATAAACAGAAGATGTATCTTGTTAGGAAACATGAAAAAATTCACAAACACTCCAAGATTAAAGGAGGCATATGTTTTTCATGTCCCTGCCTATAATGCTATACTCTTGGAAGATTATTCTACAAATAGTCTACAAGCATCAACAGTATTAGTAGGGTGATTAAGATTTCTTAAAAAGACTTTTAACTAAACTAGCAGTTTTTCCAAGAGCAAGCATCCAAAACTTTATGGCACTACTTTCTCCTTTGCTACTTGCAGTAAATGGTAAAATCTCTTCTTGTGTATTTTCCTATTTCTATGTCTGGTTATGAATTGCTGCCCTAAAAAACTGAACTAAAAATATGAGTTCATTTCTGTACTGTATTATGAATGTGTTATTGTCACAGCATGTAGTTAAAATAATTCACAGTGGGAATATGAGGCCTGAATAGATAATTGTCCTGAAAACAGTATTCACCTGTTAATTTATGAATTTTCAAGTTTACCTCTAAATACTGATTAATAATCTATCACGATTTAACACTCAGGTCATTCAGCAGAACAGCCACTATACCTCAGAAGATGGCAGTGAAAAAACACTTAGTGCACAATAAAAGTAAGATCTTATGACAATGAAATTAATGGACATTATACCTTTATAGAATGAAGATGCAGGCAATAAATATCCTCAAAAAATCTTCTATGACTGCTGCTAAGAGGAAATTTTTTTAAAAAAATGGAATTGTCAAGGTAAGAAAAAAATGTCTTTACCGTTTAATTTGGTACCATTTATACTGAGAGGAACAGTTTTCTACAGACAGGGAGGAAACATATACAGAGCAAGAAAATAATAAATACTGCCTTAGTAAGGCATTTTTCTACCAGTGGTTGGAAGATTTGTACTTTGCAGCACTGTGCACTCAAGTTTTAAATACAAATCTGTTCCTATTAATCTGTAATGGCAATGTTTACCTCATAATGAAAGATGTCTTCAGTGAACTTTGAGGCAGGAAATTTTCTGATTTTCTATCTGAGCTACATTGCCGCAATAGTGGTTCTATGCACAAGGTATTCTGTAAAATGACTTACCTGAATTCCAAAATACATTCTTTTGATGTTTAAAAGAGGCATGTGAAGTTAGGCATTGCTAAACTTTATGCAATTCCCACAGCTGAATTATTTTTTTCTGAGGAAAATATTGGAGTTTTAAAAGTTCTTTTCCTCTTTTTAAGCCCTCTTGCAAAATAGATCTTTTTTATTCAGTAACTTATACAGAATCAAACATGACCACACAGAGTGAGAAAGACCATTTTGAATGAAAGCAATTCACATATTATTTTTAATGGTTTTATTGAACCAGAAAATTTTCAGCTGTCATTCTTTCAAAATGCAAAATTTATTTCCCAGAGGTCAATGTCTGTATACAGAGTTTCTTTCATGTTCAATTTTTTAATTCTATTGGTGTGGCTCTTTTTTAAGAGACTTCAGTAATCTAAAATCTATTTTCAAACTATGCTAACAATCTGTTCGTTGTAACCAGAGATTTGTTACCATGTGTTGGCTTACCGATAGATTTAGCAAGAATGGCCTTGTAGAACACTCAGACTGCTAAATATAATGCAATTGAGGTTTTTAAAACAACTCTTATGGTATATCTGTATGACTGGGCCTTAGCCCTTGTTTGTTATGAAATAATTAATGAGATTGTTTAAAGCAATGAAATACTATAGGTCCAGAAACCTGAAACAGAGATCTGTTTCCTTTTTTATCCCTAATTCTAGATTTTCCCCACCAAGACTTTGCCCATTATTCCTGTCTATTTGCATGTTGTGTTAATTTAAGCTTTTTCTGGTCTATTTCAACACTGAATAGAACTTTCTTAATTCAGAGTTCAAAGACTATGAAGCCAAAAAACACTAAAGTAACTTTACATACAACATCTATGGCTAATTATAACCCATTCTTTTCCCAATATCATGCTATGAAGAATGAGAATTTTTCTCAGGAAGAGGTTGCTACAAAGGCATTAGGGTTTTGGGGTGGTTTTATTTGTTTGCTATCTTAATTGATTTGAACAGAGATAGAGAGTTCAGAATGTAACACTACTGCAAATCAAAGATAAGTTCAATAGCAGATGCTATTCAGGAGATTTCTCTGGATTATCTGAAGTCTTAGTATAAGCAAAATGCTGTGATTAAGTCATAAACATCACACAACAGAGATGCTACATTTTGCCTTGGACACAAGCCCTAAATATGAATGAGCAAGTCACTTAAGGTCACTGCCATTGTGCAGTTTCACTTGGACAATGGAGGAAGCAATCTCCATAACTCCCATAGCACTTTTCTGATTCTTTGTCTCAATGTTAAATGGAAGCAATACGCAGAAACCACCTCAGTTTGCACTGACATCAGTTTTAAAATTCTGGGTTTTTCCTAAGGGTAGAGGTTCAGAGAGTAATGCATGCTGCCACCTCCTTCTGGAACACCAGAACTACAAGATGCATCAGCTGGCAGGTTAGCTTAGGATAACATGATGAGAGTCCATTTATTTATAAAACATTATAAAAGAAAAAGCGAAGTGATAAAGCATCCCTGATTTGTCCTCTTCCTTTAATGAACCTCTAGATCAAAAGCAATGTCAATGTACTTCAAGATCCTAGGCTATACAGACAGTAAGTGACAGATTCTGCTGCCAGTTGTTATTCACTTTGAGTGGTAACTTTTATCTTAGAGGATGCTATTGATGCTGGAATAGTATTTGAAATACTTAAGGATAACAGAATTCTATATTAATGCAACACTGTTCCAGATTCAATCTGATTGCTTCTGTTAGTCACTGTGCATGTAATATTTATGTATCTTGTGTAAGTCATAGTAAGCAACTATAAGGCATGAAAATCTGATTTCAGTTACACCATATCTGCAGGATAATCTATAAAGTTTGCAACAGAACAATTTCTTTCCCCTAGGGCCTCACCAAGGCTATTCAGGCTAATCCAAAAAACTGTTTCCTTTATATTTTAGAGTGGGGAAGGCTGAGAACTGAAAGTCCCTGAGTGAATACTCTGAGTGTGTCTGGCAAGCAAAGCATCGTCAGAGGAAGAAGAATGAACAAGACCAGAGTACTCTGGGTAGCTGAGACCAGGAAGACCTATCTTAAACCAGTCTTTAGAGTGAAGGCAGGGCTGTAGGAAAAGCCTGACACCTTTGTTATCAATACTAAAGCTGTGAAATTTGCAACATCTTGGTATTGTCTATGTTTATTTAAAAATTAGTACTGTAGAGAAGGAAACCAAACGTGAGAAAAAGAGAAAAAAATATAATTAAAATAAATCTTTAATAATCCTGTTTAACTGCTTAGTTTGGGTGGGGTTTTTTTTTCAATTATATTTGATGCCTATATTAGAAGGAAACTTGCTTAGTCTTCTGAGGAGAAACTTGAGAAATGGTGTTCAATAGGAACTTAGATCTTCCTAAGCAAAAATCAATAAAGATTTGCAGCTTATGGAACTGCAACCTGTCTAAAACGTTTTAATATCTAATGGAAACCTTTCAAGTCCTGCTGCCTAAGCACAGATACCTAAACATAGCAATAAGGCAGAGGAAGGAATGATTAGCAAATAAAGCAGTCAAATAAGAAAGTGGGTTTATTTTCTTTCCCATAAAGATCTTGACACAAAGTATGTCACATTAGATTTTATCATTTGCATAGTATTTGTCGTATTGACATATGAGAAAATTTACATCATATAATGTATATAATACATAGTAATATAACTTCTAAAAGCTGCTTTATTCCATTTGGTAATGATAGACAAAATCTTTGATGATGTAGACAGATTTAGAGATCCTTCAGACAATGTGAAAGTACTTATCACACGTCTTTAAAATCAGTGGTCAACACATAAAATTTTGAAATAAAAGTGAGGTTGCACAAGGTACTCTCTAGTATTAGAAAAAAAGAAATTCTTAATACACTAACAATTTGGGTTCACAAACAGGCATTTAGAAAGGACAGAAAACATCACCTAAGCAGGACAAATATACTTTTATTAGTCTTTTTTTTTATTTTTTTTTTATGTGGAGCGGCCTTTAAGGAGTTTTTTAGGGTTTTTTCCTGTTATTGATGGTATTGGTGACTCCTCATTCAAAACCTAAAAACATCACCTACTCTAACCTCAAAAACTGACACTGATATAGTTCAGATCCAATATTTTTGAAATTCAGGTTTTAATAATAATTTGTATTCAAAATTTCCTGCTTCCCTTCTCTTTTTGTCTTTTCATTTTCTTTTTTTCTTTTCCTTTTTTCCTTTCCCTTTTTATCTTTTTCTTTCTTTTTCTTTTTTTTTTTTTTCATTTGTCATTTTGTTTCCATTTCCTTTTCCACTTCTTTTTATATAGAAGACCTCATTCTAACCTAGTAAAATCCCAGCCCTGCGAGGATATATTGCTGTCTAGACCTGGAAGACATAGTTTCTACATCTCCATCTGTAAATGGTAGATTGTAGTATACATGTTTTGAACAGGTGTTTAGTTTTTCACATTTCATTATATGAAAGCTTATGTGCTACTTTAAAAGTAAACCTGCAGGAGAAATTAACCCAGCTCAAGAGAGATTACAAGTCAGACTTACAATTTACTAAATTACTAATTACTAATATTTCAAGCACTGTCCACCATACCACGTACAGACACTTGAAGATGTGACCACATTATGTGATAACAATGTTTAAAACACTGTTGTAATTGCTGCATGTGGTTAGCATCAAGACTAATCATATGGCCAAAAGAAAACCATGGTAGCATTAGCTTTACCAGTGTATAGGTTTTAAAGTCAACTTTTATTATCTACAAAGAACTATCAAACTAAACTTAAGGCATCATAATAGAAAACTTTACACTACTAATCCACATGCCTCCACAAAACAGAGGGAGATAGGCACAGACAGGCTCAGAAAGAATAAATCACATCAAATAATTTATAAAGGTAGAATACTGGGGGGGCTGGGGAAAGTCACTTCTGCATGGTCTGACTACCTTTTTCTTCTTTATTATATAAAATCAGACAACTGCTAAAACGCATCTCATAAGATCCCAACAGATGTGATTTAGACACATCAGTTTTATTCAGCTTAATGGAATTTGGGGTTTTATTGCTCAGAAATTTTCTTTTGATGTTTATTGAAATCATGGATTTATTAAGCAATCAGGGTAGACAAAATGTACTCAAACTTCAAGAAAATAAATAAGGGAGGGAATTCTAACAATTTAGAAACAGTTTTAATAATTTTTTTTGTTATTATCATGCAAATATTCACAAGCTAAAGATGATTAAAAAATTATTTCAACAACAGAACATCTGTAAAAATAATCTGAAAAATACTGTTAGTATTCTGAAATCTACTGTGAAACAGTACTCTGAAATCAGAAATACTAACAGAAGCTTTGAGATTAAACTGGAGAGTAAACTACTATGATAACATAATGCCTGTCTGGGGATTCAGTTGAACAAAAATATTCTCCAATACACTATTTGAAAAATGCTAATGTATTTTGGGTTTTTGTGGTTTTTTTCGGTTTTTGTTTTGTTTTGTTTTGTTTTAACTATAATCAGGAGGTAATAATTTCAGGAAATAATAAAAAAAGTTTCCCCTGGATAGTTTTTCTGGACAAGGATGAAGAACAGTTCAAAACCATCAAAAAAGCTCCTTAAATCACACAAATATGTAATGTAGGAAGCGATGAAATTAAGAAGTGTAGGCCAAAGGTCTTGAAAACATTCTTAACTCAAAAACAATTACTAAGCTATGGAATTTCTTCTTGGAAAACCATTTAGGTCTCACCACTTCAACCCACAGGTACTGTGTAAAACTTTCTCATAGTCATAAAACGAACCACTTTCTTCGTAATAATCTTTTAAACATTAACCATCACAGTTTATTTTTAAGTGTTTTCAGAGATGTATATGTAGAATCCAAAGACACAGGCTTGCATTTTATGTTTGTACAACACATATATGTATTTCCCTATTTTAGAGTATCAGTGATAAAACCTGTATTTTTAATCCAATTTTCATATTATTTGAATGGAAATCATAGCCGTACTATGACAAAAAAAAAGACATTATATCTGAGAATGTGACAGCTAGAAACCTGCTATACTATAATGACAAATTTAATAAATTCCATATATACATAGCTATTTATCTTGTAGGGAAATTGCTGGGGGTTTTATTTCTTTTTCTTTTTTTTCGAAGAATATTGTTTTGCTCAGTTAAGTGAAATCCTATAGGAGTTTAGTGAAATAAGTATGGCTTCACCTACTGGTATTATATAACACGAGTATAACAATATTCTCAGGTCAGTAAAAGACACCTTTTTTCTCCTTCCTCAATGAATACTAGAAGTTAGCTACCTTTCCTCAAGGCAGCACAACCAATATGTATGAGGTCAAATGCATCACAGCAAGTGCAATAGAAAAATGGTAGCTTACTCATGAGATATGATCTATATTTTATCAGCTTCACTCTGACTTCTTTCACTCTGTCTTTATAAGAAAATAAGCATTTGATTAAGATCTCGAGAGTTTTTTATAGAAATTTTCTTTTTGTTCACTTTCTGCTTATTTTCCAGAAAATTTACTATCAGTGCATTGGAATTATCTTAAACAACATGGCAATGTTGGGACTCATCCAAACACACAAGACAACTTTTTTGCTCAACACAGGAGGAGACATTCAATAACAATAGCCAGTGTTCACTGGGCATAAAATCAGCCCTGGTGGCCTCAGCTGCAGTGAGGGATTTCAGACAGAAAGGACAACACATTTCTGATGCAACAGTCAGTTTTATTTCAGTTGTTTGTCTCTAGGGCTTCAGAATATCCTCATATGACATGAGGGGCTCCTGTTGGCAATTGTGAGGACTGAAATACAAGAGAGAATTCCAACCACCTAAAGGAAAACAGATGTAGACCAAGCTGGTTAGGCTAGGTAAGACTAGTCTATAGCCTATATCTCTAGAGATACTTGTGGAATCTCTGCAGATTACTGAGGAAATCTACACATCGTGTAGTTTAGCCCAATTTTCACATCTAAATTTAGACAAATGTCATCTAACCCACGCTATTTTATTCAAAAAAAAGAGAAAATTTTCTTTTTATAAAATTCAAAACTGAGGATCCAAGGATATCTTTAAATATAAAATATTCTTCTATCAGTATATAGAATCAAAGAATCATAGAGTGATTTAGGTTGGAAAAGACCTCTAAGATCATCGAGTCCAACCTTTGACTGATCACCACCTTGTGTCAACTAAACCACAGCACTAAATGTCATGTCCAACTGTTTCTTGGACACCTCCAGGAACAGTGATTCCATCACCTCCCTGGACAGTCTGTTTCAATTCCTGACCACCCTTTCAGTGAAGAAGTTCTTCCTGATGTCTAGTCTGAACCTCCTCTGGTACAGCTTGAGGCTATGTCCCCTTGTCCTGTCACCAGTTGCCTGGGAGAAGAGGTCAACACACCTGGCTACAATAGCCTTTCAGGTAGTTGTAGAGAGTGATAAGGTCTCCCCTGAGCACTCTTTTCCCCAAGCTAAACAACACCATCTTCCTCAGCTGCTTCTCATGTGACTTACATATATTTCACTGTGATTAAATAGTCAAGCAGAAAAACATTTCTATTTTATTGTTGTATTTGATTTCAGCCATGTTAGAATAGCTATTTTCTCTACAGAAGCACTTTCAAAAGGCTTAATAATTTTGTATGGGTTTTTCAAATGTAGTCTGAGTCTTCGTCTAACTGAAGATAGTTTGATCTCTTCAGACTGTTTTTGCAGATTGTATCCTCCTTTTATATTTTCAGTTCACATACAACAGGAACATGAATATTTCAAGAATATCTTATTAAAACACACTTATTTTGTTTAACCTTGGAGTGGGGGAAAAATAACTTGAAGAGAAAACAATAAAAATTATTTCTAGCTATCAGATTAAAGTAAACAATTATGGTCTGTAAGATTTAAGGCATTTAAGAATGGCAATCTTCTAACAGTTCCTTTTGCACCAAATAAGTGTGTAAGTGTACTACATAAAACAGCAAGTTACATAGTTTGTAAGGGTCAGCAGTAAATTATTTAAAAAACCAAGCATGAAAGCATGCACACACAAAAATAATCCACTAAACACACTGAAAAATACTGCCCCTCCCTGCAAAGAAAGCCCTCTGTTTCATTTCACTGTATTAGATGTAATGATTGCTATGAGATAGGTTAATTTGATGCAAACAGATTGATAGTCATCATAGAGCCATCAGCGTTCAAATATGCAATTGATAGTTAGTAATTTAACGTACTTCTTGGAAAACTGAATCTAAAATAGGAATTCAAATCTTAGAAAAGTGTGTCATCTCTAAAACAGAGGATAGGCCATATTTAAGATCTCCTTAAAAACTAAATTAATCTTTTTTTTCTTGTGGGGAACCTTAGAATGGTTTTAAATTTAAAAAAAAAAAGTGATCACAGAGTACAATACATTATCAAAGTAATTTTCCCCCCAATTACCCCTGGTTCTACACATATTTTTTTTTTTATTTAACAAGCTTTCTGCATATATGCATGTCCTGTATCCTTGTTGAAGAATTTACCCCCAAGAAGTTCTATCCTCATGCCTATATTCCTAGTTTATAGTAATACAATCATGGTGGCTATGTCTAAATCACATGCTGAATAAATGCCAGAGTTTCAAGAGGGCGCTCTGCAGCAGGGTACAAAACATGCCTAAGGTTTATTTCTGAAATATAACGTATAAAAGTATGTGATTAGGAAGTGCGTGTGTGCAGCATGCAGTATCTAGTAATAATAATTTTTCCTGAATGTTTCAAGATCTTTCAATATTTTTATTTCTCACAGGAATTAGCATAGAAAAAAGCTTTTTAATAAAGTGTATGAATAAACACAAAAAACTACTTATAGTGTGACAGACAAATCAGACAATTAAATTTTCACTAAACGGATTTTTTCCAGTGCTTGCCAGTTAAGTAATAGCAAAAACAGAACTTCATTTGGCCACTGTAGCAAAAATGGGAATGAGGGCAAGAGATATCATAAGTAGTACCCTTGGGGAGACAACATGTTGCTATGTATTGATCTTTTTTGTGTGGTCTGCCATTAAATATACCTCAGAAAGTGGACCTGAATGCAATCTAATGGAGTCCAAATGGCTTTTATTCATGTAAAATATAAAGATTAGTAACTCATTTGTGAAGAGAATCCCATATAAAGCCATGGCCCTAGTTTGCCTCTAAAGAGAGAGAGACAAGGTAGTTATATGATGTCTCAAACAAAAAAGTCTCAAACTAAAAACTCAGCAATGTGAGTACAATTTACTGCTCTGTATGTCATTAATGTTGAGCATTCATGACATCTGTAAAGTCCAGAGTCTAAGCCATATGTTGCCCAGGAGTTTAATTTATATTTTAGACTCCAAGAGAGCCCACTGAACTCTTGCAGAGCCATTAGTTCTATAATACTTTGAATTCATGTAAAGGGAACACACTATATGCATTTCCCAAAAGACTTCTTTTAATTCAGCAAGAAAATAGGCCTTTTGGCAAAAGGGTCACAGCAGTAACACTCAACCAAGGAGAAGAAACATTTTACTAAAGCACTCTGCAAACACCAGCTACCAGTTTAGTAAAAATACAATCCTTCAGTTTTAAGTTACCCACAAGACACTAAGGAAGAGAAAAGAGAGAAAGGAAGAGATTAAAAGAAGAGAGAAGGAGTAAAGAAAGCAGTTAGAATAAGAGACTTGTACAGCTACCACCAAAAGGTCACATTATGGCAGGTCGCAGGAGAGAAAACGGCAAGATGGAGCCTCTTTGCTCCTCTATTCACATGGTCTGGCCAGCATGGCCACCTCTCCCAGGCAGGACATCTCGCTCACTGACCACTCAATGCCCTCCAGGGCAGAGAGAGGGGTGCTGTAGCCAGTCAGAGGCTTCAGGGGGCATGGTGTGGCCTTTTTGATTGACAGCCCAGCCACGTGGCTTCTGTCTGTTCAGCCATGGCTGCCGTGAGGGTGCAGACCTGGCCCCTCTCACACACACACAGAGTTTGTTCTCACACGAATAATGCAGTGAGATACAAATCTGGTCTCTCACATATCTGCATGCTGTTCTAGAGCTAGAACATCATTAAACACATGGTACAAATAAATCTGCACAAAATTTGTGTTGCGTTTATTGGAAAGGCAAACATCTCGAGGATGGCCATGGTATTTTTGAAATTTAGTTTGTTTAACAAATTTTCATTTTAAAAACTCAGAATCACCAATTATTTCTGTATATTTCAGTTCTGAGTTCAACTTCCACACATTTCATTTATTATAAATAACATTTTACTTCTATGCCTTGCCTATAATAGGTCATGTACCTACAATATTAGACTAGTACTTTACATTGTTGTCCAGTTACATTATTTTTTTAGCAGTTCACTTGAACATTGCACTGACAATATCATCTCCAGAAAGCAGCAACAACTGAATACTATTTTATTGATTGCTGTGTGATTGGGAAATAGGAAGCATTTTGTGGTTTTATATCAGGAAACAGCAAAATGGCATATGACTTAAAGCACTTAAATGTATTGCAAAATGGTAGGAGAAAACACTCGGCATTTATCCTTCAACTTAAAAACATGATACACCCAAATGAGCTGAAATAATATGACCCACAAGACTAGGGAAGTGATTGTCACCCTTTATTCGGCACTGGCGAGGCCACACCTTGAATCCCAAGTTCAGTTTTGGGCCCCTCACTACAAGAAAAACACTGCAGTGCTCTAGTGTGTCCAAAGAGGAGCAACAAAGATCTTGAGCACAAGTTTTATGGGGAAACGAGGGAGCTGGAGCTTTTTAGCCTGACAAAAAGGAGGTTCAGGGATGACCTTATCACTCTCTACAACTACGTGAAAGGAGGTAGCGAAGTGGAGAAGTGGTCAGTCTCTACTCCCAGGTAACAAGCAATAGGACAAGTGGAAATGGCCTCAAGCTGTGCCAGGGAAGTTTTTGATAGGATATTAGGAAAAAAATTTTCACCAACAGAATTGTTAGCATTGGAACAGGCTGAGAAAGAAATTGTTCAAGTCATCATCCCTGGAGGTATTTAAAAGATGTGTAGATGTAGCGCTTAGGGACATGGTTTAGTGGTAGGCTTGAAGATACCAGGTTAATGGTTGGACTCTTTGAACTTAAGGATCCTTTCACACTTTCCAAGGTAAATGATTATATGATTCTATATTTGAAATACAACATTTTTCAAAGGATTCCTTATTTTCCTATGGTTTGCAAATCTGAATGGCTTAGCACATGTTGCTTGAGCTTAGTTACTGATAAGGAAAATGTCAAGCAGTATGATACATTCATTCCTCTTACTGTGTTTGAGAATTAAAAGTGCTATTCAGAAGGCTGGAATTCTGCTCCTTGGTAAGATTCAGATGATTGGTAAGAGTCAATATTGCTATGTTTATATTTAACATTAAAGTTTTTGTACTTTGAAGTTCCTTCTTATTGAAAATCTTTAAATGGTATTTGTTTTATTTGCCTAAAACATCAGACTGAAAAAGACAGAAAGAAGACCTGTCTGGTATTTCTCTCTCAAGTTAAATTTCTTATCGTTTTGTACTGAAAACCTGACAATATAATACATAAAAGCAAAAAAAGGAGTTATGTTATTTTACTTTTAAACAGAGTATGACAAGATGTTTTTGTAAGCAATCTGAATCACTAAATGTTTTCATTGACTTTCCTCTCATAAACTAAATTAGTTTATTTTTGAGAGATCTTCAGCATAGCATGACTAATTGTACCAAGATGACTTGAAAACATTAACTTACACCTTTAGTTTTGGAGATGGGGGGCGGGGGAGGGGAGGCAGAGATAGAGAGACAGGTAGAAAGCAAACTGTCTCTATTTTACAGATAAAACTGTTACAAAATGTAGCGTTTCATAAATTACAAAATGTTGTAGATTATGCAGATGATCTTTCTGACATCATTTATTCAAATATATGCCAGACTGGAGTTGGAAATTCATTTCCAGTTTCTAATTATTTAAGACCACTTGTCTATTTAAATGTGAATCATTAAAATCTTTTGTACCTCTTAGTGTAGTGCAGTTTATAAGCACTGAATTAGTATCATCAAAATAAGAAATTTAGAAGGCAGTAACCTGTGGGTTCCATTTGTTTGCTGAATGATCAATACAGTAGTCTCTCACGTCTTGTGAGAACATATTGTGAAAAATCAGGACAAATTGTAGCAAAGTTTCCATTTAATCCCTTGCAAGTTCCATGTTCTATAGTTTCTTTTGCTTGCATATTTTCTTTGAGTGAATGAGATCTGAATAGCTTCTCTTTCAAATAATCAATAGTTTTATTAATCGTCCATGGATATTCCCTGATGCTTTGAAATTTAATTGGTTTTCAGGAACAAAAATTGTTGAATTTTCATGTTAAACTACATTAGCTCATTTTTAACTGAGAAGTGTGGGTAATTTTGGCATCTTACATAGAGTTCCTCAGGGTGCTATTACAGATTAATCTGGTAAATCAATCTCTGAAAGAAGTTTACACTTTGCAAATTCAAATGCCATTTTTTATTCATTATACACATAATTTGCAAAAACTTGAAGTGGCAATAGTGTAACAGAATTTCAGCTCTCTGAGTATCTAAGGAGTATATAAGCTTTATCTGTTAATAAAAAACAATCAATTCATTGCCATGCAGCTGTGTATATGGTTATTTAATAGGATGGTCTTTAGCATGGTTTTGTTCTGTATCAGCTAGTAATCTTCTGAACAACTCATTTGCTTTGAGATTTAGCACAAACCAGAGACCATTCCAAATCAATCTGGATATAAGATTCTAATCTGGACAATAAGAAAACTTGACATTAAAGATATGACTCTCCTATTGTGCTTCCTCCAAAGTTCAAGAGAATGGTCCTTAGTTCATTTAGTTTCCTAGCACAGCTGTAGTTCTAGTGTGATCTAGGAATGTAGATTCCTGCTTCAGCCAGCAGTGAGGGACCACATAACATTAAGCCTACTACACAATCCATCTCCAAGACCTATCTTAACACAGAAAGAAGAAATCCTCTGAAAATATCTGTTTCTCTTCATTAGAAGGAACTGAGATTACTTGACAACCAGATTTGAAAAAATGCCAAGCTTGCAGAGTTTGCTAACAATATCCTTACAAAAACTGAATTTGGAATTCATGAAGATTAGTCACAGGAAGAGCTATCTGTGTGCCCACATAAAAGACAACTGTAAAGACCTTTTAGAGGTCTTTATTTAGCAATTACTATGTTGCTTCTGGTTGAAGCCTTGTGTATCGAGGCTCAGGCAGCCATGAGTGAGGGGAAGTCTAGGGGCATCCAACAAGGATCAATGAGTCCAACTCCCGGCTCTTCACAAGACCATTTCCAAGAGTCACACCATGTGCATGAGAGTCTTGTCTAAACACTTCTAGAACTGTCAGGCTTAGAGCCATGACCACTTCTCTACAGAGCCTGTTCCAGTGCTCAACCACCCTCTGGATAAGGAACATTTTTGTCATACCCAACCTAAACCTCCCCAACTCAACTGCAGGCCATTTGCTTGGGTCCTGCCACCGGTCACTACAGAGAAGAGATCAGTGCCTGCCCCTCTTCTTCCCCTCATGAGGAAATTGTAACTGCAATGAGGTCTCCCCTCAGTCTCCTCTTCTCCAGGCTAAACAGACCAAGTGACCTCAGCCACTCCTCATACAGCTTTCCCTCAAGGCCCTTTGCCATCTTCACTGCCCTCCTTTGGACACTATCTAACAGCTTAATATCTTTTTTATATTGTGGTGCCCAAAACTGCACACAATATTGCAGGTGAGGCTGCCCCAGTGCAGAGCAGAGCAGGACAATCCCCTCTCTCAACTGGCTGGCAATGCTGTGACTGATGCCCCACCAGACACATTGGCCCTCCTGGCTACCAGGGCACTGCTGACTCATATTCAACTTGCCATCGACCAGGACCCCCAGGTCCCTTTCCTTCCACTGCTTTCCAGCATTTCACTCCCCAGTCTGTACGAACATCCGGGATTGCCCCATCCCAGATGCAGAATCCAGCACTTCCCGTTGCTGAACTTCATACGGTTGGTGATTGACGAGTCCACTAATTTTCAAGGTCTCCCTGCAGTAGCCCCCTGCCTTCAAGGGAGTCAACAGCTTCTCCCAGTTTTATATCATCTGCAAGCTCACTGAGTACCTTCCAGTCCTGTGTCCAAGTCATTTATGTTGAAGAGCACAGCGCCTGAGACAGAACGCTGTGGAACCCCACTAGTGATAGGTCACCAGCCTGATCTTACCCCATTCATTACTGCCCTCTGTGCTCAGTTGGTGAGCCAATGCTCATCCACCACATGACGTGTTTATCCAGCTGTGTGCTGGACATTTGTCCGGAAGGATCCCGTAAGAAAGAGTATTGAATGCTTTACTGAAATCCAAAAAGATTACATCAATTGGCTTCCCTTGATCAACTAGGTGGGTTACCTTGTCATAAAAGAAAATCAGGTTTGATAAGTAGGACTTTCCTTTCATGCAGCTGGGCCAGCTGTGACCAATGACTTCTTTGTCTTTCAGGTGTTTTTCAATAATTCCCAGAATTATCTCCTCTATAACTTTAGCAATGATTGAAGTGAAACTAACTGGTCTGTAGTTTCCTGGATCTTCCTTTTCTTGAAAATCAGGACAATGTTTGCAAGCTTCCAGTCAACTGGGACCTCTTTGGATTACCAAAATTGTTTAAAAATCTTAGAGTGAGGTTTTCTGATGACATCAGCCAGCTTTTTGATGATTCTGGGATGAATCTCACCAGGCCCCATAGATTTGTGGAGATCCAACCAGAACAGTAGATCTTGCAAAATTTTGGAGTTGACTGAGAGTTGATCGTTCTCAAAGTCATGATCCTCCAGCTCAGGGCACTGAGAACCCCTTGGTCCATCATCCATGTTGAAGACAGAGTCAAAGAAAGCATTAAACACCTCTGTCTTGTCTCTATATGTCCATATATAGTATAATGGAGATAATCTGTAAAAGGTTTCAACAATCAAAATGCTTGTGTTTTCTGTGATAGGAATCCATTAAAAGTACATAGAGAGATCTTTCAAACATCAAGGGAACTGATGCATTCATCAGTATTCTGCAGAGTCATGTATTGACAGAACCACATATAACTTAAGATGAGAAAAAAAAAAGTCAGCTGTAACAAGCATGGAGGAAAATGGTAGTGTCAGGTTCAGAGTTTCAGTTGCATGTATAAATAGAAAAGTCTGTATCTTATAGACTTTCTTCAAAAACCTAGATATAGCTTTGACCTCAAACATTGATTCAGCAGCAATCCTGCTATTGGCAAAGTAGGAATATGAACAATAGTAAAATACAGCATTTTTCAGTTAAAAAAAAATAGGTGACAGATACAGGGATTTTGTCAGTCACTAAAAGTAACTGCCTTTTTCAAGTGGGCTTGCAGGAAAAACTGGTGATACTATCTGGCCTTTAGGTAATCTCCCTTTATGAATACAGAGCAATTCTTTGAAGTCATGTTCTTTTTTCTGTGTTTCTTACTAACCTACTTCCATAAGGAGGAAGAAGTAGCCAGACAGTCGAAAGTCAAAGCAACTTGGTTCCAAGGATAATTTAAAAGCTTGTCTTCCAAGAATTAGGTCTCTCTGGCATTTTCCCCCACAATGTTATATTGCTTGTATCTTCCTGATACTTTCAGACTTTCTTTCATGTTTTTTTTCTATACTTTTTTAGTCTATTCATCTTTTCTATCCTTTTATTTTAGGGTTCCCATATAGTCATACTGAAATAATCCATCATGCTCCTATCAGCACAATCACTATTCACATATCTGTCTGTTTGCTTAACTGACCTTTTTTTTTTTTTCCAATCCTTTCTCATTCATATTTAATTTACTCATTCGGCTGCTTCCTCGTAATGTATACATTTTATCCACTTGTGTCTTAACAAGCAATAGATACCATAAGTATCTATGCAAACATCTGTGAAAGAATAAATATTTTGCTGCAACTCCAAGTATAAAACCATCTAGCTGGGTTTAAAAATAATGTTGCAGAATGAAGTTTACAATCAACTTTATTCTAAATGAGTCAGAGATCTGTATGTCTCTGCACCCTTTCCTGTCCCTTTAAAAGACTTCTTCATGTTTGTCTGGTGTGTGCTGGGAAGAACTGAGATGAATCAGCATTTTTTTATGAAAGTGTTGTACACAAATGTTCATTTTTACATACATAAAAGACCTATGACACTTCTCCAGCACAACAAATAAAATACATTTGTTACAGTTTTAGTTTGTATAAATTAAAAAGTTTTATCATTTGAAATTAAAAATGGCTCTAGTATAAAAATAAATTTTGGAGTCTTGATGAAAGAAATTGTGTTTTAGAAGAAGGAGACAGGACTTTCATGAGCAAGGAAAGAGAAATGTTTCAAAACATAGAAGAGACATGAAAAAAATAGCAATGTGAGAAGCTCAAAAGGCAGAAGATTAGAGAGACCCAAGAAAAGAGGAAGTGAATGAGGGTAAAGAGGGGAGAAAAAAGATCAGAAGCAAGAAATGTGAACAGCAATTTGTTGTGAAGGAAAATCAAATAAATCCTAGCTAATGAATATAAGACAGGGAAGAAATCATGGTACAGTGATTTTCACAGTGCAGTGACATAGTTACAAGCATATAGACAAAAAGGGTGTAGTTAATAATATAGGCAGTTAAGGATTTACCTACATTTCCTTACTTATCACTAAGAAAGATATTTTTCCCATATTTTTATCTAATCTACGTGTCTAGACACCAACTCTATGAACTGTGGAGTTTATTCCATCAGTATTTCAACTGGTGTCATATTATTTCTAGATATGTCATATTATCTCTAGATACATAAGTACATGTAACTACAGATTCACAGTTTATAGCTACTTAATAAAGAAGTTATAGCTGTAGAATTTTTAAATGCTGCATCTTAGTATCATCTACGTGCAAAAAATTTTAATTACCTCTAATACTAATGTACAGTTCTAGTGCTGATGAATGCTTCTAGTGCTAATGCAGAACATTTACAGCAGCAAAAGCCTTGATGTATGTCACACAGACATACTGGCACACCCAGAAGACCAAGCAGTGACTCTCAGAGTTAAAAATGCAAGTCAAATTTAGTGGGTAATGGCCTAACCCAGGCATTCCAAAATGGATATGCAGTGAAATTCCTCAATGCATGTAAATATACATAACCTTATGCAAAAATGAAAAAGCACAAATGGATTCTGGATTTTTTTTTTTTTTTTTGAGATTTGAGCGATAAATGTGACATAATTAAATGGAATTTCATTTAATTTTTCATACTGTAGTGAAAATGTTGCAAAACATTCCCGTTAGCAAACTGGACTTGTACTATTGCCCTCTTACTCTCCTGATACTTTTCTGCAATGATTTTATTGTTTATGGAGAATTGTGTTTATACTTAGGTCAGCTTTTATTCTTTTTTTTTTTTTTTTTTTTTTTTTATTTACAGATGATTAATCTCCAAACTGCAAAAATTGATGGGTCTGACAAATCTGAAATGTATCTTCATCCCTCATGGTCTGTAACTGCTTCTCTTTACACTGGTTGTAATTCCCAGAAGTGTCACATATTCTTTCAAAGGAAAGTAAAATGCCAGAAAAAGTGTTACAAGCAAAATGCATCTCACTTATTTCAGGATGAGACACTGCAAAGGGCTGTCAGTGAAAGCAGCAATAAAGAGCTATTGAAGCAATGAATTATGATATAATTTTTTATGCTCTCGTCCAGAAGAAAATTTGCAAATGCCAGTCCAGTGGATACCATGGAGGTATATGTGTTAAAAAAATGCAAAAAAAAAATGGAAAAAAATGTAGATCTACGTATCACCGTATAATAGAATTGTCAGTATGATGCTCAGTAATCGGTATGATACACAGCGTTGGTGGGGGAGGGGAAAACACCTTCTGCTTGCCTCTGGAGCCAAGGGAGTGCCAAGAAAAACATGTTTGCAATCCAGAGAACGAGAGGAGAAAGACCTTCATTGTAAAATACATGAACCTTTTATAAGTTCCCTGAGGGAAAGGTGCTACAGCTGGGACGGGATTGGGTAAAAACTCCGGAAGGGGAAGTGCCTTAGTTGCTCACTAGAGTATAGGAAAGCAGAGGGTCTAACACCCAATAGAAAGCCATGGATTGGTGACAGACGGGGGTGTTAGCCAATAGGATTAGGACAGGGGAGGAAGCGGGCAGCAGCCATAGCCATGCCACCCCTGCTCCACAAGGCAGAGGCATTCAGGCACAGAGCTGCCCCTGCTCGGACCGGCAGGGGTCATCCCGGTTTGTCCCGGAGCTGCCGGGACGGCTCCGTGCAAGTTCCAGCTGCTGCCGCCGCTCCGGCAGTGCAGGGGCAGGACGGAGGCTCCCCCCGGGCAGGGCCACTGCAGCCCACGGAGAAACAATGCCATGGTTAACGAGCTCCTTGGTGATGGCTCACCTGGAGAGCAAAAAGCCTCCAGGAAACCCACGGGAGACGGGGCAGGGGGTAGTGGCAACCCAGCAGAAAGTGATAACGAGCAGGGAGAGGAAATACAAAACTCTGCAACTAAATACCCTGTACAAGTACAAATGCATGGTTTTAAAACTTCAGCAACAAGTCTCTCATACGTATGCAACTTCTCAGGTTCAGGTTGCTTTTCCAGCGCTGTCTCCTTGGGGTCCATTTTAGCATTTCCATACAGTATGATAAATCTGATTATCTGTGGTCTTTGCTCAACTGTAAACAATCACAAGGTATGTCACTCATCCCATGCAAATTAGACATTTTCACTATTATTGTAAAGTACTGACACCAAAAATGCAGTGGAAAAAAAAAACAATAAAGCTGTAGGAAAATTAATTTTATTTTGAGCCTTTCAGTTGTGAAATGCTATGTACTTCATTTTAGAAAGGATCTATCATTTTTCTGCTGTCCCAGAGATACACGAACAGAAGCAATTCTCTACATAATATTAAGCTTCACACCTGCATTTACAGTTTTTTTAGAAAGATTAACCAGCACTGCTACTTTCAAAGTGTAATTTTTTGAAAGACATGTTACTACAGCAGGCACTCCTGTGAACAAAGTTGTGTCCTGATGGAAAGATGAATCTGGTGGTCTCACTGGGGAAAAACCCAATGACAAACTTGTCCTTATGTTTGGAGAGCGTTTATGAGACCCTTGTCTTCTTCTGTGGAGCAGTCTCAGGACTTTAATAGTTCTTTTCACTTAGACTAGTGTTTGTATAAGGGGTCACAAACCTGTCTGTCTGTCTCAAGAACTGACTGCTGCATGTAGGGTTAGACAGAGATGAGAAGGGTAGTTGACCTTAGTATTTGCAGGTCAAGATTGCAGCACTGCTGCCACTGGAACTGCATTTCATTGCTCAGTCTCTGAACAGCCTTGTGTTAGAGGGGAGCTGGCAACCTACATTGGTATTAGAGCAATTTCACACAGAGAAATCTGCAAGATAAAATACCAAGTTCCCTGTCTGAAGGCTTGAGCTTATCACTGGTTCACAAGGCTAACAAAACTGGACTTCTGTTTGTTATTGGAAACATGAGTAAGAGCTACCGCCTCATTGAGCTTTCTCTGCCTGCAGAGAAATGAGAATTTATTTCTTCTAAATTCAGATCTGGTTACTGTCACTCATGCCTTCATCATTCTGGCTCTGCTTTTCTACAGCGGATTTCATCTGGGGCAACACTGCTTTATTTAATCGGAAGATTCAGTGAACTGCAGTGAAGGCACTTAACAGTCACTTAACATGCTGACTCTTTTCACTGTTAACTTTAAGCTCACTTTCCTTATAATCCACGTCCTAAGAATATCCAAAAGGTTTAAAAGCTCAGATATTAAGACTAGCAGTTTGAAATATTAATTGCATAGAGCATTTTAACATCAGAATTACTGATATGCTGGCTTGAGTTTCAAAGACATTAAGTAAAAAGTTCTTAGTCACAGGCCATGATTAAATTTTGTCACTACATAATTTTGAAGCACTAATCAGCACTTTACTATATATATGTGAAATCTCATGTGCAGATTTACAGTACTTACTTTGCTGTATGCTTATGTGAAATGGCCTTCTTTCTTACTGATGGATGGATGTAGAATAAACAATGTCACCTTCACATTTCCTTGTGGATGTACTGTATAAACAGCTTAGCTTTTTATATAAATTTATATGGCTTTATACCTAAACAGAAATTTATCAACTTTTCACTACTGAGCATTGTATTTTTAAAAATAGACGATCTTGTTTCATAAGATTTTGGGAGCTTCTTTTTAAGTATTGGCTTTCCTGATAATGTTTTAATCTCCAAATTTAGGTTTCATAATTACTACAGGAAAAACCCCACAACATTGGGGTTTATTAATTACATAAATAGAAAATTTAACACATTAGCCCATGATAAAAGTCAGTTTAGGAAAGGATAGCAGAGTCATCAGCATACAAGTGACATTTCTTTCCTACTATAAGCACAGAAATTTTCAGCCGACTTTTTAAGATCTTAAAAATTTTATTTAACAGATGGTACTTTTAGTATGATAGTATTCTGATGGGGTAGTCAACTCCTCCAGGAATAAACTAGGCCTAGTAAAAACACCTTTTATACTAACATAAACACACCTCCATTAAGATTTAGCTCTTGTTTATAGAGGCTCATTCATTCCTCATGCTGTTCTAAAATTATCGTTTAACAGATACCCTCTGCTAGTACTCATTTCTTTAATGTAAAATATTGATGTCCCTACGGAACTTGAAATTCCATATATTTAGTTACAATTTTTTGGTGGCTTGAACTTCATTCACTGTAAACTGAGACATTCGAAAACAGCATAATTTTCATATTGCTACTTATTTATAGCTTACTCATAATTACTATTTATAGAATGTGACTGATTTTCACTATGACATACACTTGCATGCTTCAGAGACTGACACCAATTTTAGCAATGTTTAAATAGTCTGAAAAAAGCCACTGTTTCTGAGTAAAAGACATAGGTCAAGATGTGACTCTACTGTCATTTCTAGAATTAAGACATTGTCCAAATATTTGATACCTAGCAGAAAAATTGAGCTCTCTGTGCCATCACTGCTTCCCCATGGCTTGTCATTCAACAAGCCCAGCAGAGCAAGCCTGGGGCTATGATGAGATTGTTGAAGATCACTTAAAAGCATGTATAGTCCTGCCATCATCACATAATGGTCCACTGCTACTGAAATGATTAATCAGCCACTGCAATTTTTTCAGATTGGTTTTGTCTCCATCTTCTGCTCATTAAAAGAAACATTAAAAGTAGAAATCCTAGTTTGTCGCAGCCTTGATCCGTGGGATAGGGACCAGACCGGCGACGGAGGTCCTTGTGCTGCCTGCTGAGCAGTGGTGGATCAACGCTGCAGCAGCCTCAAGTTGGGTTCACCCACCCTGCAGCCCACAAGAAGGACGCGGAGACGGTGTGAACACTTGAGAAGGCAGAGCTGATCTCTTTTATTAACAAGAGGGGGTGGCTTTTATGCCTTCCCTCGGGGCACCTTCCAGAACCGGGGTGGAGTTAGGGCGGAGCATGCAAATCCCCCACAGTGGATAGGGTAAGGTTTGGCATAGGTAATAACTGGGGAGGAACGTTTCAGGAACTTCGCCGGGTTGGACAGCTCCCAGGGAACAGCTGGCCAATGGGAGCTATCCACACGCTGGCAGGCTGAGCTTGCCGGCGCCTGCAGCATGGCAACAGGGGATCAAAATTGAACAGGGAACCGGGGGAACAACTATGAAGTTGTCAGTAGAGTTCTTGTTCATGGGTTACTGGGAAGGGTTCTCCTGAACCTTCCACACATCGAAGTCCGTTTTCGTGTCCCTCTCCTTCCTCCACTGGTCCATGCTCTCATACACGGGCTCATTCCCAGCACTAGTTTGAGGTCTATCTTAAAAGTTTTAGCAAGTAGCATGGATATAAATATTAATGTTGGCTGATAATTCTGATACTGAATCTCAGTCAGTGGAATTAACCTGTTCTGTTCATTTTTCTGCTGGCCATTAATATGACCTGTGTTATATGGCCAGTAGAGGACAAAACTATTTCCAAAACTTCCTCTTTCATGAATAGGAGAGCTCTGTGTTTGCTCTTTAATAGTCATGATATGTAGTGTTTCACAACTAACTAATCTTGGGCACAAAACAGATGGCCGAAACTTAATAAAAGTGATGCTATGGGGAATACAAGAACGACTTGTACCAAAACTAACTTTATCCTTCATTATAGGCCCCAGATGAGCAGTGATGTGAATGTGAACTCTGAGACTGCTGCCAGAGTGGCCTTTAATCACTGTAAAGTGATAATTCTTTTCCACATCTGCTGACTCAAAAGTTTCCATTACATCCTTTCACACATTCCCCAGAGTTAACATGATTTATTATGTCAGTCAGTACTGTTAACTTCCGTGTTTCAAGGCTCTTGGACAAGGCCATGAATAGACTCATCTCTTCTGAGGGAATTGTCACACAGAAAATGCATCATGTCTGTCATCTAAATTTGTTCAGGCCAGTCATTAGCTTTTAGCTTTTATTTATTATTGTCATTGTGTAACGATGAATCCTTAGTGTTTATGGTCCAGAAAAATTCAACCATTTAGGAACATCACTATTTCTAGAGGAATGGGTTTGGATATGAAAACTCAGTCTTTTAAAGACCAGTTTTGAACGTGGACATAAATGATCTCTACTTTTTTGTCTCCAAGCAGTTGTCTTGTTGACTCTCTGCAGGGCATTGGGCCAGAACTGATGTGCTAACACAGGCAGAGATGCCAAAGGTGGGATTTGGCAGGCAGGATCCCATGCGTTGTGGTAGGCAGACTCAGTAAGCACCTGAGAGCACTTTTCCAGATTCATTGTCTGCATGGACAGCAAACAAGTTTTGGATCAATAAAGGCTACATCCCAGAATGCAGCAGAGGCATCAGCAGAGACCATACCAACTCCACTGGGAGTAGGCCATCATTATAAGTAATTAAGAGAATTGAATCAATTCAGCCAGTACTGTGGAATGGTGAAGACACTAAGTTGAAGGCTAATCAGAAAACAAAGACAGAATAGAAAATTAAAATTCAGATTGTCAAACTAGTCTGGCTTAGTTCTGAAACTTCTGGGTCTTTCTGCTGTATCAATATACTGGATCCACAGTTCCTAGCATTTTATAAAATACACTGTAATATATTCAGTTGTTAAAAAATTGTATCCAAGCACCTAAGCCAGTTGTTTCTCTTGGCTCTGTCTTTCAGTTGATATTTATTAAAAATGCAGTTCCCTTTTTTTATATTCTTTATTTTCTGCTGACACTTGGCAACTCATTGTTCTAAAATTGTTCCTTTGGCAGACTTTGCTGCCAAATGTATTTCAGCTGAACTGCTCATAGTTCTTATCGGTAGGAACTCTACTGCACAGAAACCATGAAGACATGCTTAAGTGTCTGTCTCAATAGGAAACACTGCTCAAACTACACTTTTCAGTTCACAGGCAATGTTGTGTGGTGATATTTTTGGTGAGCTGTTGTAATTGGAATGGGTATATTTTGAAACAAGTCCTCCAAAGAACAACTCAAAAGTGTCATGTGAATAGAACTATAGAAACTAAATATGTAACAGTGCTACACCCTTAATACCATGGGGACAAAAGCTTGTATCATGCATGGTATAATAAAGTTCAGTCCTAAAAAACTTTTGTGAGCCCTGTCTTTGGTGAATGCCATCTTTGGCAATGAGGTTGAGTGATGCTATTATTGTTAAGACTGCACTAGTTTTGTTTATTTTCGCTAAGCTATAATATTAATGAAAAAACAAGACACCTATTTTTTGAATCGTCATTTTTTTCTCCATATCTGAGTTAGATATTGTCACGTGAAAGAGAGGAGGGAGACAGAAATGCAAAGATTTCTAGTCTTAACTGTATTAATAAGAAATTATTAGCTATAAGCGCTTCCAGACAATCAGATCCTTATGTTCCCAACACTGCCTATCGACTACGGACAGCACACAGGTTGGAAGGGTTTCTGACCTCTGATATGAAGCCACACTTAAGTCAGGGAGAACTCATCAGCTAAGTAAGCGCTTCCAGATAAAATAGAGCCTTATGAACCCAGCACTGTCTACCGACAGGTATAGCACACAGGCTGGAAGGATTTCTAACCTCTGCTTTGAAGCCAACACTTTATAGCTAGGAAAGAACCTTCCCCACAACAGCTCCTGAAATAACATTAATTAATACAAATATGTGACAGTTATTGTGGGTTTCGCTTTGCCGGTGATAGGGTTTAGCTGCAAGATTGTATTTAATTGATAATAAAAGACCCAAAAAGAAACCAGCACAAAACACATTCTACAGAGACAAACACACTAAACTCAAGTTACAATACAGCAATGTATCCCATTTTCACAACAAACAGAAACTAGGAACAAAGAACTACTAACTAAAAACACAGCCACCTAAAACATTTATCCAGACACTCTCTCAATAACATAAGACAATATTTTACACACCACTCTCTCTGTAACACAAAGCAAAAGGAAAGAACAGAGCTGATTCTTATTAACACACATGTTGAAAAAGAAACTGCATGTTGCAAGAGAAAGCAATAACTAATATAAAGTAGTAAAGTGTAAAGCAAGTTACTCTTGTTAGTATTAAGGTAGCAAAACATAGTAAAGGAGATGCTTAAAAAGTAAGAATCAAAGTAGCTGTTAGCATAAGATGTAAGATGGAATGTATAAAGGAATAGCTTTGTAAGAAAGTAAAGTTAAGAAAGTAAAGTAAAGAAAAATAGAAAGCACATGGTCTTCTTACCCCTGTATTGTTCCAGGAGATAGGAGGAGGCAGGACAAGCTGCAGCAGCTACCCTCACAGAGACATGGCATTTTCCTCTCGCAGTTAAAACTGCATCTCTTTTTATACCTTTCTTTTTTTTCTTCAGGTGGTTGTGTGACTAAAGTCAATCTTTTTTGGGGGTGATGCAGATGCCTGAGGGGGGGTGAGTCTGCAGAGGCAGGGTGCGGCAAAGAAAGGACATGCTAAGTTGATAACATTCCATTCTTTGGTAACACACACCACTTATCAGTTTGCCTAGCTTTTGTCTTCTGCTGGGAGCACTCCTCCAGGGGGGCTGAGGCTTTCCCTCAACTCATCAATGCTTATCAGCCCATCACCCCACAGATATATAGCCTAAAAATAAGCAATATTTTCCTGAAATGCATGAAAACTATGATCTGTCTAGTAAATTAAGTATCATTTTAAGGGAAAAAACCCTTTTATATTGTTAATTACAATTCAGCAAAAAGTCTTTCAAGTGTTATATCCTGGATAGTAACATAGAAAGTTTCTGTGGTAAAAACAAACTAGCCTTTTATTAAGTGGGCCATTGAAAAATATATTCTATCTCCATGCCATAAGTACTTGATGCCAGCTCTAAATTGGCCTCTGCATGTGGGCATTTCCTCCAGATTTCATATCTGTACATCTGTGAACAGCCTTTGATGAGGTTTTTTAGAAATTCTACATTATCAACATCTATTTTCAAGATCATGTAAACTTATCTACAGGCAAGACTGGTGGCAAATGAAAATCTGGAAGGCAAGATTTGCTTTTAATGCTGATGATTTTTCATAATCCTTTTTTCAATTATGTAATTCCCAGGTAAGCATTGAATGCAAACATTTCCTAAAAACAAATAAATATTCTGAAATGGAAAAAGTAATTTTATGAGAAGTGATAAATAAACCTGGTTCAAAGAACATACGTAAATAATAATTTAGTTATTGGACTTCCTTTTTTGTTTAAGAGAGCTTATTTTTCATATGACAGAACTCAGTAATCTCAGTTGTTATGAATCTTCAGCTTTTTTTTATGTGATTCAATTTACCTTTACTATACACCTAAAATTTTATTTAAACATTTAAATCACTGAGTTTTATAAACTAAGTGTAATGCAATAAAATAAACAAGTAAGAAATTAAAATTAAAGCTAAACTGAATGCAATTTGTTCTATTCACAGTTTTGCTTAGTTTAGACTTGTTTCATAGGTAAGAAGACAAATGATCTCTAAAAGCACTGCAAAGATTTTAAATGGGAATTAAAATAAAACATTAGTTTAATGCTTATTTCCTATTAAATAATGGGATATTTCTACTCATTGTAACTTCACTAAAGAATGAGAAATAAATCCCTGTATCCAGGCAGCAACAAACTTTAGCAAATTTCTTACTTTAAACTTGTGACTCATGTCTGCCTGTAGTTAATTTAAAGCCTAGTTCACTGTACGCTATATGATAAGAATAATAATGAGAAATTGTCAGCCCCAGGAATATCATGGAACAAGATTAATGTTGCATTTAGATATTGTGGGAAGTGTTTATCTCATTGAAAAGTTATACAAAAGCATTTTGGGTGTCATTGCTTTATATGTGAGATTAAAACAAAACAAATTGAAATTGTTTAAATCAATAACAGCTATCAGACATAGATCGGCAATAATGTTTCTAAGCAGTCACTTGTTCCTGGGTTCAGTATTCTGGGTTATCAAGAGATGGAAAATGACAGATGGGTATAAATTATGCACAGCTTCTAAGCTTTCTGCTTTCCTTTTAAAGATTTTAAAAATTTACTCAGCTCTAACTCCTGGCTGCCTGCAGCCTATTATTTCCTAATCCAAACCATGACTATGCAGCAGGAGAGCAGAACATGTTTAAAGCAGTTTCCTTTGATGAACAAACAGTTTCCTCTTCTCCTGTCCTTGTTGGCTGGGATTAAGGCTTCTGTAGGAACAAAAGGAGCAGCACATGACTCCACTGCAGAACAGAGTCCCTTCAAAAGCAGGGAGAACTGAACTTCTGTATGCCCTAGGTATCATTTGGCAAAAAAGTAGGTTGTCATACATAAAGCTGATAGTTACATAAGAGCTTTGACATTTCAAACTTCTGGATGCCTAGATGTGTGAATCCTGTTCCATTATGCAAACTGGTGTGAGCCTGCTTGGTATAATAACCTATTTCCTGTATTTGTATGTATATACATATATAGAGAGAGAGACACAGGGAGAGTACATGTATGTGTACAATCTATATAATGTATATGAATTATATTTATCTATATGTATGAGATATATATATATACACACCTCTATATAATTTATATGTGTGCATATGTTTCTCTATTTTTCTACTTTTCTTTATTATTTCAGTACCATAGTGTTTTGCCTCTTTTTTTTTTCTTTGCCCATGACCTCCATATTTGTGACATCTATGATCTGTTTTATCATAGCTGCTTTTCTCTTGGCTCAGCTGCTAGTAGCTGGCGCTTATACTGCTGGAACTCCCTCCAGCCTGGATTCAAATATTACTGTTGGCGTTAGTGTAACAGAAACTGCAGCCAAGATGAAGTGTACAGATATGGTCAAATGGTAGTATCCAGAAAAGCACTTAAATTATTATAGTTCTTTGCTATTGATAAAAGTTGCTCACTAAGCAGTATCTCTTTCTTGGCCATAAACAGAGCTTGTGGGGAACTAGCCAGGTAAAAGTAAATGCCCATCTGAGTGATTTAAGTAATTTTACAGTTCATATAAATAGTGAAAACACTTTGTAAAACGGACTAATAATGTGTGAAGGAAAACAAGAAATAAATTTTCTGTTTGGAACATTCTGGATCTTATGAGCCAGAACTCCTTTTCTTCATGTCTGTTATACAGAGTGTGTTCCTGAGAACTTCTTTAAAAGTTTTACAAAATCTGATGTTTTTCCAGATTATGTCTCTAAGTATTTCCTTTTTATTTGACCAAATTGTCTCGATATCCTGTGTAGAATTACTGAGATGTCACATGATTTTTACAGCCTCTACAATCTCTTCTGTCTATTCCTTTCTGGGAAGGAATAGTACTTCACTATTTTCCAGTCCTTCCATTATACAAAGTGGAATCCACTTTATAAAAGGTTACAAGTTTTTTGTGAACTAGAGCCTTAATTAACCACACAAAAAGTATTAGTAAAGCAAGACTTTTCTTATGAAAGAATTATTAATCACTTATGCCTTGTCTTCCCCTCTGATTGCAAAAGCCCATTTTAATTATTCCACAGAATGAATTCTTATAAATTAATCTGGTACACTTCTATGTCCATGTCTCAGATGTGTTCTTTGATTTTCAGTACTGATGAGGAAAAAAAAAAAAGTCCAAAAAGTGATTCTCATCTCCTTTAAGTTTGCTCTGTAGGTAAGCAGTTAGCTTCAGTTGGTTCATGGAGCCTGCCAGGGGAAAATGCTAATTCAGTAAAGCGTTACACACTCTATGGGTTACAGCTACAAACTAAATAGTTTCATATCTTCCACTTATCCTTCATGGACTCCCTGTCTCACAATATTTGTCTTTGGAGCACAGCCAGAAATAATAATAAAAAAAAAAAAATAGCTCAGAAAATCACAGTGATATATCTAGCTGAAGTTGGGATGAAAAAAATTACTTTTCTTCTTGGCTTTTTGCAGCATAACTGTTTGAGAAGTTAAATGAATTTATAGACAGAAGTCTTCCTTCACTGTAATAAAATAATGCAAAAGAGGATTGGCTGTGCTACTATAACGATATACTAGTTTTTTCTCACAAGTAATTATTTTCTTGAAGAGACATACCAAGAAACACATACATTCTTTGTAACATGGAATATTTTATCATCTGGCCAGCAAGGAAAGTTTGAGCACCAATGGACAACAGAATGCAAACTTTAGTCCCATGATGTTCCAGGATGCAAAGGGGATTTTGGGCCTGATTCATGACTCATTTGGCCAGCTCTAGTTCTCCACACATGACCTACCCAATATCACGAACTATTATTAGTGGAGAGACACCTGTACTTCTAGATGTTTGTTCATGCAGTCTAAGTAAACCACAACAGTCCCAATGAAAATGTTATACTTCTCCCTTCTAACTATATAGTGAGCCCAAGAAGAATAACCTGAACAAAGAAGTGCATATTGTAGATTTCTAAAATTAAATATCTAAAAGTAGACCATATGAGCCCCAACTGTGAAGCTCAAAGAAAGTGAAAGTATTTTAGACATATCTTTAATATTCTTCCAGTACATCTCTCAGTTGATGGGTCTTGAGTTCAGTGGTAGCTGTTTTTTAGGGTTTTTTAAATTCTCTGACTGTTTACTCATATATGTTAATGGAAGTTCATATTTGCTTTTCAGAACATTAGACCTGTAACCACTTCCCTAAAAATAACGAGGTAATAAGTATCTAGACAGTTCCCAAAACTGGTCCCCTGACGTCCAATTTCAGGACATCTTCTCCAGAACAGGTAGAAATTTCCTACCAAATTAATCCCTCAGCAGCCGGGTAACAGGTGGCAGCAGAGATACCTGTCTCATTTATCAGGTCTTCTGTCAGCTGATACTGGCATGATGTCATTGACATTTATTTTAAATTATTTTATAGCATTCTTTGGCTACACTAACAGAGCAGAATATTTTCTTTTGCTTTCTTCTACCCCTTTGCTCCTCCTGCATGATTTCTATTTCCTGCTAGTGGAAGCCCAGGTGGAGCTGAACCACAGCCTTTGCTCAGCTCCTGTCTTGCTGCCCTGTCTTTTTCTGGTAAAAAGCTAGCTAGCTCCCACCTGTGTCTTAGCTATTGCACTATCTGGTCTGTCCTAACACTGTCATGAAATAACATGAACCTAATGAATCAAGCCTTTCCTTTTTATTTGTTCACAGAGGGCACAAAAGAAAGACCTTAAAAATTGTCAGGGGAAAAGGGCTGTGGTTTATTCCAGATTGGGAATGCTAACACAGATCCATGAAGGAAGCTATATATAGTTCAGACTTGACTAGAGATGAAGATGTTTTACAGAAAGCACAAAAATACAAAAACTAACATGAATAAAATTAACTGAAACATGATTTGCTGGAGATTAGTAAGCTCATTGGTGAAGGGTTAAATTCTGTGCATGCGTGGGGAATTTCTCCTTCTCTAACTCTAGTTGCTTAAAAACTAGATATCTAGTGTGCCCTGTTTGTTTCAGGTTCCTTTTAACACCAGTGAAAAGAAGCAGAGGTGTCCACAGAATAGTTTCTTCTGTTCAGAGGTAAGTGGAAAGTCATCAGCATATTGCAAGAAACAAAGTAATGCAGTAGCACAACCTAATGTTCAAAAGCAAAATATCATCTGTATGATATCATCCACAGACAACAAAGTGACCGTTTTCTTCTGGGATAAAAGCACACTCACATAACTCCCTATAGAAGGTATTAACTTTAAAAAGACTGAGTTGTAAACTGTGGGGTGATGGCCCTTGATGAGTTGACGGAAACACTTCAGGCCCCCTGGAGGGATGCTGGTAAGTGATGGTGTTACTAAAGAATGGAATGTTATTGAATTAGCATGGCCTTTCTTTGCTGCACCCTGTGGCACCCTGCAGAAGACCCAAGGAGCCACCCCTCAGGCATCTGTCTATCAACCCCAAAGTATTGACTTTAGTCACACAAACCACCTAAAGAAAAAAAAAGTATAAAAAGAGATTGAGTATAAACCAAAACTGGTGAGAAAACCTACCTCTGGGAGGGCAACCTACAAGCTACCCTGTCTCCTCTGTCCCATTGGACATTGCAGGGGTAAGCAACCAAATTCTTACTTTATTTTCCTATGCCTTACTAATTATAATTTGTTATAGCTCACTGGGTGTATACATGTTATTGGGAAACGGCTATATTTTTTCCTGTTGCTTTTCTTTTGGGTTACTAAGTGTGTTTACATAAGGTGTTGAACTGTTGTGTTTCTGTTTAGTAATCCCCTGTTAGTTAAGTTTGTCGTGGGAGGGATATACTGCTGGAGTTGCCTGTAAAATGTGTTTTGTGCTTGTGTCTTTTGTGGTATTTTTTACAATCCTGCAGCTAAATGTTATCACCGACTAAGTAACCCATATAGTCATTGCCACATACTTATATTAATAAATGTTATTTCAGGAGCTGTCATGAGGAAAGTTCTTGCTATTAAGTGTGGTCTCATATCAGAGGTCAGAAACCCTTCCAACCTGTGTGCTATCCATGTCATTAGGCAGAGTTGGGAACATAAGGCTCTGATTTTGTGGAGGCGCTTATTGCTATTAAGTTCTCCGTAGCTTAAGTGTGGTTCTCACAGGGAGGTCGAAAATCTTTCCAGCCTTTGTTCTGTCCAATGTTCATCAGGCAGTGTTGGGTTCATAAAGCTTTGATTGTTCGAGGACCTTTATAGCTAATAACTTTATATTAATACAGGTGAGACTAGAAATCTTTGCATTTCTGTCTCCCCCCCACCACCACCACTTTTTCTCGTGACATAAACTATAACCCAGTGTCCTGGTTCTCTGCCCAGAGAGTGTGTATTCTCCACCCTCTATGTGATCTCTCAAAAACTGTTAACAATGGACCATTTGCAGCAGCTGCCCAGGGCACACCAGACCCCTCAGGATGTAAGCTTGGGTGTTAAAGAAGCCTGTGAGATAGGAGTTCTGATAACTCCCCTCTGGGGAGTTGTTAGCACCTTCACACCCAGCCTGAGAGGGTTTGTCAGCTAATGGGCCATCAACGATTCCAAAAATACCTCATGACTCACAGAGTTAGATCACCCATTGTGGAACCACTCCCCTGGGGGAAGTACTGGGTGCTCCCACCTGAACCTGAGCATATATAACCTTGGGGGTTTTGGACTTTGGGTACCACTTGGTGGATCCAGAGGAGGACCAGAACCTTGACAGGAAAAGACCACCACTCTCGACCAGACTGCAACTGTCATCTGCACCAACAGGTTTTTCCTTTCTTATACTTTGGACTCAGGGGAACCACGTGGGTCTCAGCACAGGGGTTAACAAACCCCACTGTGTTTGTGCCCCAGGGTGCTGGGTTATACTTCTGGGTTTTGTGGGTAAAACCAATTTCTCTTTGTGCCATTGCATTTATTGTATTATTTTTATTAAATTGTAACTCTGACTTATAATCTCTTTCGTGTTGGGTTCATTTCTCCTGCCAGTTTACCTTTAAACCGCCACACCCAGTCCTAAAGTTATAGCAACTTAAATGGAAGCCAAGCTGAAGTCCCTATTTCAAAATCAGTCTGTCAAATAATTCTAAGGACATCTCTCTTGGTTAGCTTATAAAATTTTTATTAGTTTAATGAATCCTCCACATCTGCTGTTATTCTAACTTATTGTTCAGTATCAAGTGATCTACCAGGTTTTCACACAGATGCAAAAAGTGGTGCAATTTTTCAGCATTTGAATGACCTGTAGCGTCATTGTTTAATCTCTTGTAGTTTTACTGTTGATTACACAGCCCTATCACAATACAGAGAAGCAGATCTGCAAGCATGTAAATGAAGTAATTTCTCACTTCAGTGCTCTTCTTTCCTTCCAAGTGAGTGGTTCAGAGGAAAAACTTTAAAAGAAAATAACCACCTAGCACTATGTATAGCAGACACAAGCTTAATTCTGTTATTTATGTCACACTATCCATCACAGATTCCTCACTGAAATTTAATTTAAGAATGTCACTTTTCTTTATATATCACCCATATATCTTAAGTATTGAATCATTATTTCATGTGAATTCTCCTATACAGTGTACACATGCAAATGCTTGCAGGGTTCTGTTTGACTATCTCAGTGCAGAGATCTATTTTCAGTTCAGATTATCAAGTGTTTGTGTATTCTTGTCTCTAAGAGTCTCTCAATATTCCAGGGAGGTTATTGACAATTGCCTGGGGGTTTAACTTTGTTATAGAAAAATCTCAATCAAGTGGTTGGAAGTTGCATTTAAGACATCCATGTGCAATAGTGTCAACAGGGGACCAGTAATAATAATTTGGTGTCAGAAAATCTATAAAACACATTAAGCCAGTTTCAGTTCCATTTTTTTTTCCTAAGCCTTGCTACATTCAAAACTGAAGTTACAGAGAGAAGATCAAAAATCTAGGAAAAAAGCTTCCCTTAAAGGCTTTAACTCATAAGAACTTATAAACAAAAGGTTTAGATTCAGCATCTAAACTAAGCTTTACTAGTTCTGTAAACACTATTGATTTCCCACAGATTCATGAGAAATATTTAATCCAAACTCTATTTGTCCTATGAAAATGAAGTGTCGGAGTTGATCCATATTTTCACTTTACAATATTGAGGTCCATAGGTTAATACACTAAGCAAACTACAGACTCTTGGGTTTTTATTCACTTTACGGGCTATGGGAAAGACAGGCATTTAATTTTTTTTTTCCCATCACATGGTTTTGCAGCAGAAGTATTTGTCCTGCACTGAATCTAAATATGTGGTTCTGCATTGCAGTAATATTCAGTATCCTCTTTAAGTAGCATTCTGTTTTTGAGATAAAAGCTTAGGTTGTGATATGAGCATTTTCATTTCACTGCATAACTTTAGGATTCTGCAGGGGAAAAAAAGGCACTACCAGCTTCTCTAAGTTTTTTTTTGAGGTTTTTTTTTTTCAGGTGTCATCATAGTAGCATATAAAGAAATACTCTTTTCCTAAGAGAAAGCCCAGAGAAAGATGAATAATTAAAGTTACCTTTCCAAAATAAAAAAAATTACTTGGGATTTTACATCAACAAATTTTATGGAACAATTCTTCTTTTATTTGGCTTAAAGCAGGATACATATTATTCCAATTCTAGCTAAGCTCTATTTATAAACTATTAATGGTTACATTTGCATTTTCATCAGGAAGAAAAAAGACAGTCATTGCATAGATCTTTCTCTAGACACTGATATATTATTTAATTAAATATAGTTTATTATTTTGTACAGGATATCTGCAGTTTGGTGAGAAACAAGAATAACTGCACCGTAATTGTTCAATGATTATTTTTATCTGAATCACATGTTACTATTTGGCTGTATTAGCAGGTTAGCTGTGATACAAGCCTATACACAGGTTTAACCTTCTTATGACCCACCAAGATACTGTCCAACAAAAAATATTTGTTGTTTTCTGTGATGATTTATGTAGCTGGTTTTTTTTTTTTTTTTTTTTTTTGATTCCTACTAATGATTATAGGACCAGATTATGGGATCTGTAAAGTTCATGGTCCAGTAAGTTAATTTGGTACCTGTATGTCCTCTCATTCTTGACTATGGGGCACCATGACAGACAGATATTAAACTGAATTAAAAATATTTTCATCAAAATAGGGCATTATTTATTCATTTAAAAGTAGAAAGTGTGCAAAATAATCGATCAAATGAATAAAGGACTATGTGTGTCTTTCTACCCACCAGCCATGTTTCCAGGCTTGCCTTTTCAGAGGTGGCTAAGGGAAATTGTCTCTTTGTTTCTAACCCAACTGACAGGTATCATTGCCCTGTGTCAGTATTTTCTGATTCACTACATATATCCCACAACGTCACCCCTTTCAAACCAACACCCTTAAGGGACAGGCATGCTCTGAGTTGAAATATGAGTTGAGAAATGCATTGTTTGCCAGACTTTGCATTGCCAGGCAGTCAGCAGTCAGGAGCTTTCCTCAAAAAATCCTTCATTCTCCTGTATGACACCACTTTACTTTGCTTCTGTTTCCTGTGGAATTTCCTTCTTGGTCCTTGTCTTCTGATTTATCACCATTGTGCTGGTTTAAAGGTAAACCGGCAGGAGAAATGAACCCAACTCAAAAGGGATTACAAGTCAGAGTTACAATTTAATACAAAGATTACAATAAATACAATGATACGGGAAAAATTGGGTTTAACCCACAAAACCCAAATGTATAACCCAGCACCCTGGGGCACAAACAGAATGGTGTTTGTTAGCCCCTGTGCTGAGCACCACATGGTCCCCCTGAGTCCAAAGTTAAAGGAAAGGAATACCTTTTGGTGAGGATGATGGTTGCAGTCTAGTCAAGAGTGGCAGTTGCAGTCCTGTTGAGATTCTAGTCCTCCTCTGGATCTGACAAGTGGTGCCAGAAGTCCCCAAACCCTAAGATTATATGTGCTCAGGTTCAGATGGGAATGCCCAGTACCAACCCCAGGGCAAGGAGTTTCACAATGGGTGATTTACTCTATGAGTCATGGGGTACTTTTGGAATTGTTGATCACCCATTAGGAGACATGACTCCTCAGCCTGGGTGTTAAGGTGCTAATGTCTCCCTGGGAAGGAGTTACACAACTGAGTCATTGGTGGGAAGACCCTATCTCACAGGGTTCTCTAATATCCAGTTTGTAACCTGAGAGGCCAGGTGTGCCCTGGGCAGCTGTTGCAAATGATCCATTATTAAGAGATTTTTAGAAATTACACAGAGGGCATAGAATACACAGTTTTGACTACACCCACACAGTAATAAGCTGTTCCGCAGACGCTCTAACTAGGACAACCATGCATTTAGTCAGGGTAATACTTGATAGGTAAACTGAAGGTTTAGAACTTAAGTTTAAACTAACACTCATATAAGCCTATTTTCTCCAAAAGAGGCTGACAGATGTCACTTAAGTTCATGTAATCATACAGGAAGCATGAAAGAATAATGAAAGACTTGTTCTGCAAGTATAATGACTCAGTGGTTTCAATCATGAAAAATTTCTAATGATCTGCAGTTCAGCAAAAGTAGCTTATATTGTCTTGCAGACTCACAAAAGAATTTTCTATCTCCTTCAAAATGTTTTTTTTGCTTCCTAGGCCAATGCAAACTAACATAGATAAAGGTTCCTCCTTACTCCAGGGAGGATGCAAATAATCATGGCTCAAACGAGTGTGTTTGTATAATAGGAATCTGTAAAGACAAAACTAGGAAGGTACTCAGAAAGGACATAAAGGCTATAAACAGTCATTATGAAAACTTTGTTTTTGCAGGAGGGGCATGGCTGGAGGGGAACTGTAAAATGCTTTTTAGAAGTGCGAAAGGGTAGAATCTAATCGGCTTCAGTATTCACCTTTGTAGGAGTTCAGAGATAAGACCTGACCACGGGATATGAAAAATGAATGTTATGTGTGTCATTCAGCTTCAGATCTCAGGAGGAGACCTTAAATGTAAACAGGACCAACTCTATTAAGTTAGGTGATCTGAAAAAATAGGGAGAAAGAATTGAAAATCAACCTTCCACTTCCTAGCCAAAGAAGGGAATGCAAAGAGTGCATGAAGGAGTGCAGTATAGGAAGTGGTTTATAGATTAAACTGATGAAGTAGTGGCACTGTCTTTTGAGCAAGATGCAAAGGAGAAAGCAGACCTACCAAGTGTCTTGGGAGGAGAAAACTAAAATGAAATAATTTCGGTTTGTGGTCACAAGGAACACATTGGCAGAGCTTCCTCATATATGTGGTAGTTTTGGCCTTAGTTTTAGCTAGGCCTAGATTAGGCCTTAATTTTAGTAGGCCTAGATAGTGTCACATAGATTAGAGGGGACAAACATCACCTGACTTAAGAAAGCAAAGAGATATTTCATATCATCTGACATCAAAGCAAGTATAAAAACAGGTGTAGAAGGTGGCCAGTCTCCTTCATGGCTGAGTGCTGAGGGTACATGCTATCACCATGCTTGGGTGCGTTTGGTCTTGCCACCACTTCACAGCTGTTTGGTTCAGGAAGCAAACATTTTTTATTTTGGGGTTTTTTTTCTTCTCTTGCCAGGTGTCTCTTGGGAGGTATCTTTTGGGGTGTTTTATGGCTGGTGTGGTGGAATCTGTATTACTGAGTGGGCGACTTGGGGTGGAGTAATTGTTGTTTTCTTTTCACATTTGCATATATATGTGTTATACTGTATTTTCTTTTTAATTTACCCTCTCCTGTGTAAATATAAAAACCTTGCCATTTCAAGTTTTGGTTTTTCAGGTTTTTTTCCCCTCCCTCCCTTTCCCTTCAGGGGAGCTCTGACTCTGTGTTGGGTACTTGGTATTTTTCCAGCTCAGCCAAAAACAATATAAAAGTACAACCTCAAAGTAATCTTTTATATTGCATCTGATATATGACTCCCCATGGACAGAAACCCTTGGAAATTAGGGTTTTTTACTAGACTTCCTCCAAAGCAGGTATGATCTTTGGCTAGTAGAGATGCAAAAGAACAGCAGATTTTCCAAAGCAGATGTCCTGTATCAAAAAGCAAAGCTTCTGTACTTCTGTGCATAATGACAGAAATATTGCATGAATATACCTTTTTTTTTTTTTTTTTAAAGGAGCAGTATGATTCAAGTCTTTGTATGCTTGCTTACTGAATTCTCTAAGTTACTTTCTGCCAATGGTTGTGAAGCAACATTGGTGATCAACTTATCTGACATTTTTGGGTAACTATAAATGAGAACTTATCTACTGGTAGTAATGAAGAAGTAGGTGTCACATTCAGTGATAGTCTTTAGGCTTCATTCATCTGTTATATGCCAAATTCAACTTCATAATTCTTTTATTCCTTTATAACCTTATTTGTTATTAGATTCTTGATCCAATCTGTATTTTAGATCCATATGTTTGGTAACCATGCTCACAGACAACTGTTTTCATAAGAAATCAGGACAGATTCAATCTAATTTACTGTAGTCCCGAGCACAGGAAGAACATTGACCTGTTGGAGTGAGTCCAGAGGAGGGCCACCAAGATGATTAGAGAGGTGAAGCATCTCTCCTTTCAGGAAAGGCTGAGAGAATTGGAATTGTTCGACGTGGAAAAGAGAAGGCTTCTGAGTGACCTAATTGTGGCATTCCAGTGCCTGAAGGGAGCCTATAAAAATGACGGAGGAGGATTATTTACATGGGCATGTAGTGACAGGGCAAGGGATAATGGCTTCAAACTGAAAGAGGGTAGATTAGATATCAGGAACAAATTATTTACTTTGAGGGTGGTGAGGCCCGGAGAAGTTGAGGTTGTCCCATCTTTGGAAATGTGTGAGGCAAAGCTGGACGAGCCTCTGAGTAACTTGGTCTAGTAGAAGGTGAACTAGATGATCTCTAAGCTCCCTTCCAACCCAAGCCTTTCTACAGTCCTATCATTCAATGATTCTATGGTTATAACTCCTTGAATGCTCTGGATCTTTTACAAAAACAAAGTAAGTCTCAAATTACAAATTATGCTTATTACAAATGCTCTGTTTTATATTTATCAGACTAATTTTAAGTTATGTAACAATAATAAGTCTTCTCACACCTTTAAGCCAAATACACATTCCATGCAAAATCACAGAACAAATTAAAACCTTGTTTCATCCTCTATCCTCTACCACCAATTTCTAGGAAAGCCTGCCAGCATTGCTTTTTCTGTTATTGTTTGGTTGGGGTTTTTTTTCATATGAAAGAAAACATTAGTACGTAACACTCTAGCATGTAAATCCAAAGCTTTAGAGCTCTCGAAGAGTGCACCACTGCAGACTCCTTGTTAGTGAGTGTTGAGGTTTCAGTTAGCAATAGACCACAAAGTGTTGCTCTAGACTGCATTCATCTGGTGACTTTTACAAAAAAGAAATTAAAATCTTACAGATATATGGAACTTCTTAAATATAATTTCCTAGTACAGAAATGCTCAGAGAGTTTCAAGACTACCTCTTTCATTTATGTCTTGTAAATAAATAAAGTCAGCACATGGGATACTAACAATGTAATAAGAAATGCAATATCAGATGTGACTCTTGAGGTCTGAGAATACAGGTAGAACTCAGGTAGTGCTCAACCCTCTTACAGGAAGGTAAAGGGCAAATGTATTCCATACGTGAATATTACTGAATAGACTTCCGCTCTCTTTATAACAAAATGTTGTGAATGTCAGGTACAAATGACCTGGGACTATCATCACTGCCTGCTACAGAAGCAGGTTGAAAGTACTTGCGTTAGAAACACTTTTCCTAATCTGTTGGAACTGATAGTCTGAAAAAATTGTCAGAGATGCAGTTGATGATTTATGAGCAGTTTCAGAGGGAAAATGCTAATTGTTAACATCTTAAAGCCTATGAAAGTATTGTCTAGGTAGGTTGTAAGCTCTTGGTGGAGGTTAGAAAACGCTTTTATCAGGAATTATAGCCAAGGATAAGTGTTTTCAGATTCTGTTGATTTGGAAAGTGTTCTTCTGATGGACTAATACAGAAAACAGAGAGCAAGCTAAAATCCAAACCAAATTAAAAAGGCATAAAAAAAGCAAGAAAATTTTTCTAAGTTATGTCTCAAGAAATCAAAGAAATAGCACACACGAAGGATTAAAGCAAACACTCACCTTCTTCTATTTCATCTGTCTTCCTTATTTTGCCAGGGTTGGTCACATCAGCAGATATCTCATCATGTTGTTGCAATACTTCTATAAGTGCACAACTCTGCTCTATTTCCCTTCTGCATATATAAAAAGTATATTAAAACAGGAATTGGGTCTTCTTATATGGCACTGTATTTTTTTTAATTTTTTTTTTTTGTCTCTGAAATACATCTTTAAACATAAGCAAGCTGTTATACTTTAATATTTTTCTCAGGAAAAAAAAAAAAAAGCTGTTGATTTGAACTTTGACATTTTTAGTGGCTCAACTAATTTCATTTGTTTAATATGATACAGGAGTGAGCCAGTGTGATCATAACTCAGTATGATGTGAAAGGCTTTTTATGATCTTCTCTCAAGGTTAGTCAATAAGCTATCTGAAGCACTATATATGCAACCATAGGAAAAAGAAGTAGGTTTCATAACTGGTAAATATATTCACTTTCTGTAAAATCTAAGCTTCATTTCTTATATTTGCATAGAACTATTTCAGACACAGTAAAGCCATCGTCAGTGTAGTGCATGTAATAAAGACATTTCCAGTTACTCCAAGACACCTTATCCTGTCAGAAATCTTAAAATTTATAATATCAATATTAAATGAGGTATTTTAGTTTTATTCCATTTCTTCACCATTTGTGAAGTTGCGCACATTTCAGATGTTTATCAACTGGATTCAAGCAAGAACATGATGGTTTCAATGTAGTCAACTATTACTTCTTTGTGCAGCAGCCTTAATATTTTGAATATGTCGATATCCATGCCTCTGCCACTACCCAAACCCTGAATGATCATCTGAAGGTTCATTCTTTTAATCCATGATTTGTGAATCAATGGATTAAATGGAATCAATCAAAGCAAATATTATTGGATTATATAAATAAATTGTATGTAACAAAGAAGCTAAAGTAATCAAATGATTTTTTTCTCTTCAGTTCAGCATCTACTTAAATAGGACAAGCCTACAAAATAAATTCATTAAATAACAACAAAAAAAATTTGTTAAAATGCTTAAGACGATAATGGAACCTAGTTGCTAATATTCAGCAGTCAGTTTTTTGTTTTGTCTGTGAAGCTGCACTGCATGCAAATCTTTAATAATAACCACCTTCCAAAGACAGATCTTCACTTATGCATCTGCAGTTACAATGCAATAGCTGTGTTCTGTAATTCTTTTAACAATAGCTTCGTTCAGTGATCTGTGCGTTCCTCCTAATTAATTATTTAAATAGTCTGTCAGGTGCTGCAGTTAAGTCTTAATCATTTTGTAAGTGGATGAACACAAAGAGAGTTTAAATGACACAATCACATCAAAATGCAATAGTGGTATGATCACATAGAGAAAGTCGTAGGTGTATGTCCGAGCGGGTTTTCTGACCTTCAGTGCCTGTAACACTGAACTCTGGAGGAACTTTTAAAGTATTTTATTCAACTATATTGGACTTATTCAATTCCAACTGAGGAAACATGATATAACCATGCTTAACTTCTTAAAAACACTCGATGTTCTTATGACATCTATTGATTACATATGTATAGACATAGTCTTAAGCCTGCATTTGTGTGCTGAGACCCAAGGCCATTCCTATTCTTACAGAGAAAATTTCGAAACATGACAAACTGTGTTTCATAACAGCAACATGCAACATTAAAGCTTAAAATGTCAGTTGTCTCTTTGTAAAAAAAAAAAATGCCCCCTCTCCACTGTATCAGTTTAAAGGAACTTTTAAACCTACACAATTCATTTCAAGAAGGAAAAGTTAACTATTGAAAATATTACACAATGTATGATACACAGAAACACCTATGGTTCAAGTTCTCTGGTCTTTTGTTGCAGAGTTGATGTCTCTAAACTTCAGCTTTCTGAAGTGCAACATTTGAAGTCAGAGTCCTCTCAGGAATTACAAACTTTACTTGTTTAGAGTAATTTGTATCACTGTTGCATACAGATAATATAGAAATGCAATAAATAATGTTTCTCCATTGTTTCCACCAGCCAAAACTTCCTACCAAAAAATTCTCTGTCAGCCTTCTGCCAGAAGTTCTCACAAGAGCTTCCTGTGGGAGTCTTCCTGCCAAAAGATCTACTATTGTAATCTCTGCAAAACATCTGAATAAAGCTATGTGCCAGGAAACCACGACCACATCTTTTGAACAGCATAAAACTGAGAAGAAACTTGGGAAAATTGGGAGAGTGGAAAAGGTGAGAGAGAACTGGTTACCTTAGTCGAAAATCATTCTCTGTCTCCCCCCCTCACCTTCTCATCTTTACTCTTTGCCAAGCCCCTCCTGTCTGCCTGGTGCTGGGGCTGAAATTCTGCCAGCCTGGAGAGAACCAAACCCCATCATGTGACATTACATGAGTTATATCTTATCCTTCTACCCTTACCATATTTTTGAGGGCCAAAAAGGGACTGACCCAGCCCCACTCAGCCTGAGACAGCCTGCAACATAGCTCCTTGTGAACAATAAATCTGCGCCTCCTGGCTGTGTTCCAGAGAACTAAAGAGGCTAAGACGCCCCTCAGCTAAAAAATAACATCGAAAGTGGGAGAGACAGGAAAAAAAAAAGGGCAGAAACCACTTCTCTCACACACACACACACTAACTTTGCAAAAGAAAGTTTTTGGTGGTACTTTTTCTTTGCTTCTAAAAGTAACCTTAGCTTTTTCCAACCTTTTCTTATTTCTTCCCTTTGCATCTTGTAGCAATTAATAAAAAAATCAGGGTTTGTTGTCAACAGATAACTTGTGTTAGTTTTAATTTTGCTTGGGAAAATATTCAGATCTGAAGTTTTTTCTTCAACATTCAAGCAGACTGTAACAATTGCCAAATGCATTGGACAAATTATCTATTATTTTTATGCATATTGATGTGTTAGTTAAGGCTATCCAATATGCTACCACATACCTCTCAGGGAAAGAGGAACACAATCTCTATCCCAGAATTCTGCAATATAACTAGATAAAGCAAACCAAGGACTACAGAGAAAACAGGGCTGAAGATGAAGAGACTTTCTCAGGGTCATGAAATAAGACAGTCGTGGCAAGAAAAAGACTTCAAGCTTTCTGTTTCCAGCCTTCTGAGCATCTTACCTATTTTCTAAATAGTTCCTCTCTTGGGACTGGGATTGGGATTGCTCCTGAGATAAATCACACACACACAGTTTGGGGGACCATATCGAAAGCGATTTATTTCCGGCTGTGGTCTGTTTATAAAGGTCCTGATAGGGGCAGGGTTTGGAGAGGATGGGACAACACATCTGGGGGCAGGGTTAGGAAGGCAGGGATGGCAAAGGAGCAGGGCAGGGAAGGGGTGTAGAAAAACCTCAGGGAAAAAAACACACAGAGAGGGGGAAGGAGCATGGAGGATGCAAGCCTAGGAGGCTGAGCCCGACATTCCTCCATTCCTTTTAAAATTTCAGCAGGAGATTATAATTTATATTCAGAACTACTATATGCAAGTAGAATACTACTAATTTGTAAATAAGTTGAAATGTGAATTTGCCTGGTGAGTTTCACTGCAGTACAAAGCAAGACATAAAAAATGCAATACTTCACAAAACTTGATTAGAACAATATTCTCACACATTTTTTTTATTCTTCTGAGATGATCATGCAGCTGTCAGAACCTGTAATGTTACTGAGCAATGCAAACAAAAGAGAGCTATAATTATATTTGCTCCAAATAACAGTAAAATATCAATATTGGATCCTGCATGAGTGCTGCAATATCTAACAACACTATTGCTGAAAGAAAGGTGTTATTTTCAGCCTTATCTTTGCATTTCTTCCCATAATGTAGAAGGTAAAAAACTAGTCTGTAGGAATAAAAATATTTAATGAAATGAAAGAAAAGCTTGTGAACAGCAACATTCTCAACTCACAAAAGAAGGAAAGTATATCAGCATTTTGCTTCATCAAACTCATGGAAGCTATGATCAAGGGGTTAGATTAATACTAAAACAGATTTAGCTTTTATATTAAAAAGCACTTATACCAAGACTACTACTGCAAGGAAGGTAATTTTGTCAAAATATGTCATCTCTATTGCTGTGTTCAGCTTTTGCAGTGGTGTTTTTCCTATTTCCATTCCCTTCTCATTGGCACTTAGAAACAACCTTCATATCCTCATCATTGTTTTTGTGAATATGTTGCAAAGTTACTTTGTTGTGACTTGGAACATTTGACTCTCTTTCAGTCTATAGACTGTAAAGGATTCACAGTCAAGACCTTCATCTGCTATGTGTATGTTTTCATAAACAAGCTTAATATTCTGCAAGCTTTCGCAAATCTCCCAATCCTTCAATAGCCCATACACTGCCTGTTGAAAATCACTATCTAGCTGAATAGATGTGAATAAATTCCTTGAGGTGCTGCAAGTTGATGCCTTTATATTTTTGTTTATTTCTGCCAAAATCGCCATTTTCGGTTATACATTAGTAGGACTGAGTTCTACAGCTACCTCTGTGGCAGATCTATAGCTCTTTCTTCCAGGGCTGCTGAGAAGGAATTGGCTGCTTTATCTTCATATTGACAGGGACTGGCTTTGTGTCAGAGAAGGTCCCTGCAGGAGAATTGAAATTAGCTCCCTTTGCACTTCATAAATGGTACAAAAGAGCAATGGGCAATCTATAATGTTATGATAATATGGTGACTCTAAAGCAACAAACCCAAAATATCACATATTATGCAGTGATATCATGATATCTTCATTACTGTCTTTGATTACTCCATGGCCTGGCCTTGTCCTTTGCCTCTTTCATTTGCAGTAAAACATTAGTGTGAAGGAGACACATTTCCTATTATCCCACAAGTTCTTGGATTAATAGGAAATGTGTGAGTCATGGGACATGAGACAGAAGTCACAGAGGCTAGGGGAAGCGTTTATGCCTTCCCTGCACCTGGAGAAGAGAGGAATGGGCTCCCTGAGTCCCAGAGCTGCCTCAGAATACATCCATCAAACAAAGGAAGATTCCATTTCAATTGCTGTTGCTTTAGAACCTTAATAAAAGTTTTCAGTATTATTTTAATGTGTTCTCCTAAAGCTGGCCAAGTTGAGAACATTCTGTCCAAGGACAGGTCCCAAGATTCTCTTGCACACCCTCAGTCAGCCAGGGAGCAGGAAGTAATAATGAAAAGATCCAGCTTCCAACTATACTTCCCAAAATGCTACTGATGGCTTATCCAGCACTTCAAACCATGGGAAATCTTCATGTTATTACAATATTTCAATGTATTTTTTTAAGAAAAAATATCTGCATTTGTTACCAATCAGAAAAACAAAATGATTTGAAAATTAAACTTATTACCTCGAAATTTGAACATGATTCCCTGATGCTGCAGTAGTTTGCTGACTCCTCAAAAGAAGACTGAGGATATAAGCATGTGGGATAAACACGTTTATCAAGCAATGACAAGTAACTTAAGCACTGTGTGAAGGAAATTATATTCTGAGTTTATGCAAAAGCATTTTGCTCTTCCCTGAGCCTTCTGATATTTTTTCGCAGTCAGTATTCAGATTGTTTTCTAATAGTAACTTAAAACTGTGTATTTTATTATATGTTTGCTTATATTAACAATCTGGTAATATTAGAAAGCAGTAGATTGTCTTCCTTTCTCAAACAAACAAGAAATGGAAAAAATATCTCTCACATGTATGACTCCCATGACTCCTATACTTTCTCCTTTTTAAAACCTTAACCTCCTTTTATGCTTTTATTCTGTTTATTTCTTGCTTGTTTCTTCTTCTTTTGTCTCCCTAAATCTTTCTCTTATATGTCAGTTTCTTGACTCTTCTATTCTTCCTATTTGAAGTCAAAACCAGCAGGATTCCTCCTTCTTCATCCCACTTATTTCTGATTTTGACCTTATGTTTAATTCAAAATGTATTGAGTCTTTCATGAAGAGATATGAGATCCAGTCTGGGTGAGTCAATACATAGCTAGATCACAGATGCTGCAAATATTCCAGGTTGTGCACCTTCTTCACAGGATGCTACTGAACTGAGGCTCTGTGATGCTGGTATGAGAACAGTTAACAGTGCTAATAACCCTTGAGTTCTACAGCAGCTAGTGCTTTTCTCACTGTCCTGAAATATGAACTATTGTACGATCCTGGTCCCTCCCCACAGACACATTAAAGAAATTCAAAAGCTGGGGATGCTCCTGTTTTATCCTCTTGACATACAGCCCTAAGAGGAACATGGATATAATAATGTGTGAGGTGAGAGAAGCTCACTCATAAACTGAGTCTTAGGGATTGTGACCACTGCATGAAGAAATTCAAAGGATTTGTCAGGTGTCCCCAAATCTGTCTCCATGACTGCCTTTTTCTGAAGTTGAGGCTTTTCACTCAGCACACAGGAGTCCCCTCCTGGCCTCAAGCCTATAAACTTTGTGATTAATCTTTTAAGGCACGCCAAGAAGGAAGAACAGACTTTCCCAAATTTTATGTTGTTATAGTTTCAAAATCTTTCGTGGAATATTGCGGGTTTGGTTTGGGTTGGGTTTTTTCTGGTTTGGGTTTGGGTTTGGGTTTGGTTTGGTTTGTTTTGTTTTGTTTTGGGTTTTTTTGCCCCTTGCCAACACAGCAGTTGGGAGTTTGGGAGCCAGAACGGGATGGCTTATTGACACCCAGCTCCCTCACTATCTGCTTCCAGAGCCAACTAACTGTCTAAAGCCTAAACAAAGGGACAGCTTGGCATTCCAGTGTGATGGCTAGTGAATGGATTAGGGGAGGTGTCTGTCTTTTTTTTTTGGTGGGAAGGACCTCATTCTTTCCCTGGCTTGGGAGGTGGGCCGAGAGAGGTTTTCCCGGTGCTAAGTTTTTGCTGCTGCACCTTTGTTCTCCATCTGCTTGGGTGCCCAGCTGCTGCTTGCTGAGCTGGTGGCAGCACTGGAAGGGGCAGTTCTGGCTCGCCCTCACCCCCAACTTTGCACGCTTTGCACTGTTTTCCTGAGAGGTAAAACCACTACTGCCTGGATTCATTAGAGTCATTGAGGGGCTGGCACCATCTTCAGAGGAATTACTGCCCCCCACCAATGCTTTCAGACAAAAGATGATGAAAGATCCTTGCACTGCCTACAGGAAAGGTTCCAACCCGTCCCTGTGGCCGCCATTCCAACGGGAGCTCTGGAATCCGAACCTTTCTCCATATGTCTTGCCTTGCTGGAGCCCAACAGCGCCCCCTGGTGACCGTGAGTGAGTCACCACAGCCACTCCCACCATCCGTGTGGCAGCGCCCCGTGCTGTCTGTATTTATAACTGTGCCAAAGGGGCAGAGACAGAAGTTTGTTAGTTTGAAAGCTTTGGTTACAGCATTGCTGTTTGTTCTGTTCTGGTTTTGGAGATTAGATAGAGAGAGAGAGAGAGAGAGAGAGAGAGAGAGAGAGAGAGAGATGTGTGTGTATTTGCAGTAAAGAACTGTTATCTTCTCTACATTTTCTGATTAAAGTCTTAATTTCAAAGGTTGTGGTGGTTTTGAGAAGAGAAAGGCCCCCTTCCTAGTCTGGAAGAATTCCTCACTTTCCTTGGTAGACAGCTTGTTTTCTTTTTAAACTGAGACGTATGTGAACAGATCATCTGTGAGAGATTGGTGTTGAAATCCACATTAGAGATCAAAGGCAGTGTCCTTACCCAAGGCAGAGTGGACAGAATTGTACTTTCTACCATGACTGCTGAAGCTGGAACGCTCAAGAGAAATAAAGTATTTCAGGTTAAAGAAATAAACATTAATAATAATATATACCCATTAGTGAGAGTGCTTATCTGCAAATAGATGGAAGTTCCAGCCCCTGTTCTTACTACATTCTTCTTTTTTAAGCAGAGAACTCCTACTATAACATACGGAAACATTCCTGAAGTCACAATCAGAGCACCAGCCTCCCAGCAGAGGTGAAAGCCATAATCTTTTTATGCTATCTGTCGCTGATCTTGAATAATTTGTGGCATAGAGCCATTACCTTTGGGCAGACAAACTTTTCCATTATCTACTTCCTTCAAACATTGTCTTTAGGATGTCTTCCTAGAAAACTACCTATGAGTTTCAAATCCTTCAGGCAGAAGGACACAGGTCTGGCTTGTCTTTAGTAAATGGAGTAATTGTTTTTCCCAACAGCAACCAAGTGTTTTTTTCAGCATCATTGTGTCATCCATTCACATGTGTATTTTAGGAACATCTATGTATACTCCAATAACATGCACCAGATAAAATTTAATCAGAAACTGAGGCAGAAAAGTGCCTTATTTTTTATTCCCAGGTGGAATTAAGTGGCAGAAGGTGGCAAGCTGCTGTACATGACATACTTCTGCAAATGCACAGCAGCAGAGCACCTTGAAAACACAAAACTGAGCAGCATGATAAATGTAATGAAGCAGCAGGTAGATTACATAATTTTAATCCTAAATTGAGCCTGAGTCTTTCTGTAGACAAAAAATTCTTTCATTGTAGCTATCTGTAACTCAATATATTAATTACACATATTTCTTGTAAGAAGTGGAGCTGGATAAATGTATTCTCCTGCAATATCTGGATGCCAAGAGATTAGAATTGGCACTTTCCACAGGAATACATGCATTCCTTTGAAACCATTGATAGAAAGCAGCAGGCAGCAGGACTATCTTGGTTGTTAACCTGGCAGGCAGGTGGCTTGCTGGGCTGACCAGCTCCCATTCTGTCCTGCTGGGTATCTGGGGAGACAACCAGCGTGTTACCTTGCCAGCTTTTTGGCTGCCTGAGTGACAGATGGACTTGCAAGATGTCTGCCTGGCTGGCTAACTGCCTAGCCCTGCTTTTGCCTGCTGGCTGACTTACCTGCTGCCCAGCTCCCAGATGCCTGGCAAGCTGCCTGCCCAGTTTGCCTGATCATGGGTGAGGTTATGGGCTGAAAATAGTTTGTTCTACAAAGCAGGAGACTGCAGTGTTGGTGTTTTGTTTTCATCCAGTCTGGAACGTCCCATGAAACAGAAATTCCCATCACAGCAAGCTTTAGTAATCAGTTTACAACATTTATCCATGTATTCTGTACTTGGCAATTTGGAGTTCTTAAGACTGAAGAAATACCTTGCTGGAAATATTTGCATAACATATACCTTACCTGTTTTTACTTCTTAGATTGCTTTTTACAGATTTTTTTTTTTTTTTCCTAGCAAATTCAGGAAAGGCTTGTAATGTCATATTCATCACTGGCTCTATTTCTGCTGAATTAAGCTACAGCCCAAGCCATAAAGTACTAATAAACTCTAATATCAACTCATGAAAAATCCTAATGATGATGGTACTGGACATGTGGCCAATATCTGTGGCAAGTGGATTGAACCCCTTCTTACTTATGAAAAAATAAAGATATAAATTTTTATTTGTCATAAAGATGGCAGGAGTCTGCCTTTTTTCAGAATGTAGTACCTTTAATATTCCAATTTCAGTTTAATCACACTGTCCTAAAGATTTCATTCTGCTTAAATAATGAAAAAAGGTGTTATAAAAATTGCATGAAACCAGCTTGCCCCAGGACAGGTTCTGTTGGATGTAATTACATATGCTTCAACAACTGGAGCAATGTGCTGTGAGGAAGGTTTTTAAGGTGACAGAAGTTAATTGTGAAGGTTTTAAGGTAAAAAGAGAGTAGAGAACAATGACCAGCACATTGAAGAGAAGCTGTTTGATTTTTTAAAGCTCAAGAGAGTAGAAATGCTATTAAATTATAAATGGACAAAAAAAAAAAAAAAAAAGAGTGGTAAATAGGTGATACACTCGATCATAAAGGGGAAATATAATACTCTTACTTGGTGGGAAGTATTGTGCAGCAAAAAAGTCTGTTAGATACAAGGTTCTTTATGATATACTTACATCTAAAATAGGACAGTTGCTTATAAAGGAGGCTGTGATATTTCCCTTGTGACACCAGGCAGTACAATAAGAAATAAGAAATATAATTTTTTATGCAATACTGATAATGACAGTACATCAGAATTGAAGTCTGAGGCTATGGAAAACATTTAGACTTCTTTTTTCCAGCTGGGATACACAAAGCTTTTTGAAAGGACCCTCTGGGTGGTATTTCTCTAATGAACAGTGAACTTGCTTTCCCAAGCTGTGTCAGATAGTCACAAAGAAGAAAAAGGAACTGTTCATGCCTGTAAGTGGTTTATTAAAATTAAGAAATAAATGAATCAAAGACCCAATAATGCTCTCAGCAGTGTATGCTATGCATATGCTGTAGCAGCTCTTTATAACATAGAATATTTGGTGCATATTAAGTCCTGTTCCAGTTCCTGATTAATCAAATTTTCACTTCATGTTGACTTTCAGAATTTGAGTATCAGGTCTCCTATTATACAGGAGTTGCTAGAAGCACAGTGGATTTTTTTATTAAGCATGGTTTCTTGAGTTACAGCCCTTGTTCAAGGATATTGCTACCAGTACGTTAATTGCTACTAATAAATTAATTATATTGCATTGAAATACTTAATAAAATAGAGGCACACTCAAGAAGCGAAGGATTATTGTTGAATTTTAATGTTAGATTCAAATGTAACAACTTTATGGCTTATTCTTTCCTCCTCTATGGCCACTTGGTTTTGACTAGCTGAAAGCATGCATAAGAAAGTTCCTACAGACTGCTTTAAGAAATAGCAACATTTTACATGAAAGAATGCAAAGAACAATATGCCATGCACCCACAAGTCTACCTGATAGACATTAGAAAATGTTTATTTCTTATGAGAGGTTCTTAATTCTTAGCCCTTCTCTCCAGGGAGATCTGACTTCTCTGTGACATAATTTTTTTCAAGTGTAGTTTATTCTTTCTTCTAATTTGAATTGTATCCTGTTTTTTCATTACTGGTGTTGCTGTAGGAAAAACTCATAATCTGATTTCCTCATTAGAGTACACAGTGTGTGTCAGTCTAGTCCCTAAGATCTTCTGGAGCAGAGTTAGGGTGTTAATGCCCAACTCCTGAGACAAAGCATTGTGACACCAGGCCAGTAGTCTGCCTTTAATCATGGCCAGAACTTCACAGCTGAGGTGAGACAATACTCCCATAGCCCCATGACTGCCAAGCACTGGAAAGGAAGTCTCTAGTAAAATGCTGAATTTTGGCTCTTAAATTCTTCTTATGTCCTCTTTTAGGAATCTAAAATGACTTAAAATGCTTCTCCATATAACTAACTGAGCATTTAAGGATGGGCTCCATCCACTCATTGCATAGCTTAAGCTGGAAATTCTTTGACCAAATGCTCAGTCATTTGGGGTTTTTTTCATTTGTTTAAATTGGAGTTCCTCTCCCACTGTTTTCTTGGCAAGATTAGGAATTTATGCTCAAAACCATTTCTATATACTGTATATTATCAAAGTTAATAAAATACCAGAAAGTTGGAAAAGTTGCTATATCCAGTATTTGAGGTTTAAGGGGCAAAAAAATGTTGGTTTGTATTTTTGCTAGAGCTTGCAGTCAAGCAGATAGAACACATTTTACAGAATAAAGGATCCAATCTAATAAAGACTACTTTGTTGGTTTTAGGAAGAACAGCTCTGGGGAGTTTTGTTGTCCACAGTTTCAGTTTCATAAAAGTGTTACACAAATGTTTTATCCCTGAGCTCAACCTAGATGTAAAAAGTATCCTGCAAAACATCCTCTCCAAGGTATATGAAAAATAGAAACATATATTTGTGTGGTACATCTGCCACCTACATTATAGGTTCACAAAGTACACCCGTGCTTTGTATTTCTCAAGTTTGGTCTTGATTTTGAGTAATGTTCACACTTAAAATGGAGACCATTTCGGCGTAAAGCTACAGTTCCAAGTGTGACAAAGTGATAGTGAAGAAGGGCTGATTATATAGGATGTAACAATCATACCTAGAGATCTTGCTTTAATAAGTTATGCCTCAGTAAAGTGGATTCAGGGCCACAATTTCTGACTCATTTTTCAGTATTTATGAGTGTATTTTTACATAACATGTAGAGTTGACCTGCAGCTTCTAAATGGAGGAGTCATGACTGTCATGTCAGTTCACCGGCTTAACTCTCTGATATTTTGTTTATTTTTTTCCCTCCTTTTTCCTTAATGGAATACAATTTTTCATGAACTTTGAGCCACCATAATAATTTGCTTGTTCATTCAGCCTACTCTTTGCTTGCAGACTTTTAGTTGCACCATATGAAGCAGCAAGGGAATAGAAAAGGAAAGTCATTAAACAGTAAAAAATAAACAGAGTTAGGAGTTCCAGCAAACTACATTCTATACATCCTTGATGACGCTTACTATGACAGCACAGTAAGTCACCAGCTTGCTGTGTTGGTGTGATGCTATGCAAAAATGCAAGGACAAAGTGAAGTTTTCTCTTTTCACTGAATGAAAGGCAAAAATGAACACACACACCCTGGCAAAATGTCTCTGATAAACACAGTATTGGCATTAAAATAAGACAGAATGACAGACACAATGGAAAAGAAAATTTGAATCATTCTTACTGCATAAGACATGTTAAAGGTAATGTATGAATAATCCAGAGAAGGTTATGGTAGATAAAACAGCTAATTCATCTTGTCAGTTTATCTGTAATGTTCATATTGATTCAGTTCAACTTTTTAGAGGTTGGCATTTGAATCCATTGGAAACCTGCTAGATCAGTTGGATCTATTAAGGTATGGGAATTATCAGTAATTTATCCATACGCAAATACTTTATTCACTTATGAAGCCCTTTCAGTTCATGACTTATTCTTACAGAATTAGTTCAAGAATATTTTATTAGAGGTTTTCCTTATTTTAACCTGAAAATTTGAAAAATATTTACCTACCACATCTCCAGTGTTTTAACCTCTTTTTTGTCTTGTTTTTGTTTGCTTTGAAATTAGTCTGTAATAACTGCAAACTTTTACCTTGGTAGCTTTTTATTTTAAAATGGAGAAAATAATGAAGATAGAAAGCTCACGAGCAAACTATTTCCAAAATGTAACATGCTGTAACATGAACTTTTGTAAGGTGCTCTATGAATTTTATTTCAATTTAGTGGCTCAGATGTTCAGATGTTTTAAGTACTGAAATAAGCATCACAGAGAAAATAAAGTATGCCCAGCCTGTACTTAGCCTTAGTAACCAGAGCCCACTTCTGAAAGCCCATCTGTAAGAAAAATACAATGTCCAGTCATACTGAATGGTTGCTGTTTCTCCACAAGCCTGTGTCAAAACACATTATTGTCCAGTTAACTGGCAAAGAATTATCAGAGTACATCTTCAGTTACACATCTAGCTAATAAACCCGGCTATAAATAAATAAAATTGCTCCTAATTCAGACAAAAAGATTTGACTTACAGTTAGTGGAAAGTAACAATAAAAAAAAAGGTATCCTAAGGGAAAAAAAGGAAAGCAGAAACAAGAACAGCTATACAGAGAATTCATATATATGCTCTTGTTACTGATAACATTTGTACTTCTGGTGGACACTAAAATCTTATTGGAACATGATATCCCTTCTTATAAAAAAAAAAAGGTATGATAAAGTGGTTGTAATTTCACTGAGCATGGGTAAATTTCTTCAGCCAATAATTTAGCTACTTCACTTTAGCACCTACAAAGCACTAGACAGTTTTCAAATACATTAAGCTGTTCTTGATCTCACTCTCTCAGTCTCAATTAATACTGAAGGAATTTGTGCCAACTGGAATAGCTTTGACAGGGAGGATGGACCAAGTAATACCTGATGTTTTGCTGTCCTGAACTGCATTAATATTTTTGCATATTCATGTTGACACTCAGCAAGAAGCACAGGATTTGAAGTTAAGTATCCCAGTGTTAAAGATCTGTCCTAATAATATTTTAAAAAGTATTTAATTCTGAACATCTCCAACATATTTATCATATGCCAAAGCCTATCCTGCCCTTTTTATTTCTTTCTTGAGACAGAAGATCAGGAAAAAAAGGGCATATTAGAAAAACATCCTTTGAGAAATTTAGCTCCCTGTCATTTTTCTTCACTTTGAACAAATTATCTTTGTTCTACCTCCTTTACACTTACTTATATCTCACCTGATCACCAGGTTGTTATAAAACAAAAGTAAACCAGACAAGGGTTTACTACTTCTCTCTATTTCATGCCAATGCAGGAAAACCCTAAAGGCTGTATCCTGATGTTCATTATATTTAATCTTTCCTCTACTCCTATTGTTTGATTTTAGCATAAAGATAAATGCCCACTAGACCTTAAGATGGTTTTATCCATTTTATGGACAAAATGAAATACAACACACAACACTTCTGTTTCTGTTTTGTATATTCAGGTTTTCTTCCTCCCTTCTTCAGTCCTTCGCAAAAGCCATGCTCAGAAAGTAATAAATAGATTGCTAAATAATTTTGACTTGGTCTTTCAGAAACCTCTTTCCTAAGTTTTCTTGTTACACAAGGCCTTTCCAGCTTAGACCATACAAGAAAATTTACATTCTTCAGACTATGTTCCTTTAGTGTGAGAGCTGTTGAGAAGTTAAGAGTATAGACCTGGAAACCACCCACTAAATAAACTAGTCCAAACAACAGTGTGTTCACTTTGAGCAGAAACCCCATCCTAGACCTAAAAAGCTGTTCAAGAGGAAATTTCACTTGAAACCAACACCATTAGGTTTCTCAGCAACAGCATTCTGTAACAACATCCTTTTTCACAGCTGTCACTAGTGAGAATAAATGCAGAAAGAGTTTTTAAGGCAGCTCGGGGAATAATGAGCAATAGGTGGACCTACAGAAGTTAAAGCTGTCCCAGCTCTAAAAAAAAAAAAGAAATTCTAAAAAATTGACAAAGCCCTTAAAACATCTCAGAACTACTCCAACACTGACATATTTATTACAGGGTAAGCTGATTGCTGCCTTCTGCATGTCCTTTTCAATTCACATAAAGCTTTTCACTCATTTTAAAGGATGCAGCCTACACATTTGCATTAGCTCTTTTGATGCAGACAGTTCCGGGCCTCACCTCTTCCTTTCTTCAAGCCATGGTTATGGAAGCTGTATCAGTCCCTAAAAAAAAAAAAAAAAAATGAAGTCCTAAGCATTACAAGGTCTATCTTCAACAATGTATATATTGTTGGAATTCCTTGACCTGACTTCATTTAGAACAGTTAGACTTGGTGCAGCATGAGGAGGGTTTGAGCATGCTCTGGTACTTCTGTTGGCAGGATTGGTGTGGAACAGGGACAGCTGCATATCACAAGGGAAGAGGGGACATGCTGCTGCATTCAGGCTCCAGCACGGTTCATTGTGGCAGTAAAGGCTGTTTTCAGTGGTGGAATCTCCTGCATTAGAATTGAGTTGTTTATCTTCAAAGCAGTGTAGATAACCTCTTCAAACTATCAAAGGTAGGTGTAAATCTGTAAGTGTTTTGGCATAAGAATGATTGGAAATCACTTAATTATGCTGTTTGAAACTGCCTTCACAGCAAAATCCTCCTTGCAATCAGCACAGTAGAAATACTTTCCCCTGAAATTACTATCCTTAAATGGAGGATATAAAAATCAGTGGCAAGTAACTATTAATATGGAATCTATTATGCCACTAAGCCTCTCAGTGCCTGTCCCTCTGCACCACAGAAATCAGGATATTCTTAGGAGCAAAGATAAACTTCATAAAAAGTTCAATAGAGTGTTTTGTCTTGATTATACTGATCTTCAGTGGAATCAGATAATTGTCTCCAGTGTTTCCAGTTTTCATGTTGAAGCCTGAGGATAGATCAAAAGTTGCTATTTGCTTGCCATCAATTCACTGCTTCACAGTTTTTACCAGAATGAAATATTTAATCTGTAATCCAAAGAGTTTTGTTTTGATGGTAAACTAGAATCCTGTGTAAGTGGACTAGTATACTAATAAACTTTTCTATCCATATCCGCAGCAGCCTGCAAAATAATTTTTTTTGAGGATTTGGTTCTTTTGTAGATAATATTAGTCTTTCACTTTTGTTTTTTTACTTCCTTATGAGCCTGAAATTATCAATGACATACCAAAAGTCTATTTCATTTCTTGTTAGTAGAAAGACAACAAGAGAGTTTAATTAAGAATCAGTAACCTGGATAATTTTCCTTTCAAATGGGAGTGACTTACAACAGCGATCTTATTTTCCCATTGTGGACTGGAGATGAGTGATAAGCGATGAGTTAATTATAAAGGCAGCTAAGCTATGTTTCCATGCAAAGCTTTGTCATTCTAAGAGATCACTGCCACAGAACCAGAAGTCTTCCCTTCTTCATATGTATTTTAGCTCCATTCTATAGTTCTATCCCTCCTTCTCACAAGCTCCAGCGCTCATTAAAGCTTTCCTCAAGCTGATTCAATCACAGTGTAGAAAAAGCCTTCTCTTTTCTTTTTATCTGTTTGGGGTTTTTTTCTATATTGTACTTTTACAAGGGAAGTGAATTGGATTAGCTCACAGTGGAGCTCACAACTGGTGCAAAGTATACAGCAGCAGCATGTGATCAAGAGTGGGAAGAAAAAAGACAAAAGAGAAAGAATGGAGTGCCATCACTGTACCTTGGCTGGGATGAGCAGAGGGGTCTACTCACCCTGCCTGAGGGAACCTTCTTTTTGAAGTCATCCTGAGGCCATGTAAGGTGTGCAAAATGGAAATTGAAGACTGCTTTTTACCAAAACCTCTATTGTGCTATCCAAAAATGAGGAAGAAAAGACTAGATTAAGAGGGTAAAATATGGCCATAAAAGGACCCGAAAGGACTTTGGGGTTTGGTGGGGTTTTTTTATGGTTTGGGGTTTTTTTTGCATATGAAGATAGAAAAAAGAAAATTTCAGAGGGTGTCATATTTTTAATACTTTCCTATTTTGTTGATTTTAGGGGATTCTGATAAACTACAGGGATTACTTCAGGCATCTTTAGGCATGCCTGCTAAAACTAACCATTTATGGTAACTTTCAATAGCAGTTGAAATAATGGATTGAATAATAACAACATAATAATAATGACAACAGCAGTTAAATAATATGCTTATTTGAGAAGTAACAGAAAACTCTGATAATGATCTCAGAAAGTGAAAATCCAGTGGTTCAGACTTCTCCTTAGAGCAGTTCTACACAGGTGAGCAGAATTAGCACAGGATAATTTCTGCCCTCTGATATTGATGCCTTGAGAGACCCCAGCAAAGCAGGACTCTGAGCCAAGTTGGTGTGGGCTAAGATAAAAAGTGAAAATCCTTTAATATCAGGCCTAGGGCCCACAGGAATACATATCGACGTGCATTGAACGCTGATTTCTATGGTTTTTATAATATTGTCTACCCAATCCCCAGTTCACACATCTCTGTCCAGCCCCATCCAGTCCCTGGTCACACCTCCTCAGGATTTGAGTCAGGGGTCAGTGAGACCCCTTCTTCATCATCTTTCTCAGCACATGTAGGGCTCTTGGAGGTTTTCCAGTGTTCTTCAGACCCAAGGTTGTTGGCTTATGTTTATGTCTCGTTCTGCAGGCCTTCTGATATTCTTCGGCCTTCTACCTTGGAAACAAGACTAAACACTAAAAGAATTTAAGCTATTGGTATGTGGTAGAGGTTAAGATACATAAACATTGAACTTAAGCTGCCATCAATATTAACACACTAAATTTGCCTTTTACTACAGTTACTAGTACTTCTAAAATCTATAAAAATGAAGAAATCAAAAACCCCTTAGGCATCATATAAAGTATGATGAACAATACAAATTTTGTGATATGATGTGCCAGATCAGTGCAATGTCATTTGATGCCACCAAATACAACTCAACATAGTCAGATTTTATCTCAATTTGTATCCCTACAGTTCATGAACAGATAACTGCCATATTTGGAACACTTTGAAGAACTTTAAATTTTCAGCTTATATTCTAAAAGACATTACACTGGTAGGACAACAGAATTTTTGTTTATCTTAAAAGACTTTCTCCAAAATAAGAAAAATAAATCAATATATGTTTTAGTTGTAGTGCATTTTATACTTAAATATTGTACAAAAATATATTTGTTTTAAGGAAATATAGCTTCTGTGTCTCCAAACGTATTTTAAAAAATACTATTTTTCCAATACAAATTTGCCTCATTTAGTGCCTTATTTGCAATATCAATCTTAAATTAGGCTGGTGTTGTAGTTTGGAATTATTATGTAAATTCTCTCCCCTACCACTGTTAACGACTTAGGCCAGCAGTTTACAAAGAAGGTGATTGACTGTTGATCACTGGGATGGAGACAGGTTGGCTCTTTTGTTTCTAGGGACATTTTTTCATTGATAGCTCGGCAGACAAGCAGGAGCGGGGGCTGTGTGTGTGTGTGTGGGTGCTGGGAATAGAAGAAGCTGTCTCG